>WNGS01092210.1:17722245-17735836 GCA_020271785.1 Procambarus virginalis
ACTGTGTAAGAGAGAAGAGGAGAGGAGAGAGAGGGGGGAATGGTTAGAGGTCAAAATATATGTGAAGAAGGATGCTTGGGACTCTCACGCGTTGGGTCCACGGTTCGAGTCTCCTACAGCACAGGTGAATGGAAGGGGAAGGATACTAGATGAACACCAGGATGGGTAGGGTTCCTGCATTTCACCACTCGCCCTTCCCCTTCGTCGTTAACAATGTCACGAACTGTTACTGACTCGAGGAACACTAATGAATGTTGTATTAATGTATGCAACTGAGACCTTAAGCTTTGGGGAGAACAGATCGATCAATTAAATCGCAATAACGTGATATATTTATGGGAAGATGTGTGAAGGACGACGACGAGATTGAACCAACGTCCAGGATCACCCCAAACGCGCCATACTCATGGTCCACAATATGCTTAAAAGTTACACAACCTAATAGACTTATCGACTGTTTGATATGATAAGTGTACACAATAAATCTACCTTGGATAATGCTTATCAAAAGATGTGATGTGGAATCACAGTTCAATTACTTGAGAATATTGTTAACAAAATTTAGCCACGTCAACATCCTCCACATGCTGGGTGGCATTAACTACCAGTTAGGTAATTCCCAAGACCACCTTTTTATTGTCAGTATTCAAGCCTGGTTGGTAGAGCTGTGTTTGTATTTTACAACCACAATTATCCTGAAGTGTCTGCTGCCTCAGCAGAAGCTTCTGAAAAAGTATAACTTGCGGATCTGGCCTGCATTGTGTACATGACTGATCTGCAAGCTCAATAACCGAGGTTATTGAGCGCCCTCAATAACTGAGAGCGCTCGTGACATGGAATAGATGCAGTTTTCACACCTCATCTTCAAGTCATGAAGTTCAGGGCATGACACAGCGTGCTGTACAAGTGGTAGTGCGGGAGTGACCTTTGCTGCATTCCCCCTGTGAGCGTCCATAGCTGTGCTTCTTCACACCATGCACTCCGTTATCAGCTTCTCCAGGTTCATAATGGTAGGCTATCATGCCCCCGGATAATCATTGCTTCCTGGATGACTTGGGACGCCACAGTTCGGGTATCGTCGTCGTCCTATGTGATGTGGGTATGAAGGCAATCCCCCTAACATTGGTGATTCTGGTAAATTTCCATCTACATGACTCTCGCACAAGAAACCTGCAGGTAAACAGTTTTTTCACGAGTTTTCAACTCAAGGAAAAGCAAATCTTTCAGGAAGTTTAGGGTGATCCAAACTGCGCGTTTATAATCGATGATTTAACAATGCAGTAATAAATTGTAAGATATTCGACTTGCATTTCACCAGGGCGATTTTTACAATAATTTGCGACAGGGTCGTCATTTTGTACTCTAAGTGACACCCTAAGGCACAAGAGCACATACAAGTTGAACAGTTTGGTTGCCGTAAGCGACTTCCCAAGTTACACAAGCTGAAAAATTAATATGCACACAATCCTCATGAACCAATTAAAACAAATGACGTGGACGAGAATTTGGAAAGCTAATACTATTCCACTTACACAAGGCCAGCCTAATGCGTATATAGAGGACACCAAGGCTGGAAAGTCTTACACGGTATACATAACGGTGCAACACCACCCTCTCCCCTTTCTCCAGCCTCATTAATAACACTGCATACCAGCACAATACTCTAGACGCTCTTATCACAATACCCAATTACTCTTGTGTGGGAATACAATACTAAGTACAAAGGCGCTTACCAGTGTTATATCCCATACAGCTTCACACTCCTCTCCTCCCCTCTCTCCCCCTCTCTTACTCTCTCTCTTTCCTCCCCTCTCTCCCCCTCTCTTACTCTCTCTCTTTCCTCCCCTTCCCTCTCCCTCCCTCCGTCCCTCTTCACTTCTCCCATTCCTTCCCTCTCCCTCTTACACAAAGCATTCACACAGTGTGTCTGCTGCATTAGCGAAGCCTCGGGTTGTACACCAACATGACACAGCAGGTCCAATTTTAAGACAGCGATCCAATTAATTCACAGCTTCGACCTCCTCACCTGCCATTAAGTATGGATCTAAATTGACACGTCTCACGATAAAGCCGCCGCCGGTGTGAGGAGCTTCCCTGGCATCATTGACGGCTCTCCGTCCAACACAACCACTCCACACTAACGCAAACGTGTTGTATTGTGGGTTTTAAATACGTCGAGGATAACACCAGTATCTAGGGGAATGATTACCTGTTGTTGATATCGAATTGTTCTACTCCCGCAGCCTGATCCTTGGTCAGCCTTCCCTGGTGATTGCTTTGTCTGTGACGATGATGTTTGTCTAAGTAGCCCAAAGGCCCATGAACATAAAACTGTCAAGCTCTTCCTTGAAAGCTAGGCTCTGTGGCCCAGTCGAACTACAGGATTTATTGCTAGAGACAGTGAGATACTGTCTCACTTTAAGAGACACTGTCTCACTGCAAGAGACACTGTAAGAGACACTGTGGGTATAGGGAGTAGGGGGGAAAGGGGGGAGAAGAAGCCATTGAAGCCACCGCCAGGTATGATCTTGCGTCACGGGAGTAGCAGTAACGTGGGTAACATAAGCATCATAACATCCAATTTGCAAACCAAAATACCATAGCCTTTTTACTACAGATTATTGAACACATCCAGCTTAAATTACGCCAAGAGGGGGGGGGGGGCTCTTTGATGCTGCCTTAGTTCAAAACTATACAAAACAAAAACCCTTGGAAGTTTCATAATATGCAACAACAGTAATATTAGAGAAATATTTATTTAAATTTTCACTAATAACCCTGCAAGCCTCGTGTACACCTGATCGCTCACATAAGACGTGTAACCTCCACAAGAGCGCTGATCTACGAGTAATTTTTGCAGCATATCTAATCATTCACCAACTCCCAACAGTTTTAATGGCTCATCAGAGACAATAAAAATCAGAAGAATGGGTATATAGTTAGTTATGGGATGCCATCCTACCTGTGCTCACTCCTAGGTGTGTGTGCACGGGGCTGACCTTCAGCTGTTAAGCCCCACCTCTCGACCTTCCACAGGTGTATAGGCTCGCAAGCTTTTTGTCATCATATCTACATTTAAAGTTGTATATAGACTAATCTTGAAATCTACTTCACTTTGTGGCTCAGCCAGGTACAACATTCTCCCAATTTTCTCTTGTTGATTTATCACCCATATCAAACAGTTCGTCATTATCTGCCTAGTATTTCCTAGAGTATGTTTCACGTGGTGGTCATAACCCCCCAATTTTTTTGCTTTTTTTCCAGTAATGTAGTTCAATTCGTGTTGTCTTCTCTCCAAGTACATACCTCTCGGCTCTGGGGGTTGTCTAGTGGCACAGCCCTTTAATTTTCTGGAACACTTTTGTTTAAAGAGACATAGACCCGGCTGGAGTCCCTGTTCAAGGGCCGCCGTCTAGGTTGGACGAAAGGTAAAGAGCTGCCGTCTGGGTTGGAAGTAAGGCGGGTGCTGCAAACACGTTAAAAATCTATATATGGACAAGTCTCCACTGTAGTAAACATATTTAGTTAACCAACATGTACAGTCCCCATATCACAATACAGACATTACCTTGTGCCTATATAACTATTGCAGTAACCATGGGTCAGTACGTTACCCATTACTAATGACTGCTGCTCGCCCACCATCTCTCTTCATAAACATGCCACCTTTGTCGTGTTTTGCACTTAACCCGCTTAATTATTTGCTAGTTAACGTCATTTTAATAGATTAATGACTTTGTTCTTTCGCTGTTTGAATTTTGTGAGAGGTAAGCTACTTTCAGTGGACGAGGCTGCGAGTTACCTGGTGGGTCCAAGGAAGGAGGGGCGGGGGGTCGGTGGCTAAAGATACGCTAATCTAACAAGGTCCAGCAGAACACTGGTAAGTGATGGTACCTCTTGTAATAACGGCATGAGAAGGTCCCTGTAAAACGAAAATGTGAACAAAACAGTAAACCAAAGTCCCAAAAGCCTCCTCGAAGAGCAGCAGCAAAACGGCATGTTAAAGTGACTGGAGCATGAAGATTGATTGATAAAGATTAAGCCACCCAAGAGGTGGCACGGGCATGAATAGCCCGTAAGCATGAAGAGCACACAACCTCATTATATAGAGGCGGGAGTGATTCTCCCGGGCCAGATGGAAACTCAATATTCCCTAAGGCAGCCGACATCTGGGCCAAGAGGTCAACCGCGGCTGGTATGTGTATATGTGTATAACACTCGGGCAGGTTTTTTAAAAGTAATGACCATTCCTGAGCGAGATGATGAATTTCCTCACCCCCACGGAGCAAAATATAGTGTAGTGGACATGTTAGTCGTAGTGATAGTGGAGCGCATATGATGCTAATGGTGATTACATGGCGCTGATAGTAGAGAGCACGTGTTGTGCTGATAATGTGCATGCGGTGATGCAAATCGAGCGCACGTAGGTGGCGGGTTCTTGTGGTGATGAAACACACATGGTGGTGTGCTGGCGGCCCTTGATGAACTCCACATTTTGCTTCCCATTTAGTAACGATGTTACCCCTGTCTGTGTCTGTGTTCGTTCCTTTTTTTTTTATCTCTACTTCGCCTTCCCGGACAGAATCTAAATCGGTTTTAATGCTGAAAATCTAGTTTCCAAGAAGAGTTACGTCACAGACCCTGAGATCTTCAGTAATTAAGACAATGTCACAAAAACGTACCCGAGACGAACCGTCCAACCCACACGTACATGTAGGTTAGGTTATCTTCAGTTACATACCTGGTTGATGGGGTTCTGGGAGTTGACTTGTGAGAGTTTGGTCCACTAGGCTGTTGCTTGCAGCGGCCCACAGGCTCACATACCCACCACAGCCCGGTTAGCCCGGCACTCCTTGGAGGAAACAATCTAGTTTCCTCTTGAAGATGAACATACTCGCCTATTCTCCCCCCACACAACACCAGACACCCAGTGCTGCTTCTCTCAATCCTCACCAATTATAGGTTTACTATTATCACTTCCCCGTTTACAAGATGGACCGATAAAAACCTAAAATCATCGAGCACCAACGGCTTCCCGAGATGCGATAATCAGCTTCCCTATTACCCTCTATAATAGACTCCATAATTCATCTGGTACGGATGGGGTGGGAGAAGGTGCAGACGGGCACGAAATATCAGCCATGTTTGTTAAATGCTCTACGCAATTTTACAATTCTAATTTTCACTAGTTTCGATGGAGTCTTTTTCCGGTTTAAATAAAAGTAAAATCCTTTTTAATCTTCACCAGGTAAGTAGTTCCTCTGTAAGTTGGATAAGAGCTATGCAATACTACACTCGATAGTATAGGTTTATGTATGTAATCCATTATATATATATGCAAACGCGTACACCACCTTCCCCATCTTACGTCAGTCATATCTTGGTGGGGTTCTTAGAGTTCTACTCCCTAAGCCCGGCCCGGGGGCCAAGCTTGACTTATGAGAGCTTACTCCTATAACCCACCCAGTGAGTTATAGGAATAATATTTCAGTGTATTAAAACAAATTCTATATAGCCTTTGAAGGCAGTCACTTCAAGCCTAAGCCTAAATAAGGCGGCCACTTACCAGAATTTTATCTTCGTATACACTTGTGCTATACTTGGTATGAGTGCCGGACCAACCGGGCTGCGGTGGGTATGTGAGCCTGTGGGCCGCTGCAAGCAACAGCCTGGTGGACCAAACTCTCACAAGTCAAGCCTTGCATCGAGCCGGGCTTGGGGAGAAGAACTCCCAGAACCCCATCAATCAGGTTTAAGATGAATCACAAAACCTACCCTGTATTTAACAAAGCATATCCAATGTCACCCTTTAAAATCCAGATTTGTAATAAGTCGTATACAGCTGTATTACTCGTCAAATGCCGAGGCAAACAGCATAACAATTACGTACTGGGGGGCACTATTAACTCCTCGGGTTTTTACTCTCTATAAAGTAGTTACATAATGTTGACCAGACCACACACTAGAAGGTGAAGAGACGACGACGTTTCGGTACATCCTGGACCATTCTCAAGTCGATTGTGACAATCGACTTGAGAATGGTCCAGGACGGACCGAAACGTCGTCGTCCCTTCACCTTCTAATGTGTGGTCTGGTCTACATACTTCAGCCACGTTATTATGACTCATCGCCTACGTAGTTACATAATTAAACCCCTGCATGTATCTAGTCCTGGGGACCATTCAGGCTTGTTTGCATTTGTGTTCCTCACGTGTTGTCCAAAAAATGAGGTGATTTGATAAAATGCTATGCCCAAGATTACCATCCGAGTGCCGGCGGGGAAGTGGTTCATATAGCCTCGGCTATCACTTCCGTATGTCCGGTCGTGATGGTCAAGTGGTTTAAGGCGTCCTTGTACACACCAGTTGCGTTGCTCCTGGGAGTATGGGTTCGAGTCACTTCTGGGGTGTGAGTTTTCAGTTGTATCTAGTCCTGGGGACCATTCAGGCTTGTTTGCATATTATATATATATATATATATATATATATATATATATATACATGTATAATAAGCAAACAAGCCTGAATGGACCCCAGACGTATATGCAACTGAAAACTCCACACCCCAGAAGTGACTCGAACCCATACTGCCAGGAGCACTGTGCAACTCGTATACAGGAGAACTTAACCACTCGACCATCACGACCAGACAAATGATGATGGTAGCTGAGGCTCATTTCCCCATCATCCCACCGGCGCGCTGATGGTATTCTTGGGCATGAGGTGATTTGATAAAACACCATGCCCAAGATTACCATCAGAGCGCCGGCGGGATGATGGGAAATAGCCTCGGCTACCATCATCTTTTGTCCGGTCGTGATGGTCGAGCGGTTAAGGTCTCCTGTACACCAGTTGCATAGTGCTCCTGGCAGTATGGGTTCGAGTCACTTCTGGGTTGTGAAGTTTATATATTATATATTATTTATATGTGTGTGTGTGTGTGTGTGTGTGTATTATATATATGGTTAGCTATACCTTTCCCTCCGCCCCAAAAACCTTTCAACACTTCACAAATGACGTAGTAAAAATACCGAAAATATGACAATTACTGAAAACCGCAATGGTTCACACTTTGCCCAAACCCCCCTGCAGTTTTCAAAATATGCCAAATATCCCAAACCGTACTCCTGGGCCATATTTTGGAGCCAAATTCTGGCTCTCTGCATATATTTGCAGTTTGATATTACGAATTTTTATACCGAAAATATGACAATTACTGAAAACGGAGATGGGTCACATTTTGCCCAAACCCCCCTGCAGTTTTCAAAATATCCTAAATATCCTAAATCCGACTCCTGGGCCATATTTTGGAGCCAAATTCTGGCTCTATGCACATATTTGCAGTTTGAAATTACGACTTTTAATACCGAAAATATGCCAATTACTGAAAACGGCGATGGGTCACATTTTGCCCAAACCCTCCTGCAATTTTCAAAATATCCCAAATATCCCAAATCCGATTCTTGGGCCGTATTTTGGAGCCAAATTCTGGCTCTCTCCACATATTTGCAGTTTAAAATTACGACTTTTTATACCAAAATATGCCTATTATTGAAAACGGCGATGGGTCACATTTTGCCCAAACCCCTACCTTGAGGTGGTTACCTTGATGACGTAGAAGAAACCCCTGGTCTCACCATGGCCTCCGCTTGCTCTCTCCGAACACCTACCAACAACTTCTTTCATTTCAACATTCTCAGGTTAAATTTAGCCAGATTTCTTACAACTTTAATTATAGTAGATGGTACCCTTTACCTCGCCGCCGCCGAGCACACACCACCCCCACTGACCCCCGTACTGGAGCACCCCGACTCTCCTTCCCCACCACCCACCCTGACCAGCACAACACTGCACATTGACGTGTCCCGGGAAAGGTGTGGGGAGGCAACAATCAATAAGACAACTGCGAACATCAGCCAAAACATAGGCGGCCTCTCGCACGACTCTCAGGGCTGGCCACAGGTAGAGGAAAAGCAGGAGCTAGAGTAAGGTGACTGGTAATGACCGCCGACGGTAGACAGTGTTGGCGGTAGTCCCCGGGCGGGGGTCCAAGTGGCGTGGGGTGAATACAGGAGAGCTCACACACTCTCCAGGGGAGGCCACTAAGGAGAGCCGCGGAGAGGCACTGTGGAAAAAAAAAAGACGGAGGCGGGGAAGAAAATATTCTACTAACCTATCAGTGACTAAGGGAGAGTTCTAGTTCTTTGTGCCCCGCCTCCTGGCCGTTTATACCTGTGGCGTTCATTACCTCAACATAACCGTTTTCATTATACTTTTTCCTAAGCTGTGGATAGACTTAGTTTCGAAGACCTCTTCTTTCAATCCATTCCACTTGCCGACCACTCGTACAGGGAACAATATCTTCCTTACATTTATACGACTCAACTGTTGTCCAGCTTCCGCTGGAAATGGGTGTTTCCTTTGTCCACATACCCCCTCAGGATCTTGTATGTAGTGATCATATCCCCTTTGTTTCTCCCCATCTAAGGTTCTAATGGTGAGTTCTCAATCTGTTCTCACAGACGAGTTCTCTTAATTCTGGTACTAATCAAGTTGCAAACATCTTAACGTTATCAAGTAAATTATTTGTATTTCACATGGTGTGGGTTCCCTGTTGGTGCTGCACACTCAAGTATGCACCACCAACTAATGGACCAACCGAGATCAAGTAATGGTCTCATATATGCAGTGTGTGTGGGCTTTAAAGCCTCAGTGATTAGATTATTCAATGTTCTTATATTTGCTAACTTTACATATGCTGATGATGCTGTCCTGTTCACACGAGCTTGTAATAAGTCGTATTGGCATTGGGCATTGGCATTGCATTAGTATTGGGATTATGTCTACTCCCAGGTCTTTTTCTGTGAGTAATTTTAATAAATTATTAATTATAATTGCCTTCCCTTTTTTATACAAGTTAAATACAGGTTTCACTTTCCCATTTTCATTACTTTACACGTGTATTGAATTCCAGGAGTTCGTGCAAGTGAAGCCCCGGGGAAAACAGCAGAGAATGCCGGACTTCGGCGAGAGATGAGTGTAATATGGTAAGAGTGAGAAGCCACACGAAGCGAGTTTAATAAGAGTAGGAAGAGGGAACCATGAATGGTGAGGGACGTAGAGGGGAAGGATACGTTGCCTTCCCTCCCTCCCACCAAGTGCCATTTACGCTTGGACGTTAATCATTCTCGTGGGCGATGATGGGCAAAGGTAAATAAATATAAAAGTGACCGTGCGTGTGTCTCATGAATGCACGCACGCGAACTCTAAGGGAGAAACCAGAAAGGCTATAATCGTCCAAAATATTCAGAGGAATAAATAATGAAAACAATTACACCAGATAGGCTTACAAGCAGCTAAGAGGTGGGGCTAAAAGAGCACGATGTCGCTCCGAGGACGTAAAAGGTAGGCCCAGACGCACGCACTTGTACTGCCACACTATTAGTAGGTTACCATACTACTTGTGTAAAAGGAGGAATGTATATATTTCTCTCTCAGAATGTTCGGTAATATGTTTATTGTTTGTGATGTGTGTGTATGTATGTATTAACACGATGTACTGAACGGGGTGAGAATAGCTTGAGCTACCTCATCCCTTTGTGTGTATTTTACCTCAATAAACTTATTTCAATTTCAATTGTACTGCCACGAGCCTGCCCCAGGGGATGACCCCTGGGGAACACGTACCCGACAAAAAGGAAGACAAAAGACAAAAAAGACATGAGTACAACATGCACAATAATCAGAATGGACAGGGCAGACAATGACAGACTATATGGCGTTAGTGATACATGAACAGGATGACACAAGTGGAAATAAAGTGCACGAATGAGCCACAGACACATTAGATAATATCTTGTCAGTATTATTAAGCTAATCGACTTGCTAATGGTCCAGGACGGACCGAAACGTCGTCGTCTCATCTTCTGGTATGGGGTTTGGTCATTTCAGTAGTGAACATGTGGAAGTCACTAAACAGTAAAGTGATGGAGGCAGACCACATAGCTTCTATTGTACACTACAGGACTAATATGGTTAAGAGACGGGACCAGAGCTGAAGCTCAACCCCGGTGAGTCAAGACAACTAAGTGACAGTCAGGCATACACAACACGCATATCTATTCTTGCTGAAAACATTAGCCAAATAGTTTAATATTAAGAAGTATTAATTAATTATTTTTAACCATATAACAGGAGTGCAGATACGATCATCCTGTGTCGTCGCATCTTAAATGTGGTGATCATGTTCCGAGTAGCTGAATCAATAACAACAACAACAACAACGGCAAGAAAAGACAGATGAATGGATTGTTAAGACAGAATAGGGCAGGTAGATGGTGTGGCAAGACCCTGTTGGGTACAAAAGATGGATTTCGTGGCAACACATTAGATGGATCAAGGAAAGGACAGACCTGGTCAGAGACCGAACGGCGGAGACAACGGAAGGTGTCCTGTTTAGGACAGCCTGGCACAGTAAATGTGGTTAATATAGGAAGGGGGGGGAGATGGGGGGAGATGGAGGGGGGGGTGATGGGGTGGGGAGGATGACGAGAGGTAGCTAGGTGAGAGGGGGGGTGGGGGTGGCAGCAGGTTGGCAGAAACACCACCAGACGGACTCCCCTACCCCCCCTCCTGCTTACTCCTCAATCAATAAGTCCACCACCGCTCCTTCCTCTGTCCTTACTTCCAGCCTTGCTTAACATTATCAACTCCGGCGCTACTCCCTCACCCTAAGATACGATCCCCCTAAACTTACCAAGCAACTGTTATTCTATCCCTAAACATACGTCTATCCACCGCGAGAGACAATCTAACCATTTTCATTCATTCAAGCGCCTACCCCACACCTCTCCACACCCAGCTGGTAACATGTGCAAGCATCCTTGAAGTGGCCCAGTGAGGCGAATCACTTATCCCAGTCCCCTTCTATTTTCACTTGGGTTAATTACCTACTGACTCCAGGTTTAGCGACACTAAGAATTAACATTGGCGTGAGTTTAGGCTATCCAATACTAATCAACCGCTCCCGGCTTCGTTGTTTATGACCCCCACCACGTGCGTGACATTATAGTACGATGAAAGAACGGTTACTGCTCCCCCCTCCTCCCCACTCCCACCCTTGCTCACCCCCCTTTACAAACACGAGCCACACCTATCCACCATTCTCATACATCCACCAACCAACCCAACCCTACACCCGAGCCAACTCTCCTATACAACCACCATTCAGCACTAGCACGCCACAACACGACCCACCAGCACTAGCACACCACAACACGACCCAGCCAGCACTAGCACACCACAACACGACCCAGCCAGCACTAGCACGCCACAACACGACCCAGCCAGCACTAACACACCACAACACGACCCAGCCAGCACTAACACACCACAACACGACCCAGCCAGCACTAACACACCACAACACGACCCATCCAGCACTAGCACACCACAACACGACCCACCCAGCACTAGCCCCACAGCACACCCAGCACTAGCACACCACCTAGCTAGCACTAGGTAGGTACAGATGATTACTTTCACTCCTGCTGGCAGGCTTTGAGCAGGCTCATGCCTAATATTATGCTTTGCCTACTCGTTCTCCATGTAACACGACCCGACAAACTGTTAACAACCAGGTTACCAATTACTGCAGAGTGAATATGCGCGAAAAATTAACGATTGCCGCCCATGATCGGGGCTCGAACCCAAATTAAATCGCTTGCGAGACGCAAGGCGAGTACGCTATCACTACACCAGGGATTTTTAGTGGTCCCAATAATTTAGATATTTTAGTATGTAGATTTTGGCAGTAAATTATTGTCTTCACTTCTTCCTGGTCAGCAACTTTTCTAACTCTGAATAGAGCAGATAATGTGAAGCAATATTCTATCTAACCTGAACAGTCCTAGTTTTAGTCAGAGGCAATGGATCATACATAGGAGAAGACTTACATTAAGGCTTGAGGTATCTGAGTAATAATAGGGTTATTACACATTACACTACATACAAAAAATGGGGTATGACGACACATCAAGAAAAGCTTAGAGTCCCACAGAATTACGTACATATGCCATACATTATACTCGTAATTTTTGTCCTGAAGACCACCATCTTAAGTTGGCTCGACGGGGATAGGAAACATAAGAACAAAGGGAACTGCAGAAGGCCCATTGGCCCATACGAGGCAGCTCCTATTTATAACCACCCAATCCCACTCATATACATGTCCAACCCGCGCTTGAAACAATCAGGGAACCCACCTCCACCACGTTACGCTGTAATTTGTTACACAAATCAACAACCCTGTTACCGAACCAGTAACTGTTACCGAAACCCGCGACTTGTCAAAGATTCCTAAGGATTTTTGAAGAATTTTAAACTGAAGTAATGTCTTGGCATTTACAGCTTTGGCAGAGATTCTATGGGTCCTACACGAATTGAAATTGAATTTAAATAAGTTTATTGAGGTATAAATACACACAAAGGGATGAAGTAGCTCAAGCTATTCTCACCCCGTTAAGACCGAGTGAGGACCCAACTGGGTCCTACATTGTGGCGTGTTAAGCTTGAAGTTACTGCCCCTCGTATTCATTACATTTAGTGATCAGGATGAAGATCTTCCGCCGTATTCAGTATTATAAAGGTCTTTGTCAGTTCAGCCGTCATATCTGGATTGTGTAGACTAGTCCTGCGGCTCTCAACCGTTTCTGGTATAGTTGATTCAGTTCGAGGATGACTTTTGTCACCATGCTGAACTTTATCCAAAGCAGATCAAGACGACAAAGCATGTCATCTTGAAATTAAGATCGCCATGTTGGACACAGTTATCCAGATGAGAACACACCAGACGTGTAGTTGTATAGCCACGTCTTCCAGGAAAGCAACAAGGAATATTATCTACCGGCTTGTGCACAAGGAATGAAGTTTCAAAACATAAATCAAGATGGTTTCTTCACCAGTAACGACAACGAGTAGAGTTGCTACTTGGGACGCAACTTGCTTTCATCCTATCGTGGCCGAGTGGGTTAAGGCAGGTGTCTGGGAATCACCAGAACGCCGGTTTAAGTCACCACACTGCCCAAAATTATTCTCACGTAGTGTAGTTAATTTAGCGGTAAGTGGAGACGGTTACCGATGCGACAAGGAAGAGTGGCGGAAAACATGGGTGACTGGAGGCAGTCGAGCAAATGGTAGGCAGGCATGGAACTTAGCACTCATTCAGCACAGTAAAGCAACTATTGCCATTAGTGAGACACAGGATGGTGGCTAGCTGACGACAAAGGCTTTATATACGGAGATAATCTGGAGATTATTATAAGGAGATTATCTGGAGATTATTAAAAGGAGATTATCTGGACAGGTTAGATTAGTCTTTGGATAAATTTCCGATTTTTAGAATGCATTTGTGCTGTTGTATCCAAAACGTGACCTTTTCGGGTACCACATTAGACTTCTGTATGTTTGACCAAACAGTTCCTATAAATATTATGGGAGGATGGGCTGGAGGAAACAATTATTGACCACCGTGCACGGATGGTCAACAATTAAAATGCAATAAAACTCGTGGAAGCTTCCTACATTCGCAACTA
>WNGS01092210.1:17751704-17764553 GCA_020271785.1 Procambarus virginalis
CATACCATTTAGTCGTACATTGAGGTTACAACTATGTTTCCCAGCAGCTGAATCTAAAACAAGAACAAACAAGAACAACAAAGGTTGTTAGTGTTATAGACGACCTCGTGCTGCTTCCCACCTCAAAGTGTTTAATAAATTTATAAGTTTGTATTATACAATTAAGGCGCCATGATTGAGGAAAGATGTACAAGTCTCGTGAGTAGTGAACACAAAGGCTTGAATCTTGGCTCTGGAAGCAATCAGTCGCAAGACGTTATGTTTAACAAACACAATAAAGTGACTTTCGCAGCTACAATAAAAATTACAGGCTGGATAAAAAAACAGAGACTGCTCAAATCCCTCAGAATAGATTCACTTAGAGACAAGCAGGTGATATACATTATAGTCTACATCTGGACTACATTAGAGGGTCTGGTTCCAAGTTTGCACACAAAGTCCATTTGAGACCAGGAGGTACGAAAGAATGTGCAACGTAAGTCTTATTGAAAAGCAAGGGTGCAACAAGAAATCGTTACTTCTGTAAACGTGAGAACCGAAGACTTTACACCACCTGTCCTCCACATATCAAGGAGATAACCAACTAACCTGTACAGTACGTGTTTGAGAACAACTGATACACACCACAGTGTCACGTGATCACAACCAGGCCGCGATGGCAACGTGGGATTAACAAGTGGCAATAATCTGACAAAGGTGAAGCACTAGGCCAAGCCTGGGAGGGTGACGCGGGCCACCCGGAACCACCACCACCACACGGTACAAGGATCACACTATCAGAGGCAGCAAGTGTGAAGCAATCACGTCTGCTTGCTCACTATCAGCATGATGCATCTCTCCTGTTCAACAGATGAGCACAGCCGACAGCTAATACAGCTGAGATAATGTACTTGTACTGAATACTACGCAACGCATCTCTGCCTCCATAATAACTGTTATTTGTAATCTTTCACATCTGTGCCAGATCATTCTATCTGCCAGACATATATTAGCAAAACTGGTTTTTATATTTTTTTAGATAAGGTCCTGCTCGAGGCAACTGACTGCTTTTGAATGCGTAGTTTTATATTTTCTACAGATTTTAAGGCATTTACATTCAGGTTTATTTTGTTTTCCTGTCAGCATTGCTGACACCGGCCGAGTTAAGAGCAGGCTCTTGTTATCTGCACACTATCACCTTGCTGGATGAGGCTTTACGTAGCACATCCATTAATAAATTTATTAAGTTTGTATTTACACAAATTAAGGCGCCATGATAGTTTAATAAATTAAACTACACTGAATTTATTTTACATTACTTTACCATTTTGTCATAATTCACTATATCGAACAAATACCCGGTAACCACCATACTTGAGGTTACCTTGAGGTGCTTCCGGGGCTTAGCGTCCCCGCGGCCCGGTCGTCGACCAGGCCTCCTGGTTGCTGGACTGATCAACCAGGCTGTTAGACGCGGCTGCTCGCAGCCTGACGTGGTGGGAACTCCTGTGTACTACTCACCCTCAAGGCCTTGTATAGTATTTTTTTATTATGATTTTCTACCACAGACATGGCCACACATTTACAATGCTAACCAGCATATATACATTTTCTTCTGTCCTCCATGTATAGTCTAAGGCAACTATCCCCAGCGTGCGGCCGGCCGGCTCTAGCCACACCAACTGCACGCTAAATACACCACAGGATGCTCATTTTTTTTTTTAATGCAGCGCCCACCCGATTTATGGGTGGAGTCAGTGTAATGCATGATTCCGCCCGCCCGCCCACACACACCACCACCTGATAAAGAGAGGGGGGGGGGCAAGGGGAGAGAGGGGAGACTGAGAAGGGTGGGGGAAAGATGGGAGAGAGGAGCTGGAAAGATGGGAGGGAGGGACAGGGCGGAAGTGAGCGGGGAACAGAATGAGTAATATGAGCTTAAACCACAAAATCTCTAGGCCATTCATAACTAGTCATTATATAGAATTCCTGCAAAGAGCGCAGTAATATACTCGCGTGCACACCACTATTAAAAAACAAAACTTCCTTGAGTCGCTGTCCCTCCGCCAGTGGGACAAAATATGGTATATAGACAGGATGCGAACGGGAGAAAGACTGATGGAGCAACATTAACAAGGAAAATTTGTAGCCCACCCTGTATATCCAATCAACACCAGCGTACATGAATATTGACCCCCTCTCCTCAATCCCTTCAATCATCACCCCCCCCCCCTTCACCTTCCTCAACATGATATCTTTCCAACACACACAGAGGTCGTGTATTTTGCACCTGCTCTACCTCTCCCCCCCCTCTCCATGTTGAGGGGGGGCAGAGGTAGGGGCGCGCTATTTTACGCGAGAAATGGCTTATTATTAACATCTTTATTGACAACAATTAATTACAATTTTGCCTAATCTGAGGAATTCATTTAGGACCTCTACAGGACTGAAGAGTGCCAAAAGAAGAGAGTGTGGGATGAATTAGAGTGGGAGTAGTAGAAATGAGATAGGAGAGGGTGGGACGGAGGTAAAGGTGAGATAGGAGAGAGTGGGACGGGAGGTAAAGGTGAGATAGGAGAGAGTGGGACGGGAGGTAAAGGTGAGATAGGAGAGGGTGGGACGGAGGTAAAGGTGAGATAGGAGAGAGTGGGACGGAGGGTAAAGGTGAGATAGGAGAGGGTGGGACGGGAGGTAAGGGTGAGATAGGAGAGGGTGGGACGGGAGGTAAAGGTGAGATAGGAGAGAGTGGGACGGGAGGTAAAGGTGAGATAGGAGAGGGTGGGACGGAGGTAAGGTGAGATAGGAGAGGGTGGGACGGGAGGTAAAGGTGAGATAGGAGAGGGTGGGACGGGAGGTAAAGGTGAGATAGGAGAGGTGGGACGGGAGGTAAGGTGAGATAGAGAGAGTGGGACGGAGGTAAAGGTGAGATAGGAGAGTGGGGAGATGGATAACTGAATGGCATGACATAGATCTAGCCACCGCGTCAAGCATTGGGATAACTGGAAGAACTTGATGCTCATGATGACGAGGATTCCTGTGGGTGAAGTTTGATCTTTCACTGATCATACACAACCATGAGCACCACCCAACAGAAAATAGAGCCTCGATTCATCACGCTCTTTCGTGTCCACTTACGAAACCTGTTCATCTTTTCACGACCATGGCGGCTTAGTCTGCCATGGTAAACTTATTAAACAGTTTACGAGTTTGAATACGCTGTAAGGTCATTCCCAACCTATTTTGAGGTTATCTTAAATGATTTCGGGGCTTAGCGTTCTCCTGGACTATGTCTCCTTTTTATTACACATCCCCAGGAAGCAGCCTATAACAGCTGTCTAAATCCCAGCAGTACTTATTTACTGCTAGGTGAACAGGGGCACCAGGTGTGAAAGAAACTGTGCCCCATCTGTTTCCGCCTCCACCGGGGATCGAACCCGGAACCTCAGGACTACAAATCCGAAGCGCTGTCCACTCAGCTGTCAGGCCCCTGACTGACCTAAGGTTAGCCATTATTGATACAGAAAGTCTCGTGACGCTTTGCCGCTCAAACTGATTAACACCTCAAATAAATACAAACTAAGCCGCCATAATTGAAGAAGACGCACAAGTTCCGAAAGTGGAAATCCTGGTCCTGATTATTTATTGATCTTTATTTCCCATGTGGGCAGCAGTGTGTGTATCGCCGAGACCAGAAATAGCGTGTACAAAGTCTGGCTCACAAGGGCGTCAACAGCCGGCCGGAAGCGCAAACACCCATCTCCCTCTCGTTTGTACTGCTCCCGCACACTCATTTGACAAGTATTTCAAGCACGTATTAGCGTATAAATGTCTTGACTACACAAATATACTTTAAACATTAAGAGTGTATTCCTGTGCAGGCGATGAGTCACAATAACGTGGCTAAATTATGTTGATCAGACCATACACTAGAAGGTGAAGGGACGACGACGTTTCGGTCCGCCCTGGACCATTCTCAAGTCGATTGAGAATGGTTCAAGACGGACCGAAACGTCGTCGTCCCTCACCTTCTAGTGTGTGGTCTGGTCAACAGTGTATTCCTGAGTGTATGTCAAAATATAAAGATCCAGGGATGGGATGGGTTGCATGATGAATCTGAAACAGGCAAGCACACTGTTGTTGTTGTTGATTTAGCTACTCAGAAAAAGATATCCATGTAGCACGGGCTATAGTGAGCCCGTGACCTGGGATGACAGCACAATATTATTGTTGCTATAGATTAGGTACTGGTAACAAAATGTTCCAAGTAGCACGGGCTATGGTGAGCCCGTTGTGGACTTACTTGGCACAGGAGCGGGGTGTGTGACAGCACAAAGTCAGGTCTATATATATATAGAGGCAATACGCCACACCAAGCCATCCCACCTTCCCCTGGCCAGTGGTGGTGGTGGTGTAGGGGTA
Organism: Procambarus virginalis; assembly: GCA_020271785.1. Lineage (NCBI taxonomy): Eukaryota > Metazoa > Arthropoda > Malacostraca > Decapoda > Cambaridae > Procambarus > Procambarus virginalis. The sequence continues at coordinate 17,756,103 of WNGS01092210.1, forward strand.
GCGTGTACCCCACCTTCCCTTACCAGTGGTGGTGGTGGTGTAGGGGTAGCGTGTTCCCAAGCCACCCCACCTTCCCTGACCAGTGGTGGTGGTGTAGCGTGTCAATAACAGCACCATGTGCGTCAGGCACAACCCGATCAGATATGTTAAGCCAACATGCGTACTTACCTATATGTGTGCACCGAAGCGAGTTCCAGCTCATGGACCTGGTCCTCCAGTATTTTCCACGTGTCTATTATTCTCAATCTTCAGAGGCCTTGTTTACGTTTATCATGAGATCCAAAACACTAGGAGGCTGTTTATAACTACAATAACATCTGATTGGTTAGCTTCGATGCTCGTAAAGAGTTTAAGTAATGTAAATAAAGACGCCAAAGATTGAGAAAGATGTACAGGTTCGTAAGTAGATGAGTAAATGCTTGACGAATCTGGCTTATTGTTGGAGGATGGCAAACAAAGTGTCTCCAATCCTTTGGCAAGAACAAATATTGCACAAGCCATAATCACTGCCCTCTGGGTAGTCATTTCCCCATCAGGAATCGTGATAGCAGCAGGGCAACCGTACAGGGAAGAAATACTTCCCTGCAGTGCTCTGACTAGTACTACAAGTCCACAATTTCTAGTCGTACTTATCGAGCTCTAAACACCCATGGTGTTTATGCTGCAACAGATACGGTTGCTCAGCCGGTTGCTCAGCGGACAGAACACTGGACGCGTGATCCTGTGGTCCCGGGGTTCGATCCCGGGCGCAGGCGAGAAACGATGGGCAGAGTTCCTTTCACCTTGATGCCCCTGTTACCTAGCAGTAAATAGGTACCTGGGTGTTAGTCAGCTGTCACGGGCTGCTTCCTGGGGGTGGAGGCCTGGTCGAGGACCGGGCCGCGGGGACACTTAAGCCCCGAAATCAAGATAACCTCAAGATAACACATCTTCACCATTTTCTCTGGCTTCATCCTGTCCTTATGCGCTTCATCTGCGTCTTATTCTGTTCATTTCTATCAGATTTCATCTTTTTTTCAAATTCCAACTACTTTGGGATAAAAAAAAAACTTAATCGGTTGAGGATGTAAGTCCCGAGTCCATTCACAGAACATTAGGAACACAAATAATGGACGGCTGAACGAAATCAATTTCAGCCTTAAGCAGGCGATGAGTCACAATAACGTGGCTAAAGTAAGTTGACCAGACCACACACTAGAAGGTGAAGGGACGACCACGTTTCGGTCCGTCCTGGACCATTCTCAAGTCGATTGTCAATAATCGACAATCGACTTGAGAATGGTCCAGGACGAACCGAAACAATGTCGTCCCTTCACCTTCTAGTGTGTGGTCTGGTCAATTCAGCCTTAACTTTTGGTTGTTTTTTTATAGATTCTGAACATCAACGTCCCTGCGACTGGGAGTTGATGGTCTAGTCAACCAGGCTGTTTGACGCGGCATCTCACAGCCTGGCGTATGAGTTACAGCCTGGTTCATCATGGACCAATTTAAGGTGTTTTATCAATTTCTCTATTGAACACTGAGGTCTGGCATTTATGTCCCTTATGTGTTGAGGGAGTGTTGCAGTGTTTTGGGCTCTTTATGCTGATAGTTCTCTCTCAGCGTACCTATTGCACCTCTTTCTTGGCAACGACAATTACAGGGTGAATTACGTGCACCTTCAAAACAAGGGAGGCCACGCCAACGGTGCTCTCTGTATTGGAATACTGCTCTGCTCTCTTTGCTTCTCATTTCAAACCAGCAAGTAATTGTAGTAAGAATACCTAGAGAGATCCTCTACAGCGAGTTCAGTCCAGTCACCACAGTACATAGAATGTACTGGATCTGCATAAATACAACCAGAATTTACTTTAAAAATATAGGAGTGGCTTTCTGTGTGTCAGTCAAAACTCAACAAATATTCTTTGGTCAGGTTCCTAATGTACACAGTGTAATAACTTCAAGTCAGAGACAACACAACATGCAAAGTTATCAACATTAAGTGCACAATCAACACTTGCCAACATCACAGCCAAGACTTCAACGTTCTAATAACAAATTTAAGATATTTTATGGAATCAAAATGTCAAAGTCTCTAGAGGTACTACTAGACAAGTTCCGGCAAGAATTACCTGATCGGATACAGGTAAACATGAAATGACCAATTTCCCTTATTTGTAGAACCATCCTTGACTCTACCATCTTTGAGTCATCTTAATTTTCCTAATGTACTTTCTATTGGTGTACCCGCTTCAGGTCAGTGTTAAGACAGTGCTCAATGATTCCTTATTTATATACCTTATTTTGACAGATGATTTCGGGGCTTAGCGTCCCCGCGGCCCGGTTCTCAACCAGGCCTCCTTTTTGTTACACACCCACAAGCAGCAGCCCGTAGCAGCCGTCTAACTCCCAGGTACCTATTTACTGCTAGCTAACAGGAGCATCAGGGTGAAAGAAACTCTGCCCTATCTGTTTCCGCCTCCACCGGGGATCGAACCCGGAACCTCAGGACTACGAATCCAAAGCGCTGTCCACTCAGCTGTCACGCCCTTACAGCCCAGCTGTACCTAAGACAATATTTGCCAGATTTTGGGTATGTTGGCCACATTATCGTTATTATGTACCTGGATGAGGTTCTGGGAGTTGTTCTACTCCCGGGGCCCGGCCCGGGGCCCGGCCTGACTTGAGAGACTTGCGTATTATTGGGTTGATAAGTGTGATGATAACTAAGGTTGGTCGGGTCGGGTGAGTGCGTGCCTTAACCCGCCACACCCGACTCTCATCTTAACGGCAGATACCAAGTGTATTATTTCCATGTTCGCTCCACATAGCTCCTTAATACGGTAAACTGGGTCAGCATTCATACTGACTGTGCTCTACCGTAAACTTCAGGTATGATCTCTTGTTGGCGGGGACAGGCAGCTTGTACTTAGGAATACTGAGGTCTCCCCCCCCCCTTACTGACCTTCCCCGGGATGTTACTCACAACGATTACCTAACATGGCCCCAACCGTCTCTGTCCTACCGCAAGAATCTAACTCTGAACCTTCAGATGTAAAATAACGACGTAGCCCACTGCGCAACAAGCCTCTAAATAACAGCCGATATCAATTACTCCCCTTATGATATAAATTATGCAAAAATACATTTAATAATACACGGTAACAACTAATAATGCATTATCTTTGTTTAGCATTGTCATGCACGCCCACGATTTAGCAATAACTCAAGACAACTATAAACACATACTGATGCGAAAGATGCACAAGGAAATGCAGAACAGAACAAGTGAGAGGTAGAGGTGCCATAGGCACAATCAGAGAACACTGTCTGAACATCAGAGGATCACGGCTGTTCAATACCCTCCCAGCAAGCATTAGACATATTACCAGAACAACAAATGATGTCTTCAAGAAACATTTAAATAGATTCTTGTAAGAAGTGCCGAACCAACCGGGCTGTAGTGGATATATGGGCCTGGGAGACGCTCCAAGCAACAGCCTGTTGGACCAAGTTATCACTATTATGTCCAGCCTGACCCCAGGCCGGGCTTGGGGGAGTATTAGAAGTCCCTCAACTCTCTCCAGGTATGCTCCAGGTAAATACTGATCACGACTAGTTTTGTTACTTCCACTCGCGTCCATCACACTAATTCTTATCTAGTAAACGGCACCAAGGTATCAACCAGGTATCAACCTACTTGGACTGGTAGGTACATGGCCGTCCACGCTTCCCGATGGCCCAAGTGGTTGGCCCCTTTGCTTTGTAGGAATTGGGCGATGGGTGTGAAAATGTTTATATCCAGTGTAAAATAAAATGTGCGTAGGAGCGCGATATGATGGTTAGTGCCTCGACCTTATATACATGAGAATATAAGATTAAAGGAAACTACTGAAGACGTATTGGCTTATATGAGGCAGCCCCTATTTATATTCACAAATTCATTCATATATGTTTAACCTACTCTTGAAACAAGTGATCCCACATCTATTATTTTACCCAGGTAATCTCTTCCATAGGTCGAGCAGCTTAGTCTCGCCTCTTATATCTTTCAAGTGCTCCAAGACTCTATATAGCTTATCGTCATTCTGGTTTAGCGATTCCTCTTGACAATTACCGTACTACACTAAGGGCGTGACGTCACGACACACCACTCGAGCTCACTGAAGCATTTCTCGCGTCACAGTTGAGTAAGTGAGCTCATCGAAGCATTCCTGACGCCACACACGAGTAACCGTGCTTCATAGCTTCCTACCTTGCGGTGACTCCAGGGATCACTGCCTCCTTAACCCTGTCTCATCCAACTGTTGGTGCTTGGACCTTGAAGTCCGGTTCAAGAAGCACAACCCGACGAATTTGGAGGGCGCGCGCCCATGTGTTGGCAGTTGGTGTTGTTTTAGATTCAGCAACTGGGAACAACATTTTCATGTAGCTTAAGGGCTGAAGTGAGCCCGTTAAGTGTTGGTAAATATAATCTGCATTTTATCCAGCAGGACGCTCATTATAATCAGATGTGACAAGTGGTGGTAGCGGCGTGTGGATCATACCACATCATACACTACTGGACCCAATACATCATACACCATACTGAACCAAAGGGCTAGAGCTGCAAAGGGGGGGGGGGGGTAGAAATAACCTAAGCTACTCTATCCCTTTGAGATGTATTTCTTTCTTGTCTCAATAAACATGCTTGAACTTGAGCCAGAGCTCAACCCCCCGCAAGCACAACTAGGTAAGTACTAAGGCAAGGATGGCAGCTTGAGCGAGAGAGGCGGAACAGCCAAGAGAATGGGAAGGTAGTGGTGAATGGGGGGGTTACTGTTCCCATGACTGGATTACAGTATATATGCTAACTTGACAAGACTGACTAATGAAGGTTTGCACAACAAAAGACGAATAACACAAATACTATCAAAACAAAATCCATAAAACCTGGTTCGATTTTCGAGCAGGACAGAGACGTTTGGGCAAGTTTCCTTACACTTATTGCCTGTGTTCACTTCGCAGTAAATAGGTAAATGGGAGCTAGGCAACTGTTGTGTGTTGCACGTTGGGAAAAGTCAATCGTTGCCCTATGAGAACCTCGATAAGCCTACTCTTAGCAAATAGCTTCTTAAACGTGAAAATATATATTCAATTAAAAAAATAAATGCGGCATAGGACCTAGGCCTATTAGAAATGTCACATTGGAGTACATCAAGTTTATTAAGGTGACGCGTGCTGGAAGGCAATAGGGAGTGTCTTGGAATCATCTCCCTCCATACGGTCTTCCCAGCATGGTGCTGTTCATCCCCCAGATAACATATTATTAAATGGAATTTAATGAATTCACATTCAGGAAGGTTTGTAGGCCTAACGGGGTGTGAGGCTGCATGACAATTCCGTTATGACCCGAGTAACATATATTTGAACCATGTAAGCGTCTTATCAGTTTATCACTGATACCCAACCTACACAGGAAATGAAAGTGGCGACGCTTCGATCCGTCAAGTGGGTAAGTAGACGGTCACATTCACTACACGCGTCAGTGTTGGGTTATTGGTTCTCAGCCACCTGCTTGATGGGTTCTGGGAGTTCTTCTACTCCCCAAGCCCGGCCCGAGGCCAGGCTTGACTTGTGAGTGTTTGGTCCACTAGGCTGTTGCTTGGAGCGGCCCGCAGGACCACATACCCACCATAGCCCGATTGGTCTTCTCACATTCTCTGCTGTGTAGCATTTGCTTGTGAAAATATCATCTTGGTAGTGCTGTATTTAGTTTGGGTTTCAATGTTGACACTCATCACTTCCACGTAATTTGCGGTGTAGAGCAGGTTAATAAAGATGTCCTTATTCAGCATCCAGGATAAACCCTTCCTGTTTCCTTCTGTAATATCTGAAAAGACTGTGCTCTAGTATTCATATTTCAATGTCATAGCACTCCCTTTGTTTGGGGTTGCGTGACGATTATAGACGCTGCCTGAGTGAGGCGGCCAGTTATCAAACGGGTTATTATTTCCGTGCGTTTCAAGACCTTGAATATCAATTTAGCAAATGTGTACAGTGTTACAGGTTCCCCAAATACCTCACTCTGGGTTATCATAAATATACTTAAAGGACTTAAACGTCCTATAGAGCCCCAAACATCTTCCTACTGGGTCCCAAGGCGGCATCTTACAGGATCAAAAACATACAGGGGCCCCATACATACTGGGACCCCATACATACTGGGACCCCATACATACAGGGGCCCCATACATATTCCTACACGACTCCCAAACAGTTCCCTACAGGGCCCCCCCCATACAGCTCCCTACAGATCACATTCGCACATGCCTCGAATGCCTTTAGGCAACCAATCCATTAACAATCTGCCCCATGTACCGCAATTAGCTTTCAGGAACACGAAGACAGTTACCCGTCACGGCATGAGCAGCACCCACACGAGATGTGTTGATGCCGTCATGGAGACCATGTGAGGGTGCTCTTTATGACCTTTGACCTAGCTGGTGTATTCTCACCGTTTTTCCTCCCAGCTCTGACCCAACACCACTCTTCACCAGATTCCGACTGCCCCCTCCCTCCCCCCACACGCGCGCGCTGTAGCGGTGCGCGTGCGTGCGTGTTTATATGTTTCTACTTAATCAGATCTAACTTTAGGGCCCCGCCTCTACTGGGTACAGGAAGCGTTGAGAGGATGTAATTACCTAGTGTAATTACCTAAGTGTAGTTACAGGATGAGAGCTACGCTCGTGGTGTCCCGTCTTCCCAGCACTCTTTGTCATATAACGCTTTGAAACTACTGACGGTCTTGGCCTCCACCACCTTCTCCCCTAACTTGTTCCAACCGTCTACCACTCTGTTTGCGAAAGTGAATTTTCTTATATTTCTTCGGCATCTGTGCGTGTTATGTTAAGGTTTAGGCTTTCGGTCAGGTGCTAAGCCCAGTTAGGCTAGTCCTTCTGTGTCATTTGCATGTGTTTTTTGTTTTCACCGGTGACACAGGCGACTTCTGACTTGCGTCAGCAAGCTTAGAACATGAACACATCCACAAATCCCAAAGTCGATCATTTGTTCATCTGATGCATCGCGCTATTGTGACGTGTGTGTGTGTGTAAGCTTAGAACACTCTCTACCCATAGATCATCTGGAGTCTTACCCTAAATGTTTTCACTGGAACACCACCCGTCAATAGATTTCAAACTGGGTCCCAATTACTGCTGGGTTAACAGGGTCAAACACAGTTAAGGCTCAATACCCAGTCGACCCTCCCTGTCCAGGTCTCGAACCCTGCCGAAAACTCTCGCGAAGCGTGGAGTGAGCGTGCTACACTGCGGCGCAGATACACAATTGTGTTGCGCATCACCTCCGTTACCTCACAAAATTATAATTTCATCAAACATGCTTTAGCCTAACATATGCTAAACGCGCGCACACATCACTGACTCCAACCACGGAAGTGCTTATTTCCCAACAAATGAAAACCTTGAGTAAAACGAAAGTCTAAAAATATTTTTAACTCTTTTGTAAAAGACGGCAAAATAACGTCAAAAGTCAAACTTCCTTACCGATATATGCTTGCCAGCTTTCCAATGGACCTGCTCCCGTATTGATTACTAATTCATGTGGGGGAAGGTGCACACGTGGGGGAAAGGGGGGGAGGATGTGTAAGGGGTGATGGGGGATGTGTAAGGGGTGATGGGAAGAGGTCACAGATGGTGGTGGGGTCAAGAGCTGTAATGGTAGGCGACGGCGAGATGAGAGAGGGGGTGGATTGCTAGGGGGGACTGTCTCTTTGCTAATGAAACACCTGTAATAATTTATTCTAATTGTCTACAACAAACTGTCTTGCAAGCATGTCAACAGCATCATGCTTCGAGATGCCAACATGTTATAGTACCCAAAGAAATTTAATGTCAAATCTATTTGCTTTAGCAGCTAAAACATTCATCCGAATATCACTGATTATTTTCTAGGCGTTACTACTGTGTACCTTCAACACCGGGAGTGCACTCTTGAGTCACAGTATGTAAATTCCCTTGCCTTCGTCTTTCAAGAATTTAGTTGGCTTGCGTCATACTAGGCCAGTCACTGGCCTTCTTCACTGCTCTATGAGCGAGAGAGAAGGTTGTTGCGTTTATTAGAAGCACATCCGCGCTATCTCTTAGCCCCGCTCCTGTGCCGGTATGTCCACTACGGGCTCACCATAGCCCGTGCTACCTACCCCGCTCCAGTGCCAGTTAAGTTACGGACTAACCATAGCCCGGCTACCTGCCCCGCTCCTGTGCCAGGTAAGTTACGGGCTCACCATAGCCCGTGCCCGTGCTACTTGGAACTTGTTCCGAGTAGCTGAATCTATATCCACAACGCCACATCTTCCACAGAGCTGCCGGTATAGCACTGATAAAACATTACCCATAACTTGAGTACTCTCAATGATGCTTCTCATTAATTGCTTTAATAATGTCGCAGGATACAAGTCTAAATCTCGTCTAC
>WNGS01092210.1:17809308-17906832 GCA_020271785.1 Procambarus virginalis
AAAGAGTTTATGATCCGGTATTTTAAGCGCGAAACGAACAGGAAAACGGCAAGGGGTAGAAGGACAAAGTACAATTGTCTGACAATTTAATTAATGTAGCCTTGGCATTGTAACCACGTGACCATTAAATAACTATAAATGCAACAACAACAAGATAACCACACATAATCAAGGGAGACATCTCCCGTCCACGACGGGCTCACCATAGCCCGTGCTACTTGCCCCGCTCCTGTGCCAGGTAAGTTACGGGCTCACCATAGCCCGTGCTACTTGCCCCGCTCCTGTGCCAGGTAAGTACGGGCTCACCATAGCCCGTTGCTACTTGCCCCGCTCCTGTGCCAGGTAAGTTACGGGCTCACCATAGCCCGTGCTACTTGGACACTTCGTTCCGAGTAGCTAAATTTAAAACAACAACAAGATAACAGTGTGTCTGAAACTGCCTCAGTTCGGCATATCAACAGAATGACTCAAACCCGAGGGAACAGAACTCAGCATCAACGCAAAACCAGCATAAAGGTCATCATAGGATGACTCCTAGTGAATCAAAAATATTAGTAACACCCTCCAAACCACCCAAAACCTGGACGATTAAAGATACCAGTTAATTGAAAATTGATTAGAGGCAAACCAAAAACCATTCAGTGCTCTCCACGCGTCAAATTGTTAAAACTCGTTTAATAACGGTACACGTTGGCACAGCACCTCCAGGCTCTCACGGCCAACTGTGAACGGTCTCCCGTGCACCGCGCCTCCTTATGTTCACCTGTTATTTATCTTAAAAGATTGATGATCAACCCAAAATGCAGGCGATGAGTCACAATAACGTGGCTAAAGTATGTTGACCAGACCACACACTAGAAGGTGAAGGGACGACGACGTTTCGGTCCGTCCTGGACCATTCTCAAGTCGATTGTGAGAATGGTCCAGGACGGACCGAATCGTCGTCGTCCCTTCACCTTCTAGTGTGTGGTCTGGTCAACATCAACCCAAAAGGTGGCACGGGCATGAATAGCCCGTAAGTGGTGGCCCTTTTGAGCCATTACCAGTATCAAGAGATGATACTGGAGATCTGTGGAGGTGCGGCTACGCCCTGCGTGACGGGAGATGTCTCCCGTCATTTATAAAAGGGAAAATAGTTGATTTTATAAAATGTTTTTAAATGCGCATGATAATTAGCTGGTGAGGAGTCAAGGGCTGAGAAGGTAAACATTACCAGAAGCTGGGCCGTGAGCCACATGGAGTGCGTGCGCGTTGGCGTTACCCTTGTATTTCACGAGCTGGTGTTGCCACACACCTGGCCTTATATATGGCTAAGTACCTCAAATCTTAAGGAAAGTGCTTACCTACGTGTTACAAAATGCTGCACTGTAATTTTGTGTAAACAATCTCGATATTACCGGCCACTATACCTTACCTAAAGTGTGCTGATTCAGCAACTACTTTACTAACTCAAAGCTAGAAATAGTTGCCTTTAAAGTGAAACTGAATATTACCAGATATATTATGGAATTGCCATAAATGATTTATTGCTAAGCAAATAGGATCTTTGTGAACACGCGATTTCTATGTGCTTCATGTTAAAGATATTTAAGATCAGCGTGATCTTGAATATTACACGGGAGACATCTCCCGTCACGCAGGGTGCAGTCGCACCTCCGCAGATCTCCAGTATCAACTCTTGATGGCTCAAAAGGGCCACCACTTACGGGCTATTCATGCCCGTGCCACCTCTTGGGTGGCTTAATCTTTATCAATCAATCTTAAATATTAACTTAAATATTAGCAATCCTTGTGTATAGTCCCTCAGTGTTTGTACCAGACAAATGAATGTTCAATTTCCCGACTGTTCTCGAGGACGAGAGAGCGTCAGGAAAGCAGCTTGTCCTCTCGAATAATGCAAATGCGTTTTGGCATCAAAATCCTCAACGTGCAAAATATTGTCCCCAATCACAGCGGCTCACGAACGAGGACGTTTTCTAGGCTTAAGGTCCGTCGGTTAGGCTGGGTTAGGCTTGGGTCATTAAGTACATTATTATTTTGTGACGTGGCAACTCGAGAGGACGGGCTGAGGAAAGATGTCGAAACTAATGTTGGGAGCCTGGAGGACGAGGACGGTACTTTGGCCGTCGTCCCGAAGAGGCGCGGTAATCCTGTTCCTTCAGACTGTTGTTTTATACAGGAAGATGTAAGGTAGCGACAGCCGACCTAGATTTAATAATACTTGAAGCCAGCCGCCGGCAGCCTGCCCAGCCAGTCAACTGTGCGTACATTTCTCGCCAAACCTTACCTAGCTCCCCTACCCTCTCACCTGCCACATGCCACCTTTGCTCCCACCATACAACACCCATGTAGGTGGCATCGGAGCTCGCTGCCCCACATGCATCAACACAACACCCAACATTAACACACAGCTGCTCAACACCTCATACCATAACCTTGCCTCACATAACCTTATTATTACTTTATAAACAAAATTTAACTTTACTTGGTGGAGGATTATAGTCAAGGGAGCCGTTCGGCCGAGCGGACAGCACGCTGGACTTGTGATCCTGGGTTCGATCCCAGGCGCCGGCGACGAACAATGGGCAAAGTTTCTTTCACCCTATGCCCCTGTTACCTAGCAGTAAAATAGGTACCTGGGTGTTAGTCAACTGTCACGGGCTGCTTCCTGGGGGTGGAGGCCTGGTCGAGGACCGGGCCGCGGGGACACTAAAGAGCCCCGAAATCATCTCAAGATAACCTCAAGAAGCCGTGCGTTGGTCGCGAGCGGCCTACACTTGTACTCCCTTCCCTGCCTCCTACCCAACCCAAACAGACCTGACCTGATCTTCCATACAATCCCACGCCACCACCAAATGATCGTCACCCTACTAAATCCAAGCCTCAACTCCTCTTGGGTGGCTTAAACTTCATCAATCAATCAATTCACTACCATAGAGACTCAGACACACTTCAAGATGTTACACAACCCAAGATCACATTCACTCCAAATATATATACCACCTTCGGGATATTCATGCCCGTGCCACTTCCTGCAGTGGCTTCATCTTCAAGAACAACTTCCACTACCATACACGAACGTCCCGTCACACACCTATATATACGGGCTCACCATAGCCCGTGCTACTTGGACCGTTTTGTTCCAGGTAGCGAATCCTTAACAACAACAACGTCACACACCAACATGCACATACCTCCCCATAAGCCAAGACCAACAAACTGTCTCATCACCTATGCCCTCCGGCGGCCACCAACAATTTCAACCTTAATTGACATTCTAAAACCCTTCCACCGGTCTTGTTCATTTCATAATCCTTTCTATCTTAATTAAAATTCGACAACTATTAATACCCTTCCCCCCCCCCAGCCAAGGAACACTAGCGAGAACTACCAGAAGTAAACGCTTAATCCTGCAGGTCTCCCGCGGCACCTGCTGTAGTTGTCTGGCCGCCAGCTCCAGATAACACCTTGGGTTGCATCATGGCGACCCGCTACCCCATCCATGAATATGTTCTCACTGCTTAATAGCTAATTAGATAAGTAATCAACCTAACAAAATTTCCCCCACTTTTCCATTAACAATGAGCACATACGTGATCTTGTGATAATGATGATGATAGCATGAGATAAGCAGCTATAGAAGGTAAAGGGAAACAAACGCCAGGAAGAAGGTAAGGTGTGAGCTGCCAGCCAGGAGCACGCGCCACCACAAAAACACGCACACTTTTGTTTTGAATTAAAACTTTTCACGTAACTGTCAACATATACACGAGTATAACGTTAAGTACACGTGGTCCACCAGCACTAGTCTTCCCTCACTAGAGGTAACGCCGTAGAGTTTGCAGTTGCACTTCTCATCTCCCTAAACATGGAGCGGCATCACAGATAACATTTTTGTTACTGCCTTCATGTCACGAATTAAACTTGCCCACACACGAGGCGACGCTTTGTTAAAACACGTGTCCAAGTATGTAACATGTTCTTGGTTAATTAGTCACTGCAAGTGTCGAGTAACAACCTGGTGAGAGTGTGGCCGGACCGACTACGCTTCAGTTCGATGTAGCAGCATCAGTTACCTGGTCGGTCCTGCAAGACCAGGAGCCGGGTGCAGTGAACACGTTTCGGGTCGGGCATGAGGTGCCGCGATGAATTTCTCAGTGTCTCAAGTGTGTATGGTAATGGAGCCGCACCTTTACACCCACGACGCACCACCACGCCGTCCAAGGGACCGCCACAACACTACATACAGCGCACTAGCTTCGCTGTCACGCCTCATCACTGGGGGGTCGACGAAGGTACGCATGGAATGTGTCCACTAGCGGCAGGGATGAATGGTCCTTGAAAACGCACATTGGCAAAGCTGAGGGTTGAAGTGTGTGGTGGTGGTGGTGGTGTGGACCGTTTCTGAGGTAGACCAACACTAGGTCGTCACTCACATTCACACCTGGCTCACGCTCACACCAACCTTGGCACCACTACTACTGCCACCACTCTGCCCACGCCCGCACCACCAATGCCAAGTCTCCCCCACCCTACCTCTACCCCACCCAACCCCTCCTCACCACCATAATCTTACTGCCTTCCCTGCCAACTATCTCCCCATTCCATCACCACAACCACCTCCCCTGTCAACACCCACCTGCCCCCCTCCCCCCTTCTCTCCAAAAAATGTAAAAAATCAGAAGTATTCCATCCATATAACTCGCCATTCACACATCTGTATTATCCAAGCAACTGGTGTAGGAACATGACGTGCCCGCTAACAATCAGTAATTATTGTTTCCTATCGTCGAGGAAAGGAAAACTGTTAGGCCTATCGTAATCTACCTAGGTCAGCGACTGATTTTTGTCAGGATACAATCCACAAGTTACCTAACTCACGGGGACAGTGATTCCCGAGCCAACAACAGGTTTCCACCTATTACCGCTACATAATAAAGCGTAAAGTTGAAGGGAACGTGGCGAACGTTTCGTCCTACAAGGGAATCGAACCCGGGACCAATATGTTGCGAGCCGACAATGCTAAAACCTTGCTATACATTACTAGTATAGTAATGTATAGCAAGTATAGTAACACCGCACATGTATAGTAATGTATAGTAATGTATAAACATTATAATCGCTGCAGCTCCTTCCTGCAGACACTACAGGAGACAATAAATTAGTGAAATGTTGAGTATAAGGCACCTTTTTAAGCAACCAATGGCAGGAGGGGTGGGGGGCGCCCATGGCGGGGAGTGGAGGGGTAAGGGGCGCCCACGGCGGGGAGTGGAGGGGTGGGGGGCGCCCACGGCGGGGAGTGGAGGGGTGGGGGGCGCCCACGGCGGGGAGTGGAGGGGTGGGGGGCGCCCACGGCGGGGAGTGGAGGGGTGGGGGGCGCCCACGGCGGGGAGTGGAGGGTGGGGGGCGCCCACGGCGGGGAGTGGAGGGGTGGGGGGCGCCCACGGCGGGGAGTGGAGGGGTAAGGGGCGCCCACGGCGGGGAGTGGAGGTGGGGGGGGGGGCGCCCACGGCGGGGAGTGGAGGTGGGGGGGGGGCGCCCACGGCGGGGAGTGGAGGGGGGGGAGGGGCGCCCACGGCGGGGAGTGGAGGTGGGGGGGGGGGCGCCCACGGCGGGGAGTGGAGGTGGGGGAGGGGCGCCCACGGCGGGGAGTGGAGGGGTGGGGGGCGCCTGCTCTTCACTGGTTCTATTCTGCATTTTCTTCCATATCGTTCACTCCAGTATGTTGTTATTTTACTGTATAGATTTGGTACTTGGCCCTCCAGTATCTTCCATGTGTATATTATTTGATATCTCTCGTCTTCTTTTTAGTGAGTATATTTGGAAGGCTTTGAGACGATCCCAATAATTTAGGTGCTTTATTGCATCTATGTATGCCATATGTATATGTATAAACGCATTCCATCTGTTAACTACTGACAGAAAAAGTTCTTTCTAACATTCTTTCACGTCTCCAAATTGAGTAGCCCCTTGGGAATACGACTTCATTTAAAATATTTCCTTCAAGTTTCGTCTCTGATAATGCAACAATACAGTATCTGGGACCTTGAGCCGAATTATCTTGCAACTCCAATGTTTTTGATATAACTTCATCTATGTTGGTACTGTATATACAATTTTCAGGAACATGTTCCCTTTCCCTTTGCTCTTTACTCCCTCTTCCACTATTGATTTTGTTGCCTTTTTTATGTACCATTTCACTAGCTTTCCAGACCCTGACACCTTGTAGAAAAAAGAATTACTGTCTTCATTTCTATTCCCATTTAGACGTTTTGCTTCAATGAGGTTCATTTTCAGCTTTTCTCTCTCTCTTCCTTTGAGAGGTCTTGTCTTATTGACCAAAGTTTGCCATCCTCATCACTGCAATTTCCTGGCATTTCTAAGCCCTTCCAGTCAGAGTGAGTGAATGAGTGTGTGTGTGGGGGGGGGGGGTGTACGTGTTCACGTATCTGTGTGCGGGTGTTTGCGAGTTTATTAAACTAAATTATGGTTACACTCTTGCTCGAGTTGGTGGATGACAATAATTGTTCACGTTTATTTCAGGGTCTGAGGCTATGCACAGATGGCTGTTTTGATGCATGTATGACGAGTGGCTTGGACCATGTATATACAATATGCCTATCTAGTATGACGAGTGGCTTGGCCCATTTATATACAGTACTGTATGCCTATCTAACATGCATGAAACCGGGCCCCGGGTCATAATACCCAGGGGCCCAGTTTCAATACTAAGTTCAAGCAGAAACAAATGAGCAGTGAAACAAAGGAGCAGTTTTTTGACCTAATGCCTCTGTTCACCTAGCAGTAAATAGGTATCTGGGAGTTAGCTGCTATGGGTTGCATCCTGGTGATTAGCTGTACTTTGTTAATTTTGGCTTTATGCTTCACAAGGTGCAGATTCCATGCCAGTGCTGCATATTCTAGTATTGGTTTAACCAATGTTGTATAGATTACCTTGAAGGAGTTCTGCTTTAGGTTTCTAAATCATGTTCTTATATTTGCCAGCATTCCATATGCTGTTAATGTTATCCTGTTTGTTTGTGTCTCTAGTGTTCGTGTTGCAACTATATCCACTCCCAAATCTTTCTCTTTCCAATTCCTGTAGTTACTCTCCCTTTCCCATCTTCCTCCCTGGTAACCACTAGTCAACTTGTCCACATTACCATCTACAAAGATTTGTCAACATCAACAAAGGCACTAACATACAGGGGGTTTCAATTAAATGTACTCGTGGGCCTTGTGCCTTCATTTACAGACTGAGCTGAAACAATATTGCAGCTTTTATAAATAATAAACCCCAAGTATTTAGACATCCCTTTCAGTGTGCATGTCCCCAATACCTCTCCTTCATGAAGTTTGCAAATGTTAAATGTTCAGCTCTGAGTCAACAGACTTCAGCATTAGTTTAAAAAAAGTGAATTCAGATACAGTATTGATTGTTAAAAATATGTTCAGATGAGATTTGCATTCTTTGCTCAACCTTTGGCTACACTGATGTGGGAAGGGAGTACAGGTATGTGGGCAGGGCAAGAAGATATGGGGAAAGGGTGTGTGTGTGGACTGGGGAGGGAGGGAGGAGACAAGGAAAAGGGCATGTGTGGGCAGGTTGGGAGGAGACTGGGAATGGGGGTTTGTGGGCAGGGAAAGCAATGTGGAGTATATGTGGGAAGGACATGGAGAAGGTTTGTGGGGGCAATATGGGGAGGCTGTGTTGAAGATGGGGAGTGTGTGTGTAGGTGGGAGATGGGGAAGGTGTGTGTGTAGTTGGAATGCAGATGGTGTAAAGATGTTGACAGTGATAAACACAGTATGTATTAAGGATGTGGGGAAATGGAAAGGGTGTACTCACCTAATTGTACTCACCTAATTGTGCTTGCGGGGGTTGAGCTTTGGCTCTTTGGTCCCGCCTCTCAACCGTCAATCAACTGGTGTACAGATTCCTAAGCCTACTGGGCTCTATCATATCTACATTTGAAACTGTGTATGGAGTCAGCCTCCACCACATCACTGCATAATGAATTCCATTTACTAACTATTCTGACACTGAAAAAGTTCTTTCTAATGTCTCTGTGGCTCATTTGGGTACTCAGCTTCCACCTGTGTCCCCTTGTTCACGTCCCTCCAGTGTTGAATAGTTCATCCTTGTTTACCTGGTCGATTCCCCTGAGGATTTTGCAGGTTGTGATCATGTCCCCCCTTACTCTTGTGTATGTACATGGAGGGTGTGTATGGGAAGATGGGAAAGGGTGTGTGGGGGGAAAAAGACCTGGGCACAGGATCAGCCTGGGCACTGCCGAGTACCCCCCACCTATTATGCACTAAATTAACAATGTTCAAGCACATTCTCATCTCGAGCCCCCCCCCCCGGTCATTACTCCATCTATATATATATTGGTGGAACAACCTGTCAAGTGCTAGTAAAATATGTAAATACTATACAGAATACATATCCCTTTGTAATTCAATGCAGGTACTGATTAGAACCACACTGAACAGAACACTACACATCAAGGAATTAGTACAACCCCCCCCCCCCTTTTGCTTTCACCAATATCCTGGTAAGAAGTAATGATTCATAATAAAGATTTTAAAACATTAATGCTGTAGTTCAGTTTATAATTTATTTTACTGCTGTTTTCAATTGTTTCCTTACTTTATAATATTGTTTTATCTTAACTCACAGCAGAATACTGTGTGAACCAATACTGACATCAGGTTAATGTATATCAACTATATACAATTCTAGTTCAACTTCAGCACTGATCTAAAGCACAAACACTGCCCAAAATGTTGCACTGCACAATAACCAGTCTGAGTACTGTGCTTCATACAACAAAATCAAAGACTAAAATATATTCTAATATCGTACTTGACAAACTTCACACAAAACACATGAAATAAGAAGAAAGTTGAGAGGTAAGACTTACCTCTTCCTGCTGGATGGAGAGTTAAAGTGAAGGCAAAGCAGAGCCTGATGTTAGCCTCAAGAGGTCTTGTTTACTCAGAGAGAGTCGGCAAAGAAGACCTGGAGTACTACACACAGAATGGAAACTGGCAACTTACTACATTGCCTTACTGTATATCAGTGCCATACACAGCTTAAGTACTTGTAGAAATTTTTGAAAAAAAATGCAGTAGTTCACATAAAAATGTCACTAACTGTATTTCATGTCTTAAGAGAAATGTAATGGAATCGCTATCCAATTCAATATGAAACCAGAGTTACTGATAATGTAGTTATGATGATGATTGTTGTATGCAGATAGCAAGCTTTGCTCACTACTACAGAAGGATTGGGTTAACACTATCAGAGCAGGTCAAGTTTCACTGACATGAAATGCAACACAAGTGTCCCAAAATTATGAATCAAAGTAACTTTATTCAGTGGCAGATAACTGATAGTTATGAGGTAAGTAAAGCCAACAATACCCACTGTAAAACTAGAGCAAAGTGCTCCTTAAACACTTCCCATAGAGTAGACCAGCAACACATGTTAACAGGTGGAAATAGCCAACCTTGAGTTTAAAGGGTAATTATCATCTTTAAATGAGCAGCAAAGTTCTTCATTACTCAATGCCCAGTACATGGTAAACCTTTGCTTACAGGTTATGACTGCAGTGGCAGGAAAATGTGAAATGTAATCCTAAAAAATAACCAATGTTTTATATATTATAATATATATATATATATATATATATATATATATATATATATATATATATATATATATATATATACATATATATATATATATATATACATATATATACATATATATATATATATATATATATATATATATATATATATACATATATACATATATACATATATATATATATATATATATATATATATATATATATATATATATATATATATATATATATATATATATATATATATATATATATATAATGTGTGTGTGTGCATGCACGTGTGCGCGTGCATGCTAATAAGGCCAATATCAAAGGAGCAGTAATTTAAAGTGTGTGTGTGTTTCCAATCTTTGTACATCATGTCCAGGAAAAAGTAATGTGTGAGAGTGAAAAGCATGTGTGATACAGAGAAGCACGTACCTTGCTGCATGGTGCGATGAGGAGGGGGAGACTCGGAGCGCTCACTAGGTGATGGAGGGGTGGGGGGGCGTTGCAAGTAGCCAGGATCCACGTAGTTACCTGCAGCATCTCGATAGTGACCACTGTAGCTAGCTTGAGTCTGAGGTGGATAGCCAACTTGATCATAAGGATAATCTTGACGGGCCGGAGGTCCCCGTGAATATGGGTCATACTCATAACCGGCATTCGAAGTGGGTGGGTAACCTTCATAAGGACTTCGTGAGCCTGCAAATTTGGTGAGAACAGCATTTTAAAAAAGCATTTGCAAAAAACACTTGACAAAAATATTTATTGATTTTCTATATGACTAAGTGATATGATCAGCAGCAAATAAAAATGTTTGAAGTTAAAAAACATGCCTCAACTTACCAGCTTCACTGGCAGGAGAATGAGGGCGATAGGAGTCCATGGCATAGCCGGGTTGTAGGGGGGCTTGACCGTACGGGTTATATTCACCACTTTGATAAGAATCCAACACTTCACCGTCAGGACCAATGTGGTGCACTTCACGGATAACTTTTGTCGTCGTCGTTATCTGGCAAAATATGAAAAAAAAAATTAAATATTAAAAAGTGCCAAGTTGGCCCATTTAAATTTATATGAGCACTGCAAACATGGATCAATAGTGGAAGAAACAAATTATAATATTACAAGTTAGAATATAAAATCAATTGGATCCCTGGGAAGAAATTGAATGCCCCTGTATACTTCTAAGTTAAAAGGAACAATGCATGACCACGGAATTATAAGCAGAACTAGCAATGAGGCTGTTGAAGTTAATTTTTGGGTGGTGTGAACTGCATCAGTAGATGAGAAGCAATTACTTGTACACGCACAATTAGGTATGATGAATAAAGAAAAATACTTAACAGTGGTTTGATGAAGACAAGATTAAACATTACTGAGGAACTTATGCAAGTTCAACAAGCTAAAGGTAAAGAAATGCAACTAACTTGCTGCAAATAGAGACAATGATGGAAAGGTCTCATTAGAGTACAAAGAAAAAACAATAGGCTAGGATACATATTGCACCAATGTGGTGCATGCCCGTATGCCCGCATGGGGTTTCATGTCCGAAACGTTTTGCGTAATACAGTAGTGGCTTTAGGCATTGTATGTACTAGCCCAATCTATAAATCAATCATTCTTTGTAATATCTCTTGAATGTATGTACCTTACCTTACCTAATAAACATTTATTTATTATTTATTTATTTATTATATTCAGTTAAGCTGGTGCTATATATACTTTTCTGTTGTCTACCCTCTTTATATTGGTTGAAAATCATCTTATTATAAAATATCTTCTGCATCTTAGTAAACTGCATTCTAATCTGTAAATGTTATATTATATACTGTAATCATCTGCCCTATTTTTCTACTTTTCCTAGTTTCCCATGTAAATGCATCCCAACCCCATGAAAGTGGGAAACAGGCCAACAATAACAATACCAATACAGTAATAATAAATTATGTCAGTCAGTATCATCACTGTTCCATTCCCCCTTTCATGAGGCAAGGATGAACTCACTACAATATAATGGTGGAGTACTGTACTATACTAGTACTATAATAGCAAATATATTTTAAAATATAATCAATGATACTGTTTGTCTTTTACAGTAAAGACATCATGTACAGTACCATGTTTTTCATCAAAAAAATCTTAGCAGCTCTTGCCAGCATCTAACCTGTTGTGTAGTGTGTTGTGTCTGTTTTCTGGAGACCAACTGTGTGCTGTCCTGCCCTGCAGACGACACCGAGTGTCTTGACGTATCGGGCGAGTCGTGGTGGTGACCGTTGGTGGTGTGGGGGCCGTAATCAACACTGTAAGAGGTAGTGGTGGTCGTCACTTCCGGTTGACCACTGAAACAAAATTTGTTGTTAAAGAGATTGCCATACATTTGCTACTTCAATAAACTAAGAGATAGCAGAAAAGATCAAACTTCTGGTCAGGCACGTATCATCTGAAGGTAGTGAGAGAAGCTACAAAGAAACAAAGCAAAAATTATTTAATGTTGAAGAAAACCTTTTGAAATAAAATGTATACAGTACATACAATATTTAAATTACAAATTGTCAAAGGGTAATACAGGGTAGTACTTTAATAGTTTCTGCATTCAGTATACTAAAATTATATACCCACTATATAATAGGCTCTACATACAGTATAGTACATGTACTAAAATTATATGCCCACTATGACATTTTTAACGTTTGAGATTGATGTATTTTGTACACTGAGAAAAACAGTACAGAAGATTATACAGTACAGTATACTGATGCATCTCTAGGGCTATATTGCAGAATGTGGAAAAATATTTAATATACATACTACAGATAAAATAAAAGGTAATAAGAACACAGGATTTAAAATATGTTTAAATACAAAACAGTTCAATATACCAAAAATGTAGAGATAAAGTCATTCTAACTTTTCTAACTTTTCAGCTTTAACTAGTACAGTATTAAAAAGACGATAAATACAGAACATTAAAGTAACCAGCCTAGAATTGGATGTCTTGAGGTGTCCATCACTTACACATTTGAGGGGGTTTTTGTTGCCCTTTCCTTGTTTAAGACCCTGCAGGCGAGCAGCACAAACAGGAGAGATGAGCAATTAGAAATTAGTGTGCGTGCAATATACATTATGTTCTAGTAGAATAATGTTAAAGTATCAAGTGAATTCAAACAGTTCAGGTTTCTTGCAATTAATAACTGAACAACATGACAATGTGTACATTATGTAAGTTAGTTTATCATACCGGCATACAGGTGCTCTCTCTAGAGTGTGTTCCTAGGTTGGTCTAGTGTGTGTATACTTTCCAAGTGTGCTACGGTCAATAAAGCAATCTTTATTGACCATAGCAAATATATATACACTAGAGAGTACACAAGGGGTATGCATACCACAAGTTTAAGAATCCCTGATGTAACTCGCCTAGCTACAAATTATTTAAATTTTAAAATATGTAGCTACATGTCTGATTAAATAACAATATTGAAATTCAGAACACCTCTCTTCTTGGGAAACTATATCAATACAGGCAATATCACATTAATGTCCAGTGGCAACAGCTGGCCAGATTATCATACCAGGGAATGATACTCAGTCTTTGGTTTTGTTCTTCCTAAGGAGGCTACGGCAGTTTCAAATACGACTTGTTCTAGTTTCCGTAAAATAGGCACATCCCCACTGGCTTGCTTGATACCTGCTTGATGGGGTTCTGGGAGTTGTTGTTCTCCCCAAGTCCAGCCCGAGGCCAGGCTTGGCTTGTGAGGAAAGCCAAAATGCTACATAAAAATGAAACCAAATAAAGAGAATACAGTGCAGAATAGTAGTGCACAGTGGAACCTCCATATAACATAGTAATGCACAGTGGAATCTACATATAACAGAGTACAGTAATAGGGCTGGATCTAACATTTAAAGAACACAAGCGTAACTATTACACCCATAACAAAAATTAATCATTCAAACAGGACATGCTATGCCAATGACTTCAAAAACCCCTAGTACAGTTACTCGCCGAAGTGAAATACTGTAGCATATCAACTGCTCAATTTAAGGGCATTTAAGGGCCAAATCTACTTACTAAGACAACTAAGTTATTGAGAATTCTATACTTAAAAATTCCTTAAACTGTATTCCTTGAAATGCAAAAGAGAATGATACAACATAATTTACACCCTGGAAAATATTTTGTGTGTAATACAGTATTCAGTGAATACTATTTTAAAGCAATTATGTAAAGGCCAAAGACTGATCAACACACATCCACTAAATATATTGAAAACTATTTTGTTAGACAGTTTGTGGATCTGTAGTAGTTGTTGGTATGAAGGGCAGTGACGGAACTATGCTGCGTGTGCGTGTGGGTGTGTGTGTGTGTGTGTGTACTGTAATTAGACCACCAAAGGCATGAAATAATTAACAAAGAGCAAAGGAATTCATTCATTATGAGTGCCTAGCCAACTGTGATAAACTCATGGCAAGCTCCCAAGTTCAAAATTATGATTTTGTATTTTTCACACAAACATTTGTTATTGAGTGCAATTCCTTCCAAAGGTCACACTGCCCAACATATCAATACAGAGCTCAGTTTTATAAGAAATGTATCTTAAGCATTTTAGCTTAAGTCAATATGTTAAGGCATTTTAAGATTTTGCACACTGAAAAAGTTTCATGTCAATAGAAACCAAACCAAATCATAAGATATCCCATATTATGGATATCTAGTTAATGTATTCCATTGAAACAAATCACAATTATCCCATCAGCAATACTAGGCAGAACTATGACAGCAATACCGTACATAGTAACTAAATGATATTGTTAAAATCCTTAGACTTAATCAATGAATATCAACTTTTATGTTTTCTTGTACAAACTATTATAAACATACCACTTTACCCACCACGTATCAATACAATAGAACATGGGCAATATTGCCTGGAAAGGAAACAGGTTTTAGTGAATGTCAACTCGAGATATTCATTTAGGATACTATCTTGAGGTTATCTTGAGATGATTTCGGGGCATAGCGTCCCCGCGGCTCAGTCCTCGACCAGGCCTCCTTTTTGTTACACTTCCCCAGGAAGCAGCCTATAGCACCTTTTGCTCCCAGGTACCTATTTACTGCTAGGTAACAGGTGCATCAGGGTGAAAGAAACTCTGCCCATTTGTATCCGCCTCCACCGGGGATTGACCCCGGAACCTCAGGACTACGAATCTGAAACGCTGCCCACTCAGCTGTCAGGCCCCTCAGGAATACTACTTTAAGGAAATCACCCATCACCATAAATGATACTGGCAGCAGCTTTTACAGTTGGCACTATGTAAAACAAAGTCCATTCGTTTCATAATTCATCATAAAGTAACATTGGTACTTTAATTATTCATAAAAAAGCATTTCAAATATTAATGAGAAACAACAGTATCATGACTTTTTAAAAAGCTTTAATACAATTTCTCCCAAAGAGCTCACCAAAACAAACAATATAAAGTAAATATGTTCAAATTTCAGGCAATAACAGAAGAGCATTAACATACTAATTACAAAATTATCATAATACCATGCTCAAAAGCATATTACATGGGGAACAATGTGTATATGCTAAACTCTGAGAACACTCCAGAGCAAATAAAACTATAGTATTTATACTATTAAACTACAGTACAGTATTTGTTCTAGTAAAGAAGAACACTATTGCTATTCTAACACAAAATGTGTCAAACTGATGCCAAGAAATGCACTTGGAATAAAGCTCATTTAGCAGCCATGTTACTTACATACTTTATATTATCATTAACACCTAAAACCATTTCCAACTTTCACATTGTGGTTGGAATCATCAGATCAGATAAAAATAAAGAAGATGAATAATATTGTATGGTAAAAGTTTTAGATGTTAAAAAATTTCTCCATTCATTTCATCATTCACACAATAGAACACCATGGCATTTCATCACCATGACAGCAGTCATCCAAAGCAGCACCCAACCACTTCATGATAAACAAGATGCCTTGTGCACCTTGATAATTATCATATGTCCTGTATATCACAATACATTATAACCTACCTTGGGTGGATCACATTAAACTGGAGCTCAAGAAAGCCTGAAAAATTTTGCCAATGAACACCGTAATATGGTGCTTGCCTCACTAGCCGTCTTGGTGAACCGGCTTGACTGACTGATACTATCCCCATATTGAATTTAAAGCAAATTTGCTATTCTCTTGTCTTTAGTGGTACAAATACTCAAGAAAAGGGCATTTAATTTTGAAATTTTAACTTAACATTCTCAGAGTCCTGAAAAATAATTTGTTTATTTGGTCCTCTTTCTTTTTGTACAATATCTGCTGAACAACCATGCCTGCACATGTCTTGGCATGTGCCTTTCACTGGGTAGTGTGGCTTCTTAGTATTCGATAATTTGTATCTTTTTCTTTGCCTAATTCATTAAGTTTAAAAAGGTGCTTACAGTAGTAAAGGTGCAGCAGTAGTAAAGTTAAACCAGGAAGGAGGAAGAGGGAGATCAGCCTTTGTCTCCCATCTTAACATGGGAGAAAAGGCTTAATTGACTGAGAAGATCGAGAAAGCTTGGGAAGAGACATGGCTACAATAATTTGGTATCTCTGTAAGAACAGTTTCTGTACGAGAGAAGAAGAAAATTGGAGTAAAATGACTATCATTTGGCATTTTACTCCAATTTTAATCGAAGCCTGAGTAGTTAGATGAGGCTGCTTAAAGGTGGTTAATCTGGCAGCTTACGGCAGGAGTTTTGCACACTGTTAGGCCTTATATGATGTTCGACTGTGCTGTATACCATACCAGAACACTTAAAGGCTAATGGGGTCATATCCAAATACTGCACAGTAAAATATCTATGTACAAGTATACCAGATGTATACAGTGGAACCTCGTGTGACGAGCGCCTCAAATTACGAGCATTTTGAGTAACGAGCTCGCCGATCGGCGACAATTTGTCTCGATTGGCGAGCGCTCGTTTGATTAACAAGAAAACCACATGGTGCATTCCCGCTGCTTCTCGCACATTCTCAGACGCCTCTGACCATGCACATAAATTATTTTTTTGTTTCAAGATGCTAATGATGCTGGGATGTGAAGGGTAACTGCTGTGATGTTGCAAAGCATTGAATTTTTTTGTAGAATAAACAAAAATATTTAAAAAATTGAAAAAAGAACAAATGTCATAAAGGTTCGTTCAGTGTGTGCCAGGTAGGCTGCTCCATTATTATTAAATAAATGAAAAATACTAAACAAATTGAACACATTTGAAACAAAAAGATTGTCATAATGGAGCATCATACCTGACAAACACTGAACAAACCTTTATGACATTTTTTCATTTTCAAATTTGTTCATTTTTATTTTTTTTTTTTTTTTTTTTTTAAGAAACCTGGAGCAGCCTACCTGACATACACTGACCGAACCTTTTGCTATAAAAAAAAAGGAAAAGTTGAAAAAAGAACAAATGTCATAAAGGTTGTTCAGTGTATGTCAGGTAGGCTGTTCCATATTTCTTAAAAAAAAAAATAAAAAAAAAAATAAAAAAAAATGAACAAATTTGAAAAAAGGAAAAAATGTCATAAAGGTTTGTTCAATGTATTCACCTAATTGTGCTTGTGGGGGGTTGAGCTCTGGCTCTTTGGTCTCACCTCTCAACTGTCAGTCAACTGATGTACAGATTCCTGAACCTACTGGGCTCTATCATATCTACATTTGAAACTGTGTATAGAGGCAGCCTCTACACATCACTGCCTAGTGCATTCTACCTGTTAACTACTCTGACACTGAAAAAGTTACTTCTAACGTCCCCGTGGCTCATTTGAGTACTCGGTTTCCACCTGTGTCCCCTTGTTCGTATACCCCCCCCCCCCCCCCCCCCCCCCGGTGTTAAACAGTTTATCGTTATCTACCCTGTCAATTCCTCTAAGAATTTGTAGGTAGTGATCATATATGTGTAGTGTATGTCAGGTAGGCTGCTCCATTATTAAAGAATCGAATATCATATGTTTTTTGGTGGTGGAACGGATTATTTTATTTCCAATATTTTAAATGGGGAAATTTGTTTTGAAAGACGAGGATTTCACACGACGAGCTCGGTCCTGGAATGGATTAAATTCGTTAATCAAGGTTCCACTGTACTGTATATACATTTTCTATAAATACTGCATTTTTATTTTTATTTTATAGTAGAGTACAGTATATTTAAAATGCATTGCTTATATATAAAATTGTTATGTATATGGTACATGAACAATAATGCCTCATCTGGGGGGGGATCAGAACTTTCTGGGATTATACAGCAAAAAAGGCAAAACAATCAGGGAACCACAACTCAGACCAGGTTACAACTATTATGCATATCAATATATTCACTTATGCTTTCACCCAGCCCTGTCCATGAACACATGCTATGCATAGTTCAGACTCACCATGTCCATGCAACTTCATCCTGGTCTCCTCCTCATATCCACAAAATTCATTTGAATACATGCTCTTTTACAATTGTTACAGTGATCTTAAAGTTTAATTGGGGTGAGGCTAGGAGACGACGCCATCATCAATATGGCGGTGCAGCTTGCAAGAGAGGAGAGCTTTCCCGCTCCAGGCAAACCCCCAGTGCCATGCTGAGGGTTCTTGGTTGGCAGAAAGGGGCCTTGGCCAGGTTGACCAATGTCATCACACCCCGAACCTGACGTCAGGCACCTCTGCAGAGAAATGCGGGAGATCCAAGTCACTCATTACCAAGTCGCTGTAGACTCCTGAGGGAATATGAGGCAGAGCTGGATGGTGGAAGATGGCACCTAAGGCTCAGTGACAACGGCACTCCTGGGTAACTTCGAGAGGCGGCGCTGGGGGGTTTTGTGTCAACCCGTGGGCTGTGCTTGATGGTGAAACTGTGTGGAGAATATTGGTAGCAGTTCTGGTCCGGGGCAGTTCATCAACCGCTTACACGGGACGAAGAAACTCACATGACGAAACTACGTGTGAGGCGGTGGACCAGTACGGGAAGTATTTAGGTCTGGATAGGCCAGGCGACATCAGTTTCCCCCTAACATCTAGTGAGGAACACTTTGTGGAATAAGCAGCACCCTCTGCTCTAGAGCAGAGGGTGCTGCTTATTCCACAAAGGAAGCGCAAGGTACTACTACGTAATCGTTGGTCTTAAGAGGAAAAATGCATCCAATGCAGTCATCCAGATGCCGGCGGCAGACATGACAGAGGTCGCCACTGTTGCTCTACTACAGTTGTTGTTGTTCTTCTCTTAGTACACCCCCTCTGTGGGTGTACTAAGTGGATGCCCCACATTCAAAGGGGGCAATGTGCATGCCCCACATTCAAAGGGGTGCATGTGCATGCCCCACATTCACAAAGTGGGGTGCTTCAAGGGATGGCTCCACATTCACAAGGGGGAGGGGTAGTGGATGCCCACACATGAGGCACTTTTGCCTACATTGGGCATGACAGCCAGACCGTTCTAGTTTTATACAAATGGATTCAAGTAGACAGACTTGGGTTATAGAGCCTAATGAATTGAGTAATAGCTCTGTATGTCTAGGTAAGGGCACAATACCCACCATGGTTGATCTGTCTCTCTAGCAGCCAAAGGATTAAAGCAGCAGAAGATTAAAAGCAAAAAGGGGAACAAGACACTAGCAAAAATGGCTTTAAAATATATTACTCTGAATGAAGAGCAGTTAAGTGTAAGTACTGTACAGTATACAGTAATACGAGGACAGCCTACAGAGAAGAACTGTTTTGTATAAATACACACAAGTACTACAATCTGCTAATATATTAGCCATTTATGAATCATGATTTCATTACCATATTTTTTTTATGAATACCCCAAGTAATTAAAAGAACACAGCAATGCTAAAAAGTCACATTAATGGATGCAACAAGAAATTGGTCATTTTGAAAAAAAACATGGTATCTTCTGGTAACCTGAATATATAATTGTTTTTAAATGTGCACAAAACATTGTGTGGACAAGCACAAGAAAGCAGTGGAGCACACAGGTGTGGAAGACAGCCATGAGTAATGCAGATGCAATACCTAGATGTTAGTATTACATATATATGGTAGGTTATAGGAAGACCTAAATCCCATGTGAAATTCCTAGGTCAACTTTGTAATGCTCTAGTGCATGGGTAAGTAGTCGTGGTGAAGGCAAGAGGTCGGAGGTGGCGGTAGCATGAGTGACAAACTAACGAGTTGTTTACGGGAAAGGGAAAGCAACGCAAATTGTGAAAACAATCTTTAAGGGGCTGTGCGCTTAAGTGGGAGCCGAGCTGGAAGTGGGTGCAGTGATTTCAGTGTAAAAGCTTAAGTGTGTGCTAGCAAAGTGACACACAGGGGGGGGGGTAGGGTGGGAAGTGAGCCATTTGTGCCCCCAAAAACAAATTACCTTAATACTGCGATTTAATGTCCACCGTACGTTGACCATCAACCTTTCAACTGTTGAAACACAGAAATCAAACAATTACTGAGAGAAAAACGACACATGCCCGCACGCGTACACACCAAAGAAGGCACAGCTTTACAGATAGAATTTGATAAAAATTTTGAAGTACAGTATTATACAACTACATCAGACTATACATTTGTCCAAACATTAAAGAGTCTTATATCCCAGCAATTTTAACTGAGAATACCTAATTCACAAACTCAACATTAAAATGTTTGACATTAACCTAAACAGTATTTTGGTCTTAGTTGAAAATCTAGATTATAATACAGCAGTGAGGCGTTGTGATCATTGTTATGAGGATAACATTGTCTTTTAATAACCTACTACCTCCTTAGAAAAATCAAAATATGTTGAATTACAATACTGTATATCATATGTGTGTGAAAAGATAACGCTCATGTAGGTGTATTTCCAATGCACGATTATTACTTAATGGTCTACTTAAAACAAATCAAATAAATTTTAAGAACTGAAACAAATAACAGTGGCATGATTCACGAAGAAGTAACCTTTTGGCACAATGCAGGGATTTGAATCAGCACTCTAGGGACTCCCAGACACTTGCCTTACTCTACTAAGTCACGATAGGACAAAAGCTATTTCAACCCAGAACTCTACCGAGTCCATTTGTAGAGTATGGAGACCCCCAACTGGTGCCACAACCAGTTGTAGGCTGCTTATTCATAAAACCTGGTTGTGACCTCCAGACTCTCCCAGTGGACTCAGTAGTGTTCTGGGCTGAATAACTTTTGCCCTATCATGGCTAAGCATTTTAAGGCAAGCATCTAGGAGTCACTAGAACACTGGTCAAAATCCCCACATTGCTCCAAATCATTAAATCTCAACATGATGCCGGTCAATATTGTACTGTACATTCAAAATAATATTTTATCTAGGAAAAATAAATATTGCATTGTAGTGGCCTCTTTTCCATCACAGAAAAATATACTGTATTAAAAATACTAGTACAGTACAGTATATCTCAATGAGAACCAGTCATGATGACCATTCACCGATATCTCACGCCTTGCTACCAATACCAGCCTCACTACTGCAGAATAGAAATAATAATCATTACTGCACTGTATGATGGCATCTCACTTGGATGGCACTTTATCTACATCACTGTAATCAGTTTAAAAAAAAAAGTATAATGGAGCGAGTCTGTGCATTTACTGGATTGAAGTATGCTAGCATTTATCAATTTTTTATTTTTCAAGTAATTTTGTTTTCAAAATATATGCAAAGACATCTAGGAATACATAAAAAATCTAGGAATACAGAAAAGCGTATGTAGATTCCTTGAAAATGTTCAATATGAATGAATCAATGGGAGGACTCCCCTGTACATAACCTAGACAAAACATGGAGGGGGGGGGAAGAGGAAGAGGAGAGGAGAGGAGAGGGAGGGAGGGAGGGAGAAGAATTAGAACTTGAGGATGCAAAGTAGCATGGGAGACAACACTTACCTAGTTAGGAAAAGATATGGATAGATTCTAACCTTGAAGAATGCAACAATTTAATTTGTCAATAATTATACAGCTACCTATAAGCACTAAACAGGAAATAGCTACAAAAGCTGAGCATTTCAGGTAACCTATGCATCTTCTATGCAGGCCGGGGTGGATTTACTGGGCGCAAATCCTTAACTGTAGCCTCTGTTTAACGCAACAGTAAAATGTGTACTTGGTTGTAACAACGATTCTTCGCGGCGGGGATCGTATTCCAGGGACCTGCCCGAAACGCTACGCGTACTAGTGGCTGTACAAGAATGTAACAAACTCTGTATATATCTCAAAAAAAAAAAAAAAAAAAAAAATCATTTCAATGTTACATTAAGAGAAGTAGAGTAGGTACAATTAGTAGTAAAAATCATTGTTCTGATCTCTTAAATGCAACGTCATAACTAACGAGATAGAAACAAGAGAGACTATCCTCAAAAACTCTATTCTTGCCACGGATAAACCGTGTCAAAATTCCTCGGCTATTAAATTGCTTCTCAAGATCACGTCTTTAAATTTCAAGTCTTTATAGCTATGATTTAGCTCCAGTACCCACCTAAACAAATCATCCTTAAAGAGCATTTTTCTTTCAATTTTACTGTTGCATCATTATTGTATTCTTATTGTAATTCTACATTTAAAACAATCTTATTTTTTTTTTAATTTCTAGTTTCACAATCTTGTTCCTTAAATCTTTTAATAATCCCCTATTCTAATTACAAAAGAAATACTTACATGCTTAAGCAACTTATTTATTTTCCTGGCATGAAACCAGTTATGTACTCTACGTTGTCACCTAAAAGGGTACTCTACACTGGTACTGTATGCAGTACTCCCATGGGTTGCAACACGTATAATGTAGCAACTGGTAAATCATAAGAACAGTGTGGAAGATGCACGGAAATTTACACATTTTAAAAATGTATTAGCTCATCAAAATTGTAACTTGCTTAGCTAAATGAATTGTGGGGTTCAGTCCCTAAGCCCATTATGTGCCTCTGTAACCCTTTCCATTACCGCCCACAGGATGGGTATGGGGTGCATAATAAATGAACTAAACTAAACTTGAAGAATGTACCACTCTGAAGAAATAAGTAATTGGTTTAGATAATCTATGCAAATTTATACTGAACAGTACTGATCATTAGTACTGTTAATCAGTACTAATGTACTATTTAAGAGTATATTTAGTAGTCTTAAATTATTAATCACATAGTGGAAAAATTAAATGCAGCACTGTAATTTCACTTTCAATAAGATTAACAATTTACTGGTTGTCATTTTATAACAAATTAACAATTTTATTCAATATTTCATTTTGACTGGCAGCCAATAATACAACCCATTCTCCTGTTTAGATAGTTGTTTTTCTAACTATGTGCACCATTGTACAAAGATTGACTTTCTAAGCAACTAGATAGTAGAACTTTGTACTATTCTTTTATGAAGTCGGAAAACAATATAGCTAAAAAACAAATATTCCTAGGCCTAGTATAGCACACATATGTACTATAATAGGCCTCAGATACTGTGCTTTAGGCCTAGGAAGGTTAGGTTAGTCTGTCTTTTCAACATATGTAGAAAATAGTTTTCCGGTTCGTCAAACTCAATAGTGTCGATTTGTACTTTCTAATTGCATTGTACGTCGGTATATATACTATGGTCATCATCGTTACTATAAGTACTACCAAAATAGGAGGATAGGCTGAATAATATGCAGTTCTGTTCTTAATATACAGTATTGATATACAGAATGCATTATAATATATTGATATAATACAGTATATTGATTATAATACTGTAATTATTTTGATTAGAATTAAAAAAATCATAAATGTTATGATTAAGTTTGTAAAATAATTTTGTTGAATAAGGCTAACAAAACATTCCTTAATATACCAAAGTCTACAAGATAAAAACCTTGATGCTTTCATAACACACACGATTGTTTTTACCTAGTTCATTCCTCTTTCTTTCTCTCCTACACACATTAGGTACACTCTTTATTAAACTTGACTAATTAATCTACTTTAAAGTACTGTAGTCATTTAATTCCTAAACTCTGTAGCTATTTAAAAGTACCTGTACAGTACTACATTCAGGCGCACATGACTAAAAATTCCGATAGTTAAATGAAATTCGAGAAAGATGTAAATGGCGATTGAAGCTTTGTGAGGAGCTAGTCAGATCCCCATTAAGTCCTTTTGTTTTGTGCAGTTAACTTCCACCGTTAAAAATTTAACATACAGTACTGTATTCAAATTTACCATACAAATATAAATGAAGTTTTTAACAGATTGAAAAATAATTTGAGGTTCCATTTCATTGAGAACCCAATAATCTCCTTTAAATTTTACAAGGCACTATACTGTCTTTTCAGATAGTTTTGTTACTGTTCAGCACTATTATTTCAATCAAATGATTTGTCCAGATCATTCAAGAACCTACATAAGGAGGCATGCAAATCATTGTATGGATCCTAGGAGTATGCAACCCCTATCATGATGCCCCATCCAAACAAACATAAAAAAGGAACTTGAAAAGGACAACCCCCACCCCCCACTTCACTTTGACAAGTTTTAAATCTTTTTAATGCAAATCAAACGTTATATTTAATGTGCGAGCATTAAATAATTGTTGAATTTTTTTATTTTTATGACCAAACTTTACCTACCTAACCCAACGTAACCTAACATAAATAAGCCAAGTAATTCAGGTTATAATATTAATTCAAATACTGTACTGTAAACCAATTTATATATAAACAAAAATTGGGAGGAAATAACAAAAATCACTGTGCCTATTAATACTCCCAGTGTTTTCCAGCCACAAAGAGGGGGCATAACAAAGTCCAAAATGCTCTGAAGATGCTCTGATGCAAGAATAAAAAAAAAAAAACATGAAATTCTGAAAAGTAATGTTAAAATTCTGAAAAGCACTTAAAAGTAAATATACAATACAAAACATATTCTGAAAAGTAATGATATCCGAGTGTGGTATTTTGGAGGAGCATGTCAAACCCCCAAACTGTGCACTGTAAACCTTACAGGTAGGTGTTCTCTTGTGCATGTGACTACTCCATCTCATTCTTCAAATTTATGAGATTATAAAATAATATGTATGCAAATAAGCATTATCCAAATTCTAACAACTGGCTAGGTTGCCTTTACTGTACATTATAAACATTATGCAAGCATCAAGTGCTATTGTTAGGAAAACAAACAATCCAATGTTATTCTTCAGCATTATAAACTGGGTATGATATAATTAAAAACAGTTTATTTAAAAAGTGAATATCAAACAACTTCATGGTTATATCAAGTTAGGTTCTATGTCCTGGAATAATATACTGATTAAAAACATCAGTTAAAACAACACCTTAGTCTGTAAAAGCACACACAAAATAATTACCATATTGCTACAATCTGTACAAGATAAAACACCAAAAAAGTAGAACCTTAACCCGTGCTTATTATGCATTACAAAGTGCATTACAGAATACATGAAACAATTCAACACAATGTCCTGCATTCAGTTCTCAAGTACAGTACAAAACAGAAAAATCCAAAATTGAGAATACAGTAAATATATATATATATATATATATATATATATATATATATATATATATATATATATATATATATATATATATATATATATATATATATATATCATGCTTTAATTACCATATGTAATGAGTTAAACAAAATTCAAATGCTTCAGTACTGTATTGAAAGAATGACAAAATATCATTCAGCTAAGATAAAAGCATCAAGAAAAATATCTTATGTTAGCCTCATACAATTTATTTGAACACTTGTGTTAAATAAAATCTTCATTTGTACTTTAACAATCATAATTAAACTATCTTCAGATACTGTACTTGTACTTAAACTCAAAATCCATCACACCTACAATACAAAGCTAGTGTCAAACCATTCAAACTTGTCTTTAAACATTAAAATCTGGATAACTAAGGAAATAACACAGCTTGGTATTAGAAAACATAGTACTGTACAGAACTACAATACTATTTTTTCTCCTTTTCACATCTTTATTTTATTATGAGCCTACAGGAGAGAGGCTAATTTCCCCATCGTACTGTATGCAACTGAAAAAATTGGAACCATGCATACCTTACATTTTAAATAAGTGATAATGTAGTTAGTAGTTATTAACCAAGCACTGAAAAAAAGTATTTTGGCTCCATACTTGAACCACCAAATTAAACCCAGAAGGCATGCAATATAATGGTTGGTTGCAAGATTAATGGCAGCAGCAAGCAAATTTTTGCATCCAGCAACTATAAAATTGGCAAAGATATAAACAAGCAAGTCTCCCAGCATGCAACAACGAGCTTGGGGTTACTAACAAGAGACTATGCCCTAAGAAACTATGCCTGTACCTCTGTGCTGTTACCTCAGTCCGCTTCACCGTCTGTTCCTGCTTCTGCTCCACCTTCCGGTTCACCAGCCTGTGACACCCCAAAATTAAACTTACAGTGAACCCCCCTGACACTATAATCTTTGGTACATAAAAAAAACTTCATTACAGTATCATTGAGAATTCTGCATGCAATCTTGCTACTGTACCTGTATTTACAGTCTAAACCTGGTAAGCTAGATGAAAATTGATCCAAAACTTGGTTAGAGGTGTCATTCCAATTAGTTCCATTTAGTAGGTCTATGAAAATAAAACTTGATAACATTAAAATGTAATGTACAGTACTTTCATTTGAAATGGTTCCTGGAGATACAGTACTCCAAAATCGTTAAATGAATACAGTATTAATTACAAAGTCTATTATGTATGTACAGTATGATTCCCATTGTCAGGGAACCCATAGGTAGCCAACTCCCTGGCACCTATTTACTGCTAGGTGAACAATCGAATCTAATATAAGGAAGCATGTCTATGTATATACATACTGGTACAAGCCTGTTTAATAATGCCACTAAACAAATATTTGCATCTCACAGTGGACCATGAGATGCCAAATTTATGCCACCAGATCTGCACTTAAAAGTAAATATGCAAAACTAAATACTTGTAATTACCCAAGTGTAGTTACAGGATGAGAGCTACGCTCGTGGTGTCCCGTCTCCCCAGCACTCCTTGTCATATAATGCTTTGAAATTACTGCCGGTTTTGGCCTCCACCACCTTCTCACTTAACTTGTTCCACCGTCTACCACTCTGTTTACAAAAGTGAATTTTCGTATATTTCTCCGGCAGCTTTGTTTCGTTAGTTTAAATCTATGACCTCTTGTTCTTGAAGTTCCGGGTCTCAGGAATTCTTTCTTATCAATTTTATCGATTATTGTTACTATTTTGAACGTAGTGATCATATCGCCTCTTGTGACTTGTGTCCATGTGTTCAGGCATATTAACTATGACATGACAAGTGAACATTTTGTACAATATCACAGTAAATCTCTCTCTATGTTGAGCTAATTTCTTCTTCTTTATGATCCTAAATGAGATTGAGTCTCCTTTTGTCCTTTTGAGGTACAATACAGTAATATTGTGTTTATGCTCACCATCAGCAGGTCTACACATACACTATAAGACTACCTAGATTTCTGTGGTCCTGCTATAAATGCTTACCAAGGCACCTTAAAAAATAAGAGTGGGGGTTCGATGATTCCAAGGCCACAAAAGTATTATCCCAGTTTTTGCAAACACAATTCATCTTATAACTAATTTTAACCACTGTCTAGAGCTCATTATCTAAAGAATTATTTTTTTTTCACTCGTGTGTTATTTAATTACTGCATATACCTTAGTATTTTATGGTATAGGTACAAGGATACCATGGAGGTTCTAGTGAAGATGGATGGATAGTAAGAAAGGTATTACATGTTAATGATAAGCACAGAGGTTTGATGATGCAGGGAGATAGTCCTACTAGTGCAGAATTCAGGGCTTTGGTGAGAACTATGTGCTGGAAGAGATGAGTGGTTTTATGAGAGACAGGTACTGAAGGTGCACAGTGCTGAATAGAGAAACAGGCACCAAAGAAAATGGATGCTAGTTAAGGAATTGGCAATTGCTGTTAATGAATATTGATACTTTATTATTTATATGAAGTAAATAATGCAACGAAGAAAATGGAGGTACTCACAGGGTATCAGTCATTGTTGGTTGTTGTTGAAGTTCAGATTATATTCTGCAGGTGATACCCATGGGGTGCTTCCTCAACCTGCAAACAAAGATTTAAATAATACCCACGATCCTTTTTTTAATACTTCACAACAAATCACTTTGAGATTCAAATAGCATCTAACTGTACAGTACAGCAGTGCCAAAATAACACAAAATACAGTACCATTTTCCTGTACAGTATATAAAATTGTACGAGGAGATAGAGCATCTTATTTAAAATATTTTCCACATGATAATATATCCATTGAATTACAAAGAAAAACAGTACTGCATTATTGATTTAAAATCCTTAAATATGCAACTCTTACTCATGCCAGGATGTCCAATCCATTGCACATCCCAATCTGCTACAACATACATTACAGTATATGTAAACTGTATTTAAGTGTAATAAATATAAAATTATAACAAATACAATATTCTGTATTATATATAGTATGGAATAGTATACGCAGTTATTTGCATCTGTATATACAATTTACGACAACCTAACTTACTGGTAACGAAGTTAGGTTATGTTGCAATATTCCTATTAGGAATTAATTTTATTTAAAGCACATTTGTAAATAATTTTGAAAAGAGCACTTTAAACGGCCTATTTTATAGTACAGTTTAGTTTTCAATTAGCTCCTCAACTGCAACTTATGTTTAAAAGTTAATGGATCAGAAAGCTGTTAGGCCTATCTGTGATTGTATACAGTATGTCACAGAAAAAATAATTTCTGTGTTTCAATGTTTGCAACCAACAAGAACCGATGTCTGCACAGTTATAATAATCTCCAGGAAAGAAAACCCTTCTTATCATAAATAAAAATGGCATCATAGCTAAGTTAATTAAGAAAAATAGCCGTTAAGCATCATAGCAGTTAAGAGAAAATTATAAAAAAAATTTGATATTGGAAATGTTGTTTGGACATTACTGCTAGCAATTTTCTATAATACAGTACTGACATTAAATTCAGAAATTTATAACCTTGACAAATTTGGCAAACAAATGTTTGCTAAAATTCACTCATAACAAGTACAAGGTAATAAAGATGGGCAAGGGAGAAGAGACCAAGGTATTCACACCATAAGGCAGCAGCTAAATGAGACAAGAGGGCTGCTATAGGTAGGGAATAAAGAGCTAGACTTCACTTTTTCAGTCACTGATAAGTAAACTTCAGCCCTCCTACAACCCAACCCTCCTGTTGTCTATTACTAAGACGCCTGTTATCTCCCCATTACTGATAACATCCCTCCACAGTCATTACAGGAAAGTTCAGTCCCATCACGTGACCACTACCACACCTGACACCCAGGGGCCTCACAGCAAATTGTAATGCACAAGCCAAACATACACGCAAATTGTACCCAAAATGAAACTAAGTACCCAAATGAGCCACGAAGACATTAGAAAGAATTTTTTTCAGCGTCAGTAGTTAACTGGAATGCATTAGGCAGTGATGTGGTGGAGGCTGACTCCATACAGTTGCAAATGTAGATAGATAGCACCCAATAGGCTCGGGAATATGTACACCAGTTGAGTGACAGTTGAGAGGCCGGACCAAAGAGCCAAAGCTCAACTCCCGCAAGTACAACTAGATGAGCGTACACACAATGGCTTCATCGCGCAACGACCAATGCACGACCAATGCAACAGTTATAAACACCCGCAAGATGAGCTATGCCTAATCCTTCACACAGTAACTTCCGGCAGATACCACACGGGGAGCCAGGGGAAGTCAGCACAGTGGTTAAGTGGNCTTAAATAAGATATATAATGTTAGAGTTAATTTGTATTTTGAAACGTCCGTAATTACGTCTTTGTATGAAATGAATTTTGAGAGATGATTATTGTAGATGTGAGATGTGGGTTTAGAAAGCTATTTATTGCTAGTTATTATGATAGAGTGTTTAGGCAAGTCACCGAGGCAAACAGTTCCCTCAAGCCAAGATGTTGTTGTTTAAGATTTGCTACCTGGAACAAAAAGTTTCAAGTAGCACGGGCTATGGTGAGCCCGTTCAAGCCAAGATGGTGCTCTTCCGCGCTCACCCACTTTGGGAAACCTTAGGAGGATGGTCTTAGTACCCTTATCCTAACTTATCTTAACTATCGTTCAATAAATGCTGCGAATGCGAATGCTGGAATGTATCATAGGTATGATACAAGGCCTAACATACTACATATAGTATGTAGTAACATACTACATATAGTATGTAGTATGTTAGGCCTTGTATCCATTTAATCCCTTTTTCGTCCCGCCAAGCGTTCTGCTTGGTGTCTGGGGAGTTGTTCATGAGTAGATTGGCCGTTTTTTTGGTTTTATAATAAATTATCAATTGTATTTCCTGATTTTTGTCTGTAGGGATGACGTTCCTATCAACAATATCTTTCATGACCTTTTCCTCCGTTTTATGAGTCACAGCTCATAAATAAATAAATAAATAAATATATATATATATATATATATATATATATATATATATATATATATATATATATATATATATATATATATATATATATATATATATATATATATATATATATATATATATATATATATTGTACCTAGTAGCCAGAACGTCGTACTCGGCCTACTATGCAAGACCCAATTTGCCTAATAAGCCAAATTCCTGAATTTATACATTTTTCTAAATGTTTTCTTATGAAATGATAGACCAATCTATTTCATTACGTATGAGCTCGTTTTGTTTAATTTGAGTTAAAACTAACGTAGATATGCGACCGAACCTGACCTAACCTAACCTAACTATCTTAACCTAACCTAACCTAACCTAACCTATTTTAACCTAGCCTAAACCAATATAACTAAGTCAATAATTTACGTTCCTAGTAAAATATAATAAAAATAATTCAAATAAACCAATTGGAAACAATTTATGGAAAATAAAGAAAATCACTCAGCCTATTAGGCAAATCGCTGGTCAGCACACATCTTGACTACAAACACGATATACGATGCAATTGACGATCACTAAACACTGATCATTTGTATGCGGAAAAACCACAAAGAATTGGAGAAGAGAGATGAACGTTTCGGCTTGTTAAGGCCGTTGTCAACATCAGACTGAATGATGTTGACTGAAGTCTGATGTTACAACGGCCTTAACAAGCCGAAACGTTCATCTCTCTTCTCCATTCTTTGTGGTTTTTTCCGCATAGGATATACGATATATATATATCATACGATATATACGATATATATGCATACGATATATATCGTATGCATTAACATTTCCAATTTTACCAATACCAAAAACAGACATAATAGTTACTTTCAAACATGTTGAAAACCTGCTGAGGTATTATATAGGAACATTTATACTAACCGGTGTAACGAGGGTGTAAGTGTACCAGCAGCAAGAGAGAGGGGGAGGTGGGTGTCGCGCTGGATGCAGGCACCTTCCCAGCACAGTACCGTTGATCAGAGGGTTGTATGGAGGTGCAGGATGCAGGCACCTTGCAAGCACAGTGTCGTTGATCACACTGACCGGCGGCGGCGGCGTCTCCACTCTTCCAGCCACCGTCTCCCCCTCTCCCTCCTTCACAGTCTCTCTCTCCAGTTGTCTTGTGGGAAATACCGTCAGTAAACCCACATATCCAGGATGTTATAGTAACATTTGCACATATTACTGTCATATTAAACAAATGAACAGTCAAGAAGTTTGTACATATTTTAGATATGTGAACAACGTCATTATAGACGTAATTATTCAGTTCAACCCATGGTGGTAACTCTCAACTTGAATCGCTCAACTTCACCCGCGAATTTTCCCCAAATTATGTGAAACTCAACTACCTTTAATATCATCGGGTTTGCTTTTTTTTTAATTACTCCATTTAACAATTATTTTCCATGATGCGGTAACAAGAGCAGTCGTGTGGTGGCGTTATCGTGCATCAGGCACCGCCAACTTTCACATCCGTTGAAGGGTTGGCGGCGCCGCCCGGCCACTGGAAAATGGAAGTTTTTTCTTATATTTTGCTCGCATTATGAGTTTAATAAAGATGCAAGCCGGCTTTTAATATGATCAGGTCGTTTACAAAAATAATATACAGCCTAATTTTTATTAAAAATATATTGGCTTAATTATGGATTGGAGATCATCAGAAAGTAATTAATTGAACACTATATAATTTAATAATGCAGAATATTTATTAGATTAATTTAAGATTTGTGATTACATAATTATCTTTTCGCTTAGTATTTTCTTTGTTATATTTAATTTAGAAATTCCTTGATTTACTTATAAACCTTCGGGTATACATTTTGAAAGGTGGAGTAGAGATGATTTTGAATGGATAATGCTAGAGTTAGTCCACTTATTCAACTCTACGGGCATATTACACTACATATAATTATTATTATTGCTATTATAATAATAAACTTTCTACAAGATCCTCAGGAGGCAACATTTCTTCATTAATGCAGTTTCAGAAGTCATTTATATATGAATTAGTCATATCAGTCCACTATAGCCTTGGAGTGGTGAAAATTACATTATAAAATACAAGAAGATCGCCCAAGGTATGTTAATGCGGCCAACCTTTATTTCTGATTAAAAAGTGATAATATTAAAATTTGGGCCCTAATGACACATTGGAGCCTGACGTTTAAAAATTGCAAATTTAGCAAAAACTTCCTCGTTTCTTGTGGTGGCGACAGGAAGCTTGTTATTCGAGCTCTCATCCCCCACCCCTCAGACAGATTTACCTAACACAGATGCAACCCACAACTGATAGGTGGACAGAAGCATCAGGTGAAAGGAACCGGTACTGAAATTTCCGTCCTGCGACCGAATCGAACCATGCCGTACTGATCTTCCTATTCCTTCTGTTCCAGATTGGTATGTTTATTGTATTAGACGTTTTGTGCAAAACACTTGATACTTCCAATATTTTGCATTTAGTGCAGGTGTAAGTAATATTTACCGTTTGTTAAGAGAACACGCCGACGTTTCTCTGGTAGATGTTTCTTGTAATGAAATCATTGCAATCAGAATTAGGATTTATTCTATTTCTGCAGATTTATTTATTTAATAGATTTATTCTATTATTTCTGCAATCAGAATTACAGAAACAACTCTGTAATTTGAATATAACAGGGGGGGGGGGTATCCGGCGGCACCCAGGTCTCTCTTTCCCCAACATCTCAGGCTCTCACAACACAGCCAGAGTCCGGAGGGTGTCTCACCGGTGTGACGCCGGGTGGGTCAAGCGCCCCCGGGCACATGGACGAGGATGTAACCATGGGTTTCCCCGCACTTTGTCAAATCACTGCAAGATGAAAGTACACTCACGAGTGAAGGGGACGCCGAACTCGACAACTGAAGGTCGACCTGTGGTGTTAATGTGGTCTTGAGTGCTTTTCCACAACAAAAGTAAAATCAAGAATCACAAAGCAACTCCTTTTCTTTCCTTAAGACTGGAAGTTGATTGGTAAACTAGGTAAAAACAAATTTTTGTTTTCTATTCAATTGGTTTTGTAAAACTTATTTGAATATTTTATATTTTAATTTGGACTATATTTATCAACAATAATGCCCGTTAGTTATAAATTATAATCTGTATAAATTATATATATATTAGAGATAATGTCAGTTTGCCTGCCTGCCTGTCTGTCCTAAGTTGGAGGCCAAATGCTTGGGGCTAGTCTCACAAACTTTCCATGATGATTCATAGGGCAGGAGGGGGGGGGGGGGATTTGAGTATCAAAGGCTAGTTGGGTATGGCAC
Organism: Procambarus virginalis; assembly: GCA_020271785.1. Lineage (NCBI taxonomy): Eukaryota > Metazoa > Arthropoda > Malacostraca > Decapoda > Cambaridae > Procambarus > Procambarus virginalis. Next base: position 17,842,843 of record WNGS01092210.1, read on the forward strand.
CAGCACCACGCTACAAAATATTGGCATCTATAGCCATGCTCCCCCCCCACCCCCTTCCTCAAACAATTTTCATAAAGTTTTGAATAGAGGTTTTTTTTTGTTGAGTTACTGTATTTAGCAGTTTCAGTGCTTTGTAACCTGCCCTTTATGACTATTCATCCTGTAAGACTAGGTTTTTTTTTTAGCATCACGTAGCTAGTCTTGACACACATTACTTAGCTGCATAAATGCAAATATGCCTAAATATGTTGTTAATTTTTTTTGACAATTACGTTTTCTGAGTTTCTGAGAAAGAGATTGAAGGAGGGGAGGGGAAAAAAAGGGAAAGAGAGATGCCTAAGTTGGCATTATGGTTTTGTCACTGTCATTTTGAAATTGCTGCTGCTGCTAAACTCCTGATTCTGGTGAACTCATTTCTGGCCCTCTTTTAAGCACTTCCCTATTTGCCTTTATATCCATGTCTTTGCATGGAGTTTTCCCCATGCCTTTTTTTGTATTCTTTTTCCTCCTTACACTGTTGAACCATGGGTTAGCCATTTGTTCATCCACTACCCTCCTAAGAGGTATTAACTGTTCCAGTGCGCCTTTGCATTTGTGTGTTTTAACTTCCATCATCTCCTTTGCCAACTTTCTTTACAACTTTCAGTTCCCCATTTAACCACTTACTGTAATCTCTAATCCTCCTGCATTCTCTGTTTTCAACTTTTTGTTCTACAATGTAATCAAACAAGATTATGCAGTGGTCACTGGTTCCTAGTGATACAGTACCTCATATTTGAATACAAGTTATCCGAGTATTTTTTTATTTTGGGTAGCTGGTAGATTACCTTCTTCCCTCCCTCTTATTGGTTTTCTTATGTGCTGTCACGGGAAGTTTTTTTTCTTGTGTCCACAAATCTTGCTCTCCACGTTTCATTTTCCCCATGAGGATTCTTTGTTACCCAGTTTATTTCCCTGAGGTTAAAATCCCAAAGAATTAGGAGTTTTGCTCTAGTTCTCCTTGCCACTTTGGCCACAGTTTCTATTATCTTCATGAATGTTTCATTGCATTCATCATATTTCTTCCTTGACCTTTCTGTAGCACATTATATAGGACCAGTGAGGAGGCAAAATTTCAGTTATCCTGAAAATCAGGAGCTGGAAGACTAAGCAGAACAATGCAGTTAGCTATCAACATTTTCATTCCATTAAACACCCATGAGTTAAGCCTTATGTTGTCAATATGTAACAGAGCCAAAGATGTTTTCTATTTCATATTATAAAAGGCAGGCCATAGGCTGGTCAAATTTGATGCCTGTATTTTTTTTTTTATAGTAGCCATCCATGTTAAGAATAGTGGTGGATAGCATTTGAGTTGTTAATACAGTACGTACATACGTACACATACATACATACATATACTGTATATATATTACTCCAACCTAATATACAAGTGCTATAAAAAGTTAAAAATTAACTTAACTCGTCTGAAACGTTCATGTTATCTAGAATTTTATCATTCTTGCAACATTGTCCATACTTTCACTTCTTTCCTAATTGCAATGTGAACTGGAATACTGTCCATAATGCCATTTTATGATGAACAGCAAAGCCTGATAAATACTACAAAGAGATAAAGTTTGTGGCTTTTAATATTTGTCAAGAACTTGTCATAACAAAAGTTACAAACTGGGTCCCTCAATTTCACATCCCCAAAGGTCAAGTATTTAATTATGGCCACTTACCAAATACCTATGTAATACTCTTGCAGTTGTTGCTTGTAAGCTACTTTTGGTTACAAGACTTTTAATTAATGTTTTACTTCATTAAGTATTTGGTGTCCTTAAATCGAAGGACAGCTTTGAGACATTCAAATACCTTGTCATTACCTTTCAATCTGTGGTGTTTAAGGCTCACTGTTTTAACTAATTTGGCTGTTCTTGTTGATTGGTCTCAGTGCTATTACAAGCTTCTTTTAGAATATACAAACATATTGGTTCCTCANAGGTGTACACCATTATGGACTTAACCCAGAACCCATCAAGGTTGGCGTAGCTCTCACTAGAGCGTCTGCTAGCAAACTAGTCATTCCAGTATAAACACACACCTGGGCATAGGAAGTGTGGACACAAATGCAATGTTCAGAATAAGAAATGGTAGAACCAGAGGGGTCCTACCATTATTATCAGGCTATTATTATACACCCACTCACATCCCTTCCGTATAAGGAGAAGAAAGCCCGTAACTACACCTACCACCAGCGCTTATAACCTCCCATCCACTCCAACATTACGGGCTATCATGCCCGTGCCTCCTCTTGGGTGGCTTAATCTTCATCAGTCAATCAATCAATCATTCCTCCCACATCACCCACACCAGAAACTGCACCCATCACTACCAACCACAACCTACAGCCACCAATAAGCAAACAAACCCATAATCTTCACCCTCTAATCCTCCCAACAGACACAATGTTTTTAGTGTGAAGTTGGAAAAAATTATGTTCTCTGGCGAAAACCCGACTGTTGAAGATTACAAGAAACGCTGAGCACGTGGTAGTGTTTACATGAAACGTTCAGTACTTGGCAATGTTTACATAAAACGTTGAGCACGTGGGAGTGCTCAACGTTTTAGTTCCTTGCTGCTGAAAACTAGAAGTGCATTTTTTCTGTGCAACAATTATTATTCACGATTTAGTGTTAGTATTATTAATGATACATTAAGACAAACTGAAATGGACTGTGTTCACTGGAGTTATTATTAATGTACGAGTAAGTCCATGCCTACAGCCACAACACATTCAGATACCACTCAAAACATAACAACATATTCATATATAACAAATGCTAAGTCAGAAATCAAATACGGGAGACATCTCCCGTCACGCAGGGTGCACTCGCACCTCCACAGATCTCCAGTATCAGCTCTTGATACTGGTAATGACTCAAAAGGGCCACCACTTACGGGCTATTCATGCCCGTGCCACCTTTTGGGTGGCTTAATCTTCACCACCACCAGAAATCAAATGTTAATATAGTGATACAATACTAAAGAGGTCTTAACAGGAAAGTTACACGCCCATTTGAATTCCTTTACGTAAAGGAGAATGGGAAGCTATAAACGGGTCGCAGAAACATAAGAAATACTCGTCCGCCAACACGTATCGAGTCTCGTAGCGAGTGTTAGGTCAGCATCACCGCCTCCTGTGTGACACCAGCGGGAGATGTGAGGAGCATGAATCACCGTTACCTCAGCATCACCACCTGCCCGGGCACGAGCAAGGTATGAGAGAGTGGTGAGTCAGCAGGATGACCAGTTTCCCTTGGTGCGAGGGCTCACTACCTCGCCTCGACCTGTGCTTACATCTACCAGCATGAACTAGATCCCACACGGGACGGGAGACATCTCCCGTCACGCAGGGTGCAGTCACACCTCCACAGATCTCTAGTATCAGCTCTTGATACTGGTAATGGCTCAAATGGGCCACCACTTACGGGTTATTCATGCCCGTGCCACCTTTTGGGTGGCTTAATCTTCATCAATCAATCAAATCCCACACTCCACATGTAGTCATATTCGCTATTAACATTACTGCTAACATGTTATACATAAGACAAAGTCTCTACGACTCTTGGTACACATACGACGCCGGTGTATCGTAAGTTATGGCGACCGATATGACTACAAAGACCCAATAAAGTCAATAATATTTCTCCGAAAAATATAACTTCAGTAAATAAATAAGTCGACGCATTTAAAATCTAAGAATATATCTCTTAAGGGGCGGCTACACCCTCAATGTATGTTGCAATATTCCCACTCCCTGAAGGGGTCAGGAACCCGTTCAGTATTGAAGGTGATGCAGAATTGAAAATAATTTCGAATCGATTTGGAATCGACTTAGTGCAAGATGACTTACTGCAACACAGCAGAGTTCACGGAAAAGGGAAGTAAGTGCAAGGGTGACAAGGAGTGGGGATGAGGCAGAGGGTGAGAGAGTAGCATTAGTCAGAGAGGGGGGGTAGATAATTCCATCAGAGCGAGAGATAGTGTGAGCAAGGTATAGTGTATATGAGAGATATATTGTTTATAAGCAGGAGAGCGAGGTATAGTTTATGTACAGGAGCGAGCTGTAGTGTACAAACGAGAGTGAGAGAAAGTGAGAGCCTTAGATAATGAACCATTAAAAACCTGAACGTCCAGATCTCAGGGCGGGAGACAAGTCCAGCCACCACCAAGTTTGGTCAGGGGCTCGAACTCGTTTAGTTGAACCAAATAACACTTATGTAATCGTGCACAACTCTCCATCTTCCAGTAATTAACACGTAAAATAAATGAGATTCATTATTGGTTATCGACTTGCGCAGTAGATGATTATAAAACTGAGTTGTGCGCATGGGAAACGTCTCTGATAACCGGCCAGCCGGGTATCGATTACTTAAATCGATTGAGTCGATTACTCAAAATAGCAGTTGAATTCGAAGTGTCTGTTTCACAATATTTACCAAGACAAAGTAATAAACTAATTCAATTAAACTGAATAAAAAGCCTAAGTTACTGACCTAGATGAGCCAGAGCTAGGCTACCATCCCACCGCTGATATAATGTTCTTATTGCAATATAAGTAAGATTATCATTCATCTGATAACATAATTCTCGAGGCATACAGCTTACCTTATTAACTTCGCGAGTATCCCAGACCAACAACACCAAGTGACAGGCACTTGTAGAGATAACCTCCTCGGAGGTGCGCGCGCGACAAATGACAATTATCAACTGAGGGCAGTGGTTGGGCAGTGGTGAGGAGCAGGGCTCTGGGTCACACACTCGCACACACTCACACACGCACTTTCATTCAACCTTGGGTCTTCCCCCGCCTCCCTGACCCTTCGGCTTCCCCCACCTTCTCTGGCACCAATCCAATACTTTTCCTCCCAGTGTACTATTGAACTCCAATGCCGGAAGATTGGCCAATCTTCCGGCATGCCGGATATTGCCCCTGTTATAAAAAGTGCAAGATCCGGGTTCTTGACCAATCTTTGCTGGTGAATAACAAAATTTACGATCAAAGGAAAAGCACTGGGCGGGTGCCAGAAACGGAGCTTTTGCTTTTTAAAGGTTCAAAGATCACTTCTCTCCTCTCTCTGGCATATAAACACTTCCTTACCTTAAGTATCATACACAACTGTCAATAACGTATTGGTCAAGTCATCTTTCGAGTCGGTCAATCAAAAACCGTCAAGCAATGGAGCAAAGTCGGAAGCAGCATACAGTATTAAGAGAATCATAAAAACAAATTTTAACAATACATTGAACATAAAATATTGTCTAAAAATAAATGAATTAGAAATCAACTTTGGTACTTATAAATAATTGTGCTTATATATATTAATCATAAAAGTAATTCAACATACACAACGTAGAATAAGGCAGGCCCCCCCCCTCTGACACACACACTATGTTATGTAAAATTTATACAATACTGTAATTCCGGTTGCTATTCTAAAACACACGTACACGTTCAAAATACGCAAGTGCTTGCTTCAGTAACATAGCGCACAGCCACACCCACAGACAGGCGGGAAGATAGCTACTTAGAGTATCGCTGAAATCTCCTGTAGGGTAGATGCTGTATCTCGTGTTGGCCTGAGGATGAAGGCTGCCGACACCCATGTGGAGTAACGTCACAGGCTTCATAGGCTGCGCTCTCATGGGGTCTGTCGACTATTAATCGTGTTCTCCCTATGGGAATATCAAGACGAGAAGCTCGTCTTGATATCTTCATATAGTCATAGGGTAGGCTATGAGACGTTATAGCTTTATAGGGTAGGCTATGAGACGTTATAGCTTTTATAGGGTAGGCTATAGGGTAGGGTAGGCTATGAGAAGTTCTTCCTACTCGACACCAAAAACCTTGGCAATGAGAGCTTCTTCTCACAACACCCGCTTCTTGAAGCCTTGTCAATGAGAGGTACTTCACTTCCCATCCCACTTTGAAGCCTAGGCAGTGAGAGGTGCTTCACGCCTTTTGTTTATTACTATTATACTGATATGTTTTTTCTAACATCTTAATTTATGTGTATATTCTATATGCTCATGTATTTGGAAAATATTGTGAGGTGAGAGACAAATGATTAATTGAAGAAGCCAGAATGTTAAGATTTATACTTTGTTAATAAATCGGTGTTCTAATGTTCAGTTACTTAAAAAAAAGGATTAGCCATTATTAACGGAAATGACATTCTTAATAAAGCAGACAATCCATTATGTACGTCTAGTTTCTTCCAATCTTCCATGGAATTTATCCTCCTCATTTATTTTTGTGTTGCCAGTAAATATTCAGATGAAAGCCTGATACTCTGAATCCAAGTAATCATTTTCATGCTTGCTAAATCCGCAAAGAATTTCGGTATCCTCACTTGCGTAGAATCCAAAACGCTCTACAAATCCCCACACTGAAGTCTCACATCTATTTCCTCCTGCACACATGGCTATTAGTAAGCAACACAAACAGATCCTCACAAGACCACAATCCCAGGAACAGACGAGACTCCATGGACCTGCGAGAGGCTATAAGTTTAGTGAGATAAAGCGGTCAGGATGTGAACCGTGGCTTCTCAGTTCCCCGCTCACACCTGTTTCCAGAGAGAGATATCTAGTATTATGTTGCATAAGGAGAAAGAGAAGGAGGGGAAATACGATGTTAACAATATGCCAGCATTGTACAAAACAGTCAAGTGTTAACTGTAAATTTAGATAACAACATGCAGAATGAATCTGAAAAAAGGTCTGTCGGCCAATTCTAGGCCAGTATGGATACAGCTTAACCCGTCTTTATTTCACTAAGCAGATATAGTTTGATGATTAATATGGATACATTGAAGTTCTAATTGTTGACAACATTCTTTCGTTCCTTAACCTCCCATGAGTTTCTTGCTGGCACTGCATCTCCGACCAGCGTTGCGAAACCTCTTGCCTTTCTAATGGCAATTCCGTTGCCTAACTGGTGAAACAGGTAAATAAAATAGTTGTTAGTGGTGCATACACTCCAGTCAGCGTAAGTTTCAGGGTGTCTGGATCACACCATCAAGACTAGGTTCCAGGGAGTCTGGAACAAACAACCCAGGCTAGGTTTCAGCTAGTCACCACGGACAATATTGGCAGAGGATGATCAACAAGGAAAAAATCAGTGCTGATGGGAGCCATGCATAGAGCTAGCAAGACCCAATGATGCCACCAAGAACTTGCCTCACCGCTTTGCACAAGGAAGATCTCTTGCCAAACATTTACAAACAAGAGATGGACAAAGAAACAGAGACGTGACAGAGAGGTACATGTTATATATAAAATGAAAGGCTTGCCAGGTAAAGGCTAGTTGAGTCAGATCACGTGGTCTGATTTTCCTGTACTAACGACCCAATTTATAACTAACTTAACGGTCACAAATGACTTCTCTTTTAACAAGCCGAAGGTTGCATTTCTCATTCATGGCTGCCTCGGATATTTTTTGTCATTAAACTGAATTTAGCATGAATAATCTTCGAGTTTTATAGTCATTATAATGATATTTCCTCTGAAGGTAACATATATATTATATTAATTATCTATAATGTATATGTGTGTTTTTTGGTTAGTAAAAGGCCCAGCAAGGAGTGACAAATACAGTACACCACTATAAAAAGGTTTAGCAACTACACTGACACACTTAAGAAACTTTCTGTGCTTACTGAAGTGACTTGGAAGACACGCCTGAAGTCAATGGCCGGTGAAGCGCTTTCTTTACATCACCAGTACCGTCCTGGTGCTATCATTTACCAGGTACACTTGTCATCTATCAAGAGTTCAAACTTAGAGGTGAAACAAACTACACAATACCATCATGTACATAATTTTCACTCAACAAAATCCATAAACTCGATACTACGACCCATCCTCACCTCCAATATTAATCAAATATTGACTTTAATACGTAATTATTTGACGTATCACACCTAACTATAATGTTAGTTATGTTGCAACTAACAGTATAAACTTCTCATATGGCGTAATAACCAACTCATACTCCAAAAACGATAGTACCTAGTTACGATAGGTAACTTGGAATGGCATAGCGTGATGATGAGTTAATTAACAGTCTCTTGAAGGCTGCTGTCAGTGTACTGTTTGCAACCAATATAATTTTGTTCCTTGTGACTTAACGCAACATCCTGACAAACCTTGCCCTCAGCACACAGCGGATAAAAGCTGGGAAGACAGCCTTATGTAACAACGGCAACTCGGCTTTCCTTCGGTACAGGTGCAAATTTTCAAGCTGATTATGAACGTTTAAGCTTCTGAAACTGAATATTGTTGAGGCCTCAGTAGAGAGGATGAGGTAATGAATAGTTGTAGTATCAAAATAATGGTTCAAACTGTTAATTAGCTAATAGATCAGCCATACATTTCATGTTCTCTCTTGATTTTTAGACAGAGCTGATTTGTTTTTGTATGAGGCTGGTATTTTCTCCCCTGATTCCATGTATGACTAACCATCCTGTGAAATGGGAATATTTGATGAACTTATATCTAGTTTTTTATCTACACTGTGTAATATTTCATATAGAATAGGGTAGCAGCTCATTGCTGTGTATACCTAAGCTTGTTAATGAAAAAATACAAGTCTAATCAAAACAATTGTTTACATGTAAATACTTACCAGTCTAGTTGAAGCATGTTAGCCTGACAAGTCACTTGATTAATCTAGCTTGATACATACTCTGGCATAGTAATAATAGGAGTAGTAGCGGAATAAGCAGCTTTAGTAGATCAATAGTCACAATGGCCTCACTAAGCACTCAACCACAACATCACCGCGCTAAGCTTTGAAGCATCAGCTGTTCTACATTTTCTGTACAAATACTTCCCTTTGCACAGCGTTATGGTGTGTGTGTGTGTGTGTGAATGCATTAATTTGTGCCTGAAGGATCGACCTTTAGCTCCTGGACCCAGGCATCCAGCTGCAGGTTGTCTAATACAATGACTCTGAACCACTTTTTATTATCTATTATTACCTTCTTGAGCAATTTTAGATATCTCCTTCAGGCCCGGTCCCCAATCCAGCCTACATCTAAATAATGAAAACGGGTTGATAAACAACAACTGGAGACAGTAGTATCAACTGTAGGATTTTATCAGAAACTGAGGTGGTAACAACGATTCTGAGACAGCACCAACGAATGTGCTGGAAGCAAATTTTTTGACTGAATATTAACAAACTTTGCTGTATCAAGTGGGCGGCGGATATGGTCACAAGTCATCCAAGATGATCGATCTTTGCTCTCTCTCTCTCGTCAGTTAAGAAGTCCCTGTTTCCTAAAAGTACAGTGTTTTAAGTATAGCATGATACTGTATAATAACTCAAAACAATTCGGCATTCTCTGGCACCAAGACGAGCGTGCGTGGGCAGCGGGTATATCCCAGCTTACCTTGTTAGGGCCCCAGGAAAGGATCCAGTCTTATGCAGAATTGTTTTCCATGGTCAGGAACAGGAAGTTTGTTTGGCTTATCAAGGTCCTACTAGTCCAACGACTGACCTTCTCCAGGGATACAACCCACAACATTCGCCTAGCTTCCGAATGATTTATTTTACTGCCAGGTGAACAGTTGGAGCAGGTGTAAGGAAACACCCCCAAACACCTCGTCCTGCCATGGAATCGAACCAGAGACCAATAGGTTGTGAGCCGCCTGCACTAAGACCTAACTTGACCTGAACCATATCTTCACCCGGGTGTAAATGTGTGAGTTCAAGTTCAAGTATGATTATTGAGACAAGAAAAAATACATCTCAAAGGGATAGAGTAGCTTAGGCTATTTCTACCCCCCAAATGTGTGAGGGATCTTCGCTACTGTTGCCGACGGCAGACAATCCTTCCCCGGCTACGATCCTCAGTTCAGACAGGCTACATAACACGATGCCAACTATACAGTAGCCGGTCTCTTCCTCTATGTTCTTTGGATTCCGCATTTCGTAAGTTTAGAGAGACCCCCCTTCTGCCCCCACAGAGAATTCAGGGGGGGGGGGCCCTGGGGACTTTCCACATTCAAAATGTTGTGTATTGAAAGCCTGTCGCAGAGGCCAAGGCCTATATTATGATTATTATCGAAATTACTACTAATAATATTACTATAATTAATTCATTGTATTGTTATGCACCAAGTGGAGCCTGAGGGAAGATGACGCATTTTTTACTTGTGTAGCTATTTAAATACATTTTACAATGACAAATTTAGAGTTGTGGGCCGTCTTTTGCATATATATGTGGCACATTAATTGGCTCAAATGTTTAAAGTTGACGTATTTGCCATTTTGAAGCGACAGGGAGGCTGAGCTGCCAACAAACATTCTCACTTTTTTTTACTAAGAAAATTTAGTGTTGACCAAAGGCGCAGAGGGAAGGAATTAGTCGGTCGATAACGCAGGAAGATTGTTGTTGTTTTAGATTCAGCTACTCGGAACAAGTTCCTTGTAGCACGGGCTATGGTGAGCCCGTAACTTACCTGGCACTGGAGCGGGGCAAGTAGCACGGGCTATGGTGAGCCCGTAACTTACTGGCACAGGGCGGGGCAAGTAGCACGGGCTATGGTGAGCCCGTAACTTACCTGGCACAGGAGCGGGGCTGACACCCGCAGGAAGAAATATTGTGCCCTAAAATACCTTAATGGTGTGAGATGGCAAGAGCCTGAGGCGGTAGTTGGGAGTGGTATAGAGGAGAGGGGAGGGGGGGGGGTGTAAAGAAGTGGGGGGAGACGCCCCACTTTCCTACACCACCTGTTGCTGAGCAATGTTGCCGTTGTGTGGTCATTTTTACAACCGAGGACAGTCTCTTCAAGTTATAAAACTAATTTTATGTCTTCGATTAAATTTGCTAAAATAATGATGCAAAATACAAATAGATCAGTAGACATGTCTTACACGGTGGCAAGCGTCGATATCAGTACGGTGTATAGAGATCAAGTAGAAACTTTTCCCACTTTCCCAGGAGATGACGTAGGCAGCCACAACAATAACAACATACAACTTGATGTGTCGACACTGATAACGTCAAGACAATCCCTACACAATATAAATCACCATACTTAATACGTTACTTTTCTTGCTTTCACATTTTTTCCATCAATATATACATACTCAACGAACTCGGAATATTAGTGACTTCAGGCTGCTCAAAGGTAATCCATATATATGTATACGTGTATGTAGTATTAACAATTGTGTAACTAGCTTCTCAAAATTGTCACTTGTTTAGCTAAATGAACAAAAAGTTCATGAACCCATGATGTGCCTTTGTAATCCCATCCACCACCGCTCACGGGATGGGTATAGGACGCATAATAAATGACTATATGTCAAATGTGTCACTGTCAACGGACTCATTCTCTCAACGAAGAAACACTCCATGAACATATAGTCGTAACGAATATGCATTCTTAATGAAAGTACAGGAAAAGTCAATAGTACACACATCAGTAGCCTCGTGTCATGATGCACCGCTACTAGTTCACATTTTTCTCAAATAGTGCTTCACTCATTTCATCTGCTCGAATAGCACCTCTAAATGCTTTACCTATGAACTGCCAGCCAATCCTCATAAACAAAGGGGAAGTACTTTCGCGGCAGTACTGCCGCCAAATTCCCCTCTGTGAATTAAAAACGGTTTACCCACGACTCCCAACTGAAGACATTCTCTCGAAACGGTGCTTCACTAACGACCTCTGTTCCAACCACAACCCTGTAAATGCTTCACCCACGGACTTAAAGTACAAATAATACTTAACAGGACTTAAACACCTAATCTAACCTAACCTACGTCTAACGTTACATAGAAATCGACCTACCCTGAGGACAAGTTGGAGGACGGGCTCCTGCACTGAGTGCTATTATTCTCGACATTGTTCACAATAAAACACGTGAATTTATGAAAATCAGAGTATTAAGAACTGACTGTTAATGGGCACGGCAACACTCGTGGTGCGATCTGGGCACAGTTTTTCATCAAATCCTGGTATCTAGTGGTAGAGCTGGTTTCTCTTATCTGGGAGCTAGTTTCTAGTGGCGGTGAAGGTGTCGGGTTTTGTATGTATCTAGTGGCAGTGAGGTTGTTTCTTATAGCATATTAGAGCATGTGACTTATTATAGCAAGTGCTACCTGGGCAGTAGCACTCCAGGTTGCAATTATTTTACCATATCGTGACGCAGTCGACTAAGGCGCGTCTGGGATCATCCCGAACGTAGGTTCGAACGCTCATCACGGTCGCTGTGGATTTGTGCATATGAGCTTGTTTTTAGTGGTGAGGAGCTGGTACCTATGGTAGTGAGCTGGTTTTTAGTGGTACTGGACTGGTTTATTGACAAAAGCGGACAACATGATATACAAGTCTACGACTAAACAGGCAAGGCAGACGACCAGGCAAGGCTCCAGCTCCTGGACTAATATGGCTGGAACAAAAGGTGAACGTCTCTCATGAATGCCAGAGCGAGGAAGTTAACCTTTCACTGTTCAAGAGGCTGCTGGAACCGGCTTGGCTGTAAGCACCATACAACACAGTCAGCATCTTACTCGGTCTGGAGCTTATCTAATACTAAACATTATCAACAATCATCATATGACATATAATAATTGTATCAATACAACGTCAAAGAGACAACCATGAAGTCATCAGAGCTCCGGCAACAACCATGAATTAAATAGAGCCCTGGTGTCACTGAATACTGTGACTCTTTCAAAGAATATCATTGTATACTGTGACCATTTCAAAGGACATCATTACTGAATATTGTGACCACTTCAAAGGATATCATCAATGAATAATGAGACCCCTTTCAGAGGATACCATCACTGAATACAGAGACCCTTTCAAAGGATACCATAAATACTTGCGGGAACCCCTTTCCAGTCACGAGGACTTCATAAATTACTCCCCATGGGGGTGCTTGTACACTACATGAGGGTCAGAGAGACTCGCACAGTGGGGTGGCAGAGTGGGAGGAGCTGAGAGTTTGGGGTGGTGGAAGCCGTCTCTTCTCACAGCTTATAAAGCAGGTACGGCTGGAAAGTGAGGACCAGGAGCTTGATCTTGGTCCTCGTAGATACAACGGTAACTCACATATACAGTCCCAAGAGCTGAAGACCAACCTTTGCAAGTGCAGGCGGAAGTGAAAGGTGCCAGCAGTCTGTCTGGAATATCTTAAGTGTCGTGACCTCCACATTAAATTTGGCCCTGTTGTGTGTTAATGTAATTTACATAAAATATACAAGCAACTGAAGTGGCTGAAAGCATGTAACGTGTTAATTTACTCTCATTTGGTTGTCATGAGTAGATTGGGCAGAAATATGAGGGAGGGAGGGAGGCGAGAGGCAGCCTGTGCCTTACTGTAGGGACAACACACCATATATACCGTCTGTTTACGTTTTGTGAGGCATCTGCCTTCGGGGATGGCAGGAGTGTGCTATTGTGCTAGCTAGCATAATGGGAGGTATATGTGATCAAAGACGGGGTAGGTAAAGATATGTATCCTTACCTATTTATGCTTGCAGAATCGAACTTCATCTCTTGGGCTCCAGCTTTTCAGCTGCCGGTTGGCTAATGCAATGACTCCCGCCTATCTTTTATGATAACCTCTCCAAATTATTAATGAAGTTGCCTTCTACAACCTGTTTGTTTAGTCATTCAATTTCCCAATTGTGTGAGTGTGTGTATTCACCTAGTTGTGGGGGGTTGAGCTCGGCTCTTTAGGCCCGCCTCTCAACTGTCAATCAATCAACGATCATTTTTTTCCACACACACACCAAGGAAGCAGCCCGTAACAGCTATCTAACTTCCAAGTACCTATTTACTGCTAGATAAAAGGAGCATCAGGGGTGAACGAAAATGCCCATTTATTTTCCGCCATCACCGGGGATTAAACCCCGGTCGCTAGGATTACGAGCCCTAAGTGCTGTCCACTCAGCCACCAGGCGTCCTGAGGTGTGTACTCACCTATTACTCACTTAGTTGTATTCACTTAGTTGTATTTTACGGGGGTTGAGCTTTGCTCTTTCGGCCCGCCTCTCAACTGTTTACTAACTACTTTTTTTTTTCCACACCACACACACACACCCCAGGAAGCAGCCCGTGACAGCTGACTAACTCCCAGGTACCTATTTACTGCTAGGTAACAGGGGCATTCAGGGTGAAAGAAACTTTGCCCATTTGTTTCTGTCGGGTGCGGGAATCGAACCCGCGCCACAGAATTACGAATCCTGCACGACCAGGATCCACCAGGCTACCTGGCCCCCGTACCCGTACCTACCTACCTGTGTGTGTGTGTGTGTGTGTGTGTGTGTAAACCTTAACATGGTGTTACACGCGAGCTATTACGCTTTTGTCGCCGATGCCAGATAACTTGTAGATCAATCTTTCTATATAAAAACCTTTGCGTAATTGTAGAATTTATATAGTTGCCTAAATTTAGTCGAAGGCCACTATCTTTAGCATTCCCAATGGGATCAGGAAGCCGGCGGGTTGTCAAGTCATCCTAAGTCAAGTTAAGAGGAGGCCTGGTCGAGGACCGGGCCGCGGGGACGTTGAGCCCCGACCCCCCTCCTCCCTTGTTCCTGGGGATTTTTCTATCTCGATTTTGAACTGCGGTAGTCTTGGCATTAACGAGTTCGTCTGGTAGGCGGTTCCATGGGTTTATAACCCTGTGGGTGAAAAAGCAGCTTCTGTTTTGTCCTACATTGTGGCTTGTTGAGGTTGAAGCTGTTGCCCCTTGTATGAGTTACATTTAACCTTTTAATAAAAAGTGATCTGGATTAAAATCCTCCAACTTGTTTAGTATTTTAAAGGTCTGATGAGATCAGCTTTGTCACGTCAGTGTAGAGAAATACTGAGCTCCTGTGGCATAACAATCATGCTGGGCGTTGCAATATTCCTCACATGACCACAAAAACAACTTGCTCTACCAAATTAGAATACAACTAATTAGTATCAGATGTGACAGACCTTCCCCCCCTCCCCCCCCCGCCTCCTCCCACTGACCAGTAAACCAAAATTTCACATTTAATTGTATCTTACGCCCACATGTAAACTGTGAAGGGGTGAAACACTACAGATGATGCCAACGAACGTGAAAGGTGAGAAGAAAAGATGTGTAAATACTACACGAGGCCCTAAACAAGCTCCAGAATTTGCGAGACGTTCCGATATGTTTTCTTATACCTGATCCCTCTGTTCACTTAGTAGTAAATGGGTACACAAGAGGTACTTGATGTGTAGGTTGCAACCTGGGGAAGATGAGCCGTTGGCAATGGGTTTCTCGATAAACCTAACAGACTTCCTGATACTAGGGAGTCATCTAATCAAAGCTCACCCCCATTACGGGGGCGTATAATAATTCACAGTAATAATTCAATAATTATTATTGAATTATTACAATAAATCGAATTATAATCATTCTAACCTAGTCCATACACAGACACCCTTGCGGAACATCATACCAGCCATGGGGAAGAAAGAGGGGCAGGACCTGGGGAAGAAAGAGGGACGGGACCTGGGGAAGAAAGAGGGGCGGGGACCTGGGGAAGAAAGAGGGACGGGACCTGAGGAAGAAAGAGGGGCGGGGACCTGGGGAGACAAAGATATCAACCAGCCTAGTGCGTGACGCTCTGACCGTCCTTAACCAGAACGGGACTCTTTCACTTTCTCTTTTACGGTACAGGATATGGGAGCCCCTCAAGGCTATCACACAGCATCTCAAGACTCGTATAACTTTAGTGTCACTCATGCGTCCCGGGATTCATCCAAAGGGCCAAATGTCCACCGGATTATACAACTCATCCTAAAATAATAGTACAGTACTTATAGTAACTATTTGGTCGGACGTACAATGTGTAGTTTGACCCACAAAAAGTTCACATTTGGTACTGTTTATTTTATAATCGGAGAAAGAGAGCTAAAAACCAAACTTAAACATTCCTAAGCCTAGTACAGCACAGATATTAGGCTTGGCTGACACGACACGTAAACGACACCGTTTAGTTATAACATCTTCAGTTTCGTTATTGTGATTCATCGTCTGCACAAAACGTGAACTTTTAGGGTCAGTACAGCGATACGCTTCACCAAATCGCTGCTATATGTACTATCATTTTACGTACTCAAACATCACCTACAGAGCCCCCCATCCCACCTTAAAATACTGAAGCAGGTAGGGGGGTACCCACCATTTGGTCACCATTTGGTCCGGGAGACATCTCCCGTCACGCAGGGTGCAGTCGCACCTCCACAGATCTCCAGTATCATCTCTCGATACTGGTAATGGCTCATAAGGGCCACCACTTACGGGCTATTCATGCCCGTGCCACCTCTTGGGTGGCTTAATCATTATCAATCAATCAATCATCGGGGGGTACCCAGAGCAAATTCAAGGATACCTCGGGCAACTGATAGTCTTAAACATGGTTTATAATCAGGATGGTTTACATGCACCGAGGTGCGGCGTAAGTAAATTTAATTATACTTTTATATAAACAACATTTGTATAGGCAAAAAAAAAAAAAATCCCCGAGGGGCGAGTTTATTGAGCAGCGCCACTCATCCTGAGTATATATATTAACTTAAATAAGATATATAATGTTAGAGTTAATTTGTATTTTGAAACGTCCGTAATTACGTCTTTGTATGAAATGAATTTTGAGAGATGATTATTGTAGATGTGAGATGTGGGTTTAGAAAGCTATTTATTGCTAGTTATTATGATAGAGTGTTTAGGCAAGTCACCGAGGCAAACAGTTCCCTCAAGCCAAGATGTTGTTGTTTAAGATTTGCTACCTGGAACAAAAAGTTTCAAGTAGCACGGGCTATGGTGAGCCCGTTCAAGCCAAGATGGTGCTCTTCCGCGCTCACCCACTTTGGGAAACCTTAGGAGGATGGTCTTAGTACCCTTATCCTAACTTATCTTAACTATCGTTCAATAAATGCTGCGAATGCGAATGCTGGAATGTATCATAGGTATGATACAAGGCCTAACATACTACATATAGTATGTAGTAACATACTACATATAGTATGTAGTATGTTAGGCCTTGTATCCATTTAATCCCTTTTTCGTCCCGCCAAGCGTTCTGCTTGGTGTCTGGGGAGTTGTTCATGAGTAGATTGGCCGTTTTTTTGGTTTTATAATAAATTATCAATTGTATTTTCTGATTTTTGTCTGTAGGGATGACGTTCCTATCAACAATATCCTTCATGACCTTTTCCTCCGTTTTATGAGCCACGGCTCATATATATATATATATATATATATATATATATATATATATATATATATATATATATATATATATATATATATATATATATATATATATATATGTTGTACCTAGTAGCCAGAACGTCGCACTCGGCCTACTATGCAAGGCCCAATTTGCCTAATAAGCAAAGTTTTCCTGAATTTATACATTTTTCTAAATGTTTTCTTATGAAATGATAGACCAATCTATTTCATTATGTATGAGCTCGTTTTGTTTAATTTGCGTTAAAACTAACGTAGATATGTGACCGAACCTAACCTAACCTAACCTATCTTAACCTAGCCTAAACCAATATAACTAAGTCAATAATTTACGTTCCTAGTAAAATATAATAAAATAATTCAAATAAACCAATTGGAAACAATTTATGGAAAATAAAGAAAATCACTCGACCTATTAGGCAAATCGGTGGTCAACACACATCTTGACTACAAACACGATGTACGATATATATATATCATACGATATATATCGATATATATGCATACGATATATAGCGTATACATTAACATTTCCAATTTTACCAATACCAAAAACAGACATGATAGTTACTTTCAAACATGTTGAAAACCTGCTGAGGTATTATATAGGAACATTTATACTAACCGGTGTAACGAGGGTGTAAGTGTACCAGCAGCAAGAGTGGGTGTCGGCGCTGGATGCAGACACCTTGCAAGCACAGTACCGTTGATCAGAGGGTTGTATGGAGGTGCAGGATGCAGGCACCTTGCAAGCACAGTGTCGTTGATCACACTGACCGGCGGCGGCGGCGTCTCCACTCTTCCAGCCACCGTCTCCCCCTCTCCTCCCTCAGTCTCTCTCCAGTTGTCTTGTGGGAAATACCGTCAGTAAACCCACATATCCAGGATGTTATAGTAACATTTGCACATATTACTGTCATATTAAACAGATGAACAGTCAAGAAGTTTGTACATATTTTAGATATGTGAACAACGTCATTATAGACGTAATTATTCACTTCAACCCATGGTGGTAACTCTCAACTTGAATCGCTCAACTTCACCCGCGAATTTTCCCCAAATTATGTGAAACTCAACTACCTTTAATATCAATCGTGTTTGCTTTTTTTTTAATTACTCCATTTAACAATTATTTTCCATGATGCGGTAACAAGAGCAGTCGTGTGGTGGCGTTATCGTGCATCAGGCACCGCCAACTTTCACATCCGTTGAAGGGTTGGCGGCGCCGCCCGGCCACTGGAAAATGGAAGTTTTTTCTTATATTTTGCTCGCATTATGAGTTTAATAAAGATGCAAGCCGGCTTTTAATATGATCAGGTCGTTTACAAAAATAATATACAGCCCAATTTTTATTAAAAATATATTGGCTTAATTATGGATTGACGGTTATCAGGAATTAATTATTTGAATACTATATAATTTAATAATGCGGAATATTTATTAGATTAATTTAAGATATGTGATTACAATATTATTTTTTCGCTTAGTATTTTCTTGTTATATTTAATTATATATGTTATATTTAATTTAGAAATTCCTTTATTTACTTATAAACCTTCGGGTATACATTTTGAAGGGTGGAGTAGAGATGATTTTGAATGGATAATGCTAGAGTTAGTCCACTTATTCAACTCTACGGGCATATTACACTACATATAATTATTATTATTGCAATTATAATAATAAACTTTCTACAAGATCCTCAGGAGGCAACATTTCTTCATTAATGCAGCTTCAGAAGTCATTTATATATGAATTAGTCATATCAGTCCACTATAGCCGTGGAGTGGTGAAAATTACATTATAAAATACAAGAAGATCACCCAAGGTATGTTAATGCGGCCAACCTTTATTTCTGATTAAAAAGTGATAATATTAAAATTTGGGCCCTAATGACACATTGGAGCCTGACGTTTAAAAATTGCAAATTTAGCAAAAACTTCCTCGTTTCTTGTGGTGGCGACAGGAAGCTTGTTATTCGAGCTCCCATCCCCCACCCCTCAGACAGATTGACTTAACACAGATGCAACCCACAACTGCTAGGTCAACAGGTGCATCAGGTGAAAGGAACCGGTACTGAAATTTCCGCGATCTTCCTATTCCTTCTGTTCCAGATTGGTATGTTTATTGTATTAGACGTTTTGTGCAAAACACTTGATACTTCCAATATTTTGTATTTAGTGCAGGTGTAAGTAATATTTACCGTTTGTTAAGAGGACACGCCGACGTTTCTCTGGTGGATGTTTCTTGTAATGAAATCATTGCAATCAGAATTAGGATTTATTCTATTTCTGCAGATTTATTTATTTAATAGATTTATTCTATTATTTCAGCAATCAGAATTACAGAAACTCTGTAATTTGAATATAACAAAGGGGATATCCGGCGGCACCCAGGTCTCTCTTTCCCCAACATCTCAGGCTCTCACAACACAGCCAGAGTCCGGAGGGTGTCTCCCCGGTGTGACGCCGGGTGGGTCAAGCGCCCCCGGGCACATGGACGAGGATGTAACCATGGGTTTCCCCGCACATTGTCAAATCACTGCAAGATGAAAGTACACTCCCGAGTGAAGGGGACGCTGAACTCGACAACTGAAGGTCGACCTGTGGTGTTCATGTGGTCTTGAGTGCTTTTCCACAACAAAAGTAAAATCAAGAATCACAAAGCAACTCCTTTTCTTTCCTTAAGACTGGAAGTTGATTGATAAACTAGGTAAAAACAAATTTTTGTTTTCTATTCAATTGGTTTTGTAAAACTTATTTGAATATTTTATATTTTAATTTGGACTATATTTATCAACAATAATGCCCGTTAATTTAATACAGATTATAATTTATAACTATATATATATTAAAGATAATGTCAGTTTGCCTGCCTGCCTGTCTGTCCTAAGTTGGAGGCCAAATGCTTGGGGCTAGTCTCACAAACTTTCCATGATGATTCATAGGGCAGGAGGGGGGGGGGGGGATTTGAGTATCAAAGGCTAGTTGGGGGTATGGCACCAGTGCCACACTACAAAATATTGGCATCTATAGCCATGTTTCCCCCCACCCCCCTTCCTCAAACAATTTTCATAAAGTTTTGAATAGAGGTTGTTTTTTTGTTGAGTTACTGTATTTAGCAGTTTCAGTGCTTTGTAACCTGCTCTTTATGACTATTCATCCCGTAATACTAGGATTTTTTTTAGCATCACGTAGCTAGTCTTGACACACATTACATAGCTGCATAAATGCAAATATACCTAAATATGTTAATAAAAAATTTTACTATTACATTTTCTGAGTTTCTGAGAAAGAGATTGATTTAAAGGACGGGAGGGGAAAAAAAAAGGAAAGAGAGATGCCTAAGTTGGCACTATGGTTTTGTCACTGTCATTTTGAAATTGCTGCTGCTGCTAAACTTCTGATTCTGGTGAACTAATTTCCGGCCCTCTTTTAAGCACTTCCCTTTTTGCCTTTATATCCATGTCTTTGCATGGAGTTTTCCCCATGCCATTTTTTGTATTCTTTTTCCTCCTTACACTGTTGAACCATGGGTTAGCCATTTGTTCATCCACTACCCTCCTAAAAGGTATTAACTGTTCCAGTGCGCCTTTGCATTTGTGTGTTTTAACTTCCATCATCTCCTTTGCCAACTTTCTTTACATTTCAGTTCCCCATTTAACCACTTACTGTAATCTCTAATCCTCCTGCATTCTCTTTGTTTTCAACTTTTTGTTCTACAATGTAATCAAACAAGATTATGCAGTGGTCACTGGTTCCTAGTGATACAGTACCTCATATTTGAATACAAGTTATCTGAGTATTTTTTATTTTGGGTAGCTGGTAGATTACCTTCTTCCCTCCCTCTTATTGGTTTTCTTATGTGCTGTCACGGGAAGTTTTTTTCTTGTGTCCACAAATCTTGCTCTCCACGTTTCATCTTCCCCATGAGGATTCTTTGTTACCCAGTTTATTTCCCTGAGGTTAAAATCCCAAAGAATTAGGAGTTTTGCTCTAGTTCTCCTTGCCACTTTGGCCACAGTTTCTATTATCTTCATGAATGTTTCATTGCATTCATCATATTTCTTCCTTGACCTTTCTGTAGCACATTATATAGGACCAGTGAGGAGGCAAAATTTTCAGTTATCCTGAAAATCAGGAGCTGGAAGACTAAGCAGAACAATGCAGTTAGCTATCAACATTTTCATTCCATTAAACACCCATGAGTTAAGCCTTATGTTGTCAATATGTAACAGAGCCAAAGATGTTTTCTATTTCATATTATAAAAGGCAGGCCATAGGCTGGTCAAATTTGATGCCTGTATTTTTTTTTTTATAGTAGCCATCCATGTTAAGAATAGTGGTGGATAGCATTTGAGTTGTTAATACAGTACGTACATACGTACACATACATACATACATATACTGTATATATATTACTCCAACCTAATATACAAGTGCTATAAAAAGTTAAAAATTAACTTAACTCGTCTGAAACGTTCATGTTATCTAGAATTTTATCATTCTTGCAACATTGTCCATACTTTCACTTCTTTCCTAATTGCAATGTGAACTGGAATACTGTCCATAATGCCATTTTATGATGAACAGCAAAGCCTGATAAATACTACAAAGAGATAAAGTTTGTGGCTTTTAATATTTGTCAAGAACTTGTCATAACAAAAGTTACAAACTGGTCCCTCAATTTCACATCCCCAAAGGTCAAGTATTTAATTATGGCCACTTACCAAATACCTATGTAATACTCTTGCAGTTGTTGCTTGTAAGCTACTTTTGGTTACAAGACTTTTAATTAATGTTTTACTTCATTAAGTATTTGGTGTCCTTAAATCGAAGGACAGCTTTGAGACATTCAAATACCTTGTCATTTACCTTTCAATCTGTGGTGTTTAAGGCTCACTGTTTTAACTAATTTGGCTGTTCTTGTTGATTGGTCTCAGTGCTATTACAAGCTTCTTTTAGAATATACAAACATATTGGTTCCTCAACTTTCAAGTATTATCTTGGGTAATAGTAACACTGCAACTTTTAGCATCTTGGGTAGTAGTAGTAATTTGCAATTTCTGACAGCCACTTTAACTTGATACTTTTTTCTGTGAACCATTATTACCATCTCTGAAACAAGAAAATTTGAAACCATGCATTTTTAATATATTATAATTCTGTTGTATGACTGTACAGTACACCTATGTACAATATATCTACAAAATGTTGCATTGCTATGCATGTTTAACTGCACATGTTGCATGGCAGTACTGTACTTATGTGTATCTACACAATACATATTATATGGCTATACATTCATTGTCCTGCTATACATGTAAGAAAGGCTTCAGATACTATACACATGTAAAATTGGCTAATAATAAACAATCATAATTATACATTTCTTTCTTTGTTGTTGTCTACAGTATGTGAAAAATAAGATTAATTATAAACTTTATCTCTTTATTGTATAAATACCCAATACAATATCATTTACTAGAAATCCTTTGTTACTGAATACTCAATCATGTGAAAATAAAATAAGGCATATATTAACCAACATAATAAACGTAAGCAACCATCAAGGCAAGACAAACATAGATCTGTGCGAATTATGCATAACAATAACATCTTCGTCACTGCCGTATTCTTTGCAAAATGCATCAAGCTGACAAATGAAAGTAAATGCTCATCAGACAAGAGTGTAACAGCAGACTCTACACAGGACATAGAAGGGAAATATTTAGTGTACAAAAAAAGCATCATGTTTGTAATGAACATCAAAAATGTCTAAAAAGAGATGGGATGTCTACCGATACATTGTGACCCCATATTCCAACTGGCTTTCCCAGCTATATGATCCGACATGAACTGCACTACACTGTCTAAAATTTGCTAATGAAAATATACACAAACATGTCAGAAATTTCCTTTGAAAAGTAGGCGGATTTGGGTAGAGATGATCCGCCCCCCTCCATTTGAGCTGACAGACTTGGTTGACATGAGCTGTCTGATTGGCACTAGACAATACCGATAGAACAGGAGGAAGTGTCAAGCCTCACCCTGAGGATACAGTGTCACATGAGTTCCTACACCTATGAGTGTGCAAGGTTACATGCTAACACAATTTAACACAATCCTCCTCACAGCTGCTGTCCAGTGTCCTGCTGCTGCCTCTGCCACAAGTTACATGTAACTTTGAATCAAAGTCACATGTCAACACTTACCTCTCTGAATTGGAGTGTGCATCACCTAAACTACTCCTGGAATGTGAGACAACCTAAAGTGAGCTGGCCAGTGCTGATCTGACTCTTGGGCTTCCTCACAACACAACAGCATCTTATCATACAATCCTACATTTGGATTCAACAATATCAACAAAATTTTTATTTCAACATATGAACATCAAGGTAACCCATAAGAGTCATAGCAGCCTGAGAATGATAAAGACTGTAGGGTGGCGAAGCAGAGGAAAGTTCCTGGGATCACACAGCCTTGCTAGTGTCACCTCTGCTGCCAACAACCAACACTGCAAAAGTATGCAATATTGCACGTGCAAGTCTGATAAAATGCTAAAAATAAATTTAAAACGATTAACAAAAACTTGAAAAGGCTTACCATATAAAGCAGTTTTGAGACGAGTTAAGTGAATTGCTTAAGTAAAATTTTAAAATTTATCACAATGAGTTGAGATAGGATGAAGTGTTCTATAGAATAATTTGTTGCATTTATGACCATTCATCTTACAAGATATATTACACAAACACATGACAGCACAGTAGCTACTCAAAGTTCAGTTGACCCCGTGCACATTATAAAATATTTGTAATTATAAAACCTATACGATTGTGTATTATACAAAGCAAAATTTTCCTTTGTGAAAGGTAAAAGGAACTAGATGTCTAGCTGCATGTTCCTACCAGGGAGAAGAGTTTGGGAACCTGGAAGAAATTAGGGAGGTAGAAAGGTATTTGGAGAAGGTCTTGTTAAAAGGTTACACTGACCTTCTACAAAGCATCAGACTCCTAGGACCGGCAGGAGGCACGGCAATACAATAAATGTTAACCTCTACTCAATAAACAACCTATTCACTATAATATGACCAAGAGCAGTGCATTTGTTGTGGAATTGAACACTGCAACACCATCTTTGCACCAAAGCCTCACATGCAATCCTCTCTCCATCCATCTATGGTTCTGACACACACTCAGTTCATGCTTGTCCTCTTTGTAAACACCTGGCTTATAATTTGTGCTGGCATAGTCAGCCTTGCTAAGTTTCAGCCATTGTGATGCTCCACCACAAGAGAATAAACAAACACACTACTACTGTTCAGACTATGGTATGTGTGTATGTGTGAATGTGTGTGTGTGTGTGTGTGTATGTGTGCGTGCGCACACACATAT
Organism: Procambarus virginalis; assembly: GCA_020271785.1. Lineage (NCBI taxonomy): Eukaryota > Metazoa > Arthropoda > Malacostraca > Decapoda > Cambaridae > Procambarus > Procambarus virginalis. Next base: position 17,867,526 of record WNGS01092210.1, read on the forward strand.
CAATGTTTATGAGCCAGGTTGACTCCTCACAAACCAACACAAAGGTCACACTTTGGATTGTCAGTACGAAACAGTAGAAAATTAACTGTCTACAAAGAGCAGCTGTGAGCATGACCTGCTCCAATCATCCATTAGCAAATTTGTTGCTTAGGTATATAAACACTCTATGATTAATAATTGATACAATAATGTCTTTACAGGTATCAAAGTAATAAAGTTTCTTGGCACCATTCGTGTGCTTCTATAAAATATATCATAGGGATGCTTATCAAATTGAGCTTTTGCCTTTTCCCCATCACACATCATGTAAGAAGTTTAACAGAACTGAGTTGTCACTAACTAGTGTTCACGTAACATGCACAACGAGCGTCAACATCAATGTAACAGACAAAACATCAGCAGTCACACTCAAAAGTTCACTTTGTATAACACCATAAAAGATGAATTACTGTAATTATTATTATCACTCTTTGCAACTTGTTCTTAAGTCACACTGAGTAACAGGATATTGAGTGTGGAAGAAAATTCCAACAGTGAACATAACCATCTTGTAATCTTGTGTGGCACCTCATTGGAAAGTAAGTGCGCAGCAGGACATGCATGGGAAAGGTAGCCAGATGATCAGCTCCATTTCCTGATGTACAACTGAGCAGCAGGGACATGTCCACCACAGTATCTAAAGAGTTCACACCCAAGAATCTCCTGCCTGACCCTCTCCTTTATCTAGAAGCACCCCATTGTTGTTGCTGGTATTGCTGCTATTGTTGTTATTGTTGTTGTTGTTGTTGTTGTTATTGTTGTTCATATTTGAGCTGTTGTTAAAGTTGGGAGATGATGCGGGGGAACCCGAGTAAACTGGCCCTCCCCAGTCGTCGGCTCCACCCAACGATCCATACTGTGGACCATGACCATCATACTGTCGATTACGCTTCTTGTCCCTATTCACCTTGGCATATACTGGTTCCCCTGGTTTGCCCTAGGAAGAAGCAACTATTAAATTTCTATCAACTATCAAAATATAAAAAGTCATTGATTTTGCACAGATTTATATACACAATTTTTCTCATTATATGAATATGACAAAACATGGCATTTCTACAGTAAGCTAATATTAGAATTGTTATAGCATATTACATTGTTAAAATTGACTTAAATAGTTACAAGATGTAATAAGAAATTTTAGTATGATTTATTCTTTACATAAATATTCTCAAAATTAGTCACAAAATTAGTATCTACAAATGTTATGTCAATTGACTGTATGTATACAGATTAAGTATTATACAAGAGCTTCAAGAATATTTAGGTACAACAGAAAGAGCAAGAAACCACAAAGGACTACAATAAAGGAAATTGGAAGCTAACCAACCAACCAACCACTCAACTAACCAACCATTACATGAGCGCTGGGTTAGTGCTGAGGAACTCCATATCCTATGGAGGAAGAGAGAGAAATATGGGTTAAGCCAATACACCTGTGGTGTAGCACGAGCATCAAGCAACTTACAGTGCACACTCAAGCCTTACCTAGCCTTACTTGGACAATTCACCCTAATGTTTTACACAAGCTAAATTTGATTTATGATTCTTAAAAGTTTATATTTGTTTCTAAAATAAAGTTTCTACCTGTCAATAAATTTAATATATGATCTACATTAAATATATTTGTGGTCACTGTTTTACCTTTTTTCCTCTGTACTTGAATCATATAGAATGCAATCAAATAATTGTTCAATAAAGGAGGAAATTATAAACGTCTTACAGTTTCAAAATGTTTCTAATACAAGTTGTTGTTATTCCTATAATGATGATTCATAATATTCAAAACAAATATCAATTAAATAAAATTGTGCTACTCTAATTTTTAAGCCATCATAATATTCTTTATTTAGAACAATGTTAACTTCCTATAATTCTGCAAACAATAACTTTAAAATGTATTTTCTTCATGGAATTCATGAAACATTATTTCAACACTATCCTTATAGAACAACCTCCATCCTTAATGCTTACAAAATTTTCTCCCAGTATACCAGTAATCCTGAGTAATCAAAACAGGAAATTTTCTCCCAGTATACCATAATATATATTAATATTACATTATTTATTCACCGAGTAATTTCTCAAAGGCTTCACAATAAAAATAATGTTGCTCGCCATCCTTGAGATGTCATACTACCATTATGTAATGTTCTTTTAACTTCTCCCATTGTAAATGGGGTGGATTATGCTTACACACACTTCTATCCCATCCATGCTTATCCTTAACTGACATGACATATGCTGAAATGTGCAGGTTGAGCTACATTGTACATTCTGCAGGGGCTACACTTGAAACTGATGTATCATGGAAGCTCTACTTTAATTTTATGCATCCTCTTAAAACTGCTTCTACTTAATGCTTGCCTGGAATATTATTCCTAGAAAACTGTCATATACAATAAATCTTATTCAATGACTCAGAACAGCAGTTTTCAAAATACGAGTAAGATGAACATTTAATTTCAATCTGTACACACCACAAACAAATTAAGTGCTTTTTATCTTGCTCACAGCATTTCTCTTACCTGCCTGTAATGCAAGTGTGAAATACAATACACAAACTGCACAATCACAAAACACCTCATAATCTGCATCTACAAATGATCCATCTCTCTCACAGCTTCACACTGCTAATACTCACCAACATTCCACTTTTCACTTTGCTCTGGGCACCACCATTTCATCATTCTCGGATATATTCTTTACATTAGTTGCTATTATTCAGCCTTTTCATGTATTATAACTCTTTTGCTGCAATGAGTTGAGCTATGTTGAGCAAACAATGTAGATGCAAACCAAACAATCACTCTCAAAGACTGAACAAACAAACGACCATTTCCCTGCTATCCCTCCACACTGTCGGCCTGGGTCACTCAAAGCTCAGGTGAGACCCCTTTCTCAATTCTCACCTAATATTTATTCAATAGCCGACTTCTGCAGAGACTGTAGAATAAATACAGGTAAGTGGCTAGCATTTCTTGCACTTATTCCTGCAGTGGAGACAGTCTTTATATTTCATTTGCATGTATACCTTGGGTATACTTTGAAAGGGTTCTTGGGTTTTACTCCCTGAGCCAGGCCTGCGGCTAGGCTCGACTAAAGATGTATCAGTTGAGAATCAAACCCGGAATGCGATATGATAGAGCCCAATAGGCTCAGGAACCTCTACACCAGTTGACTGACAGTTGAGAGGCAGGACCAAAGAGCTGAAGCTCAACCCCAACAAGCACAACTAGGTAAGTACACACAGTATATATAATAAATATGAAAAATCATTTTGAGGCAATAGTGTGATGAACTCACGTTCTGGCGATTCCTTAACCGACTCAGCCATGATGGTACAAAAGTCCGGAATTCTACTGAATTCACTGGAAAGTTCTGGAGGCCCCAAACCAGAGCCCAACCATGTTTTTTCAGTCAACCCAACCACACTCTGGTTTACAGCAATAATGTTCACTTTTACGCCACACCCAAATCACAATGAAATCTGAGTGGGGCATAGAGTGTGAACGCCCTTACCCTAGGCCAGAGTGTAGGCGGGTGCCCTTTATATGTCGGGTAATAACTTCTTTACTACTGTCTTCATCAATTACACAATGTAATATTGTACTACTTTTGTTTACATACATAAATTAGTGTCATAAGTAACATGATAGTGTAAGAATGGTCAGGGCTATGCACCACCCCTGCCATGCTATAGCTGGTTAGTCTGCCAGTTTTCCCGTCGACACACATGACGTCACTGCCTAGAAGTCTGGTTTCCAGGTACTGTATATATAGCAGGTGTCCAAGCCACGACCTGCAGTCTTGCTCAGGTGCTCCACACAAGTACAATATCCCAACTCTCAGCGACTTGTCACGACAGGTCATTTTTGGGTTATTGTATTAGATAACACATCTTGTAGTCCTTGCTATTATTTTTTAACTTGTTTAATCTTTGTCCATTCAGTTGCAATAGTGATATTTATGTTTACTTTATATTTTTCATTGTGTACAAGCCAGATGTATTTCAAGTGTTAAACTAAATTTAAAGACTAACTGATCTATTATTTATAAATATATAACAAAGGTAACCTCTCACAGAATGCATGCTCTCATGTAAATTTCTAAAATGACATTTCATCATCAGACTAGACACATATTCAAATGTACTGTAGACTGACAACAATGTTTAACAACTTACTTGGAGAGATGATGAAGCCATGGGGGCTCATCAATTGTACAGCGGACATTTGTTCAACACCTTTAAAACTCAAGAGTGCAGCATTTAAGATCATGCAAGAGTGCAGGTGGTGACGTTAGTGAGAGCATGCAACCCACAGAGCAGGCCAGCTGCTGGGCCCGCCCTCATGCACCACACACCAACACCATCACCAGTTACATCAACAACAACAATAGAAAAAGTATGTTGTAGGGTAAGCCCATAATTTTAAATGATACACACATTTTTGGTTAAATAGTTAAAAAAAAATAACGAAAATCCTAACTTATAGAAAGCAACGAGTAACTAACCTCCAATTAAATTATAAAATTAAAAAAAATTGTATTAAAGATTTATAGAGTTTCAGATAGCAATTTTTAAGTTAACACATATATAAGCTCCTCCTGCTAGTATATGGCAAAGGAACCAAATGTTACGATACTCAAAATGGGAGCTTTGTTGAACAGGCCTTTTAAACAGACTAACACTATACACTACAAAATTTGCATCAAGAACTTCATAAAACTTTACATGAATATCTGATGATAATGTTTACTAAGAAAAGCTTAAAGTTTCTACTGTACCTTTATTTTAGATTTGCAGAAAATTAAACAAGGCAAAATAAATATGTCATATGGAGGGCTTACCCTATATTATGTCAAGAAATGCAGTGTTCAAAGTAAAATCAGAAATAATTGAATTACAAAATAATAAAGAAATTATAAAGCTATTCAAAGCAAATTACTTAAATGAAACAAACAAAAAACATCATACATGCTGAGTTAATGGTGTTAATTGATCTGATGTTTACCTTGTTTAAATAAACACCATCTTATAATTACATCAATATCAATGAGTCACTTCAAAGCCCCAGGTCATCTTGCAGTGACCCATATATATAGCCACAAAAATGATAGCAGCTAATTTACTCAAGAAATGCCTCAAATGAGGTCTCCTTTATTTTGAAATTTTAAACAAATATTTACACTAATACATTAACAGTTATATACTGTACTATTTTTTTTTAAGTTTCTAAGGTAAGAACCTCATAAGTCTCAGTTACATCTGAAATTACAATGCCACTTGGAAATATTAGTACGAGAAAGAACCAAGTGCTACTTGTGCGAGTGGGTGGTGGTGTTGGCGTGCGAGAGGTCACCTACCTGCACAGGTGGATACAGTCTTACCCCGCCAGTTGGAGGACCCATCCCACCACTGCTGCCATACCCCATATCTGCCATCGGCAATTCTTGACCCTGAAAGTTAGAAGAAAATTAAAATCTGAAACAAAATTGTTTGTTAGATTTCAGTCATTTCATGCCTCATATTAAATACCACCACTTAACCCTTCCACAAACATTACACCTTTTGCTGATACAATCTCAGTTTTGGTCCTATTGCCAAATTTCAGGCGACTAGAAAAAGTTCCCAAATCATGTAATGTTTAGTAAGCTACTGATCTTCCAAACAAGCATCTGGACCGATATGTATATATTTTTTTTATGCTCGAGGTTATAAAAGATTTCATACAATGTTATTACCCAAAGTGATGGTTCTATGGTACAATAACCCCCTTCCAAAACAAAAACAAAATGACTTCCATATACATACTACTAAATGTTAATATCTTATTATTACAAATTAAATCTACACAGTACAAGTATCAGTGATGTAAATGCCTGAGGATAGTTTTACGTTCAAACACAACAGTATTACAAAATTGGAATTACAGTGAATTCAAACCGACCTGTGCATATCGTTGGTGAGTTTTCGCCTGTCCCCGTTGAATAGTTCTATCTTCATACCTAGTGCCACCTTGAGAGGCCATGGGCCGGTTGAGGGTATTATTAGCTGTTGGTGAATTGGCACCACCTGAAGCAGCATTACGTGCAGCAACACTCTTACTTACAAAGTCTTGCTCCTTCCAGCCCGCCTTTTTGTACACTTCACGTAATTCCTGATGGCCCCACATAGAGAACAGCACCTGCAGTGTTACATCAAAAACTGTCAGTAATTTTAAAACATTGTAGGACAAAAAGAGTGTTGAAAAGACGGGACACCCCAAGCATAGCTCTCATCCTGTAACTACACTTAGGTAGTTACACTTTGGTAATTATCACAAAATACAGCTCTCAATTTACGAGAGAAATGTTTTACAAAACTTTCAAACTTCCCAGTACTTCAAGTGCATACTTTGATAGCAATCGCTTAAGGTTGGTATTCTGGCTCACAAACAGGCATTTCTAGAGGCTGTACTATCAATATTAATGCTTTCATACTTGCAGGAATCACTATTATGGTACAGTATACAAATATTTCCCCTATCTGTTTTTCCCATTCAGTAGAAAAACATATTTTTTGTATTTACTATACATTAACAATTTTCAATCAAGTGTTTTTGGTTGTCTTCAAAATGTATACAGTATATATAATTTTCTATAACAGACAAATTGAGAGAATAGAGTGAAATGGGTAAGTTAACAGGACTTTAGAAGTTTTTTTTATTTGGATCAAAGGCCAATATAAGCACACGGAACTTGCTGGTACTATATTGCTGCCATGTCTCCAAATGAAGGTCTGGAATATGGTCAAACTTTTACCTCAACTCATGCCATTTTATGAAGAAAAGGATGATGAAATACAAAATTATTTTGTTTATGCCATGTACAGTATTAACCGTGAAACAAACAAAACAATTGAAAATAATGACCAAATCCACAATTTTTGTTTTGGTTTCCACAGGAGGGTGCAGACACAGAACTTCTATGCCTGATGTACAAGAACCCTTGAGTGAATTATATACTGTACGTTTTAAGAAGCGTAATACAAATTAGTCACCAATGAATTCACATTTCTTTTCAAGTAAACGGTGTGAGTCTGTAGTAAATGATAGGAGCAGCCAGGTAAACTGTGGGAGCAGCCAGGTAAATGTGGAGTAACAAGATAAATGGCACGAGTAACTGGGTTGTGGTAAACAAAAATATAAATTTGTTAAGTTTTGGCCCTTCCTGGTAGAAATACGGCTAATTGGAAAGAGGGGGGGGGGGGCTCCACATAATTTGGAATACTGAGCATAAACAGTAATACTGAATAATGATATTTTCTTCAAATTTATCACATAGAATATATTCATCAGTGGGTTTTTGTATCATTTTATAACGAGTTGAAACTGTTCACTAAACATTCTTTTTTATAAGCCTCACATTTATCAACTAATGTGAATTAATGAATTAAGATTCTTCTAACACTCTTCCAGATCAAGGACCAACTACATGTACTGTATTAAGTCAAACACCACTTCATTCATGTCATATAAACTTAACACAAGAGTCGTTCATAAAAACTGTAAACAAAAATCCAGTCTTCACTTTAATGTAAACAACATACTTACAGTGCATTATAAAATTAACATTACAATTCTGGGCAAAATGGCTTGTTACATTTTTGAAGACACATTCCACACTCCAAACCAACTCATCCTCCTGTTTGATAGTACTCATACTCCTGTTTTAGATAGTACTTTTTGTAATTACTGTATGTGGACCATTGTACATAGACATAATGGACAATTAAGACAGAATTTGGTACTATTCACTTTATAGTCCAAAAATATAAGGCTAAAACTAAACCTAAATATTCCTAGGCCTAGTATAGCATATGTACTATATTAGGCATCAGTTAGCATGTATTAGGCCTAGGAAGGTTAGGTTAAATTTTCTTTTCAACATCAGTACAAAAACTTTTCTGGTTTGTCCAAATTCAGTAGTACCAATTTCAACTTTCTAATCGCTTTTACGTCAACATTCGTACAATGGTCCTCATCGTTACTCTAAGCACTACCTAAACAGGAGGATGGGCTGCCCAACAAGTATCTCAAATACATCCCCAATTAAGTATATCCAAAATACAAAGCAACACTTGTAATAATAATATTGTTCTAGTTAAAAACTGACTCACCTGTGAGGCAAATTTAACAACCCTAACGGAGTAACGGCCTCGATGCCGCGTCATGTAACCAGCCTTTCTACACCTCCGACATCCAATAGTGATCTTGAAAATTCGGCACTCTTTTTTATAACCTCATTCAGAGTGGCCAAAACAGCAGCAATTGTTTCATCACTGGTGCCACTGTCATGGGTATTTCCAGATGGTAATTTTGAACTAAATCTCTCATTGCGTATTTACCTGTAGGAGTGAACATAAATTTTTCTCAGGAACACAGTAGTGTATAAAGTATATAATTTTTTCAATGCTAGGTCAAATGAGGAAAATAAATTTAAACAAATATTTTATTAAAAATATTTTTTTTTATCCAATCAGATAGGAAAAAAAATTAGACATGCTTTACGGGTGGAATTTATTTAAAATAATTGATACCCAGAACACTACATTGTCACATCTTGCACTCACATCAAGAATCACAAACTTTTTAAACAAATCACACACAACATTGCAAGTAGGTACATTTATCTATGAGCTACTTTGTTTCGAAACAGCTCAACGTGCTAACAAATTCCTTGCTGATATCAATTCTAGTATAGAATCATTAGTTACTATTTTTTATCTGATACTATAAATGTATATTCAACCTGATATATATCTCTCTAGTATTAAATATACTGTATATTTCTTGTAAGGATGAAGCTGCAGCTAGAAGTAATATAAGAAACGGTGATGTTATCCTCAGATATTTGCCGTACTATCTTCACCCAATTCCATTCTAAAAATTTTCATTAGTTACATCATAACTAGACTTGTTATTAATCTTTTTAACACATCTTCCCATGTTATCTTGACAACATTTTATCTAGAGAGCATTTATGAGTTACATTATTTCTTTACAGGGTACGTCTTGTGTCCTGTCCCACCACATTAATGCTTTGCTGGAGTTCTTCCTTACTCTTGTGTGCCAAAAAAAAAAATGTTGTTATCTGTAGTCTACCTTCCAAAACCTCATCAATGTCTGCTATCTCAAAATGCTTTGTTTTATTAACCTCCTAACAACACAACATTGAAATCTATGCTTCAAAAACTATACATATGAATTCATTATTGGTTTACTGGTTTTAAACTAAAACACTTCATGCATCATGTAACCAAGCATGCATCACATTTAGTCAACAATATTTTATAAATGCTGATAGGGTTTATAAGCTTCACATAACTTGTACAAATTTCTTACCAATAAGCTCTTTGTTTCTCTGGTCGATGGCAAGGTTGCGGAGGGCTGTTGCAACTGCACACACCACTCTGTCCACTTCCATCCTCAATAATTCTACTAATATAGGTAACCCCTTTTCTTTTCTTACTGCAGCTCTCACATCTATACTCGGCTGCAATAGCAGGCGGCAAGATTCTGTAACGCTCCAGCAGCGGCCTCCAAGGTCTCTGGGTTACTACAGTCGGAGAGCAATGCCAGATATGGTCCTACTACCTGTTGTAGACAGTAACTAGGGATCAGAAGCATACACTTGCTTCATGAAATCATGACAATTTTAATTTATTTTATTTAATAATGAAGGCATCTAGGTAAGAATATCATAGGCAGCAAATAAGTAAATAACTGTCTATAAAAATTCACTTATTACTGCAGTATTTAAAAGCCTAAGTGTTCTAACTAAAATTGCATGCAACATCATAAGCTCAACATAACTATAGTATTCCATTAATACTTATAAAATAATTCTCAAAAACAAAAACAAGAAAGGACATTGCAACTGAAATTTTGTTACAAAAAACTAAGATGTTAATATTGTATAAGAAATCATTTCTGTACTTTTATTATGGGTAAGCATACTAATTAAGTCTTTAAAATCTACTGTAAAACCCTTGTAAATGAATGTATGAACTCATGTCATTTACATCGTGTCTGGACACCTCATTTGAGTTATTATGCTTCACAATGTGAGCACATCCTTAGTGACAACTGGAAACAAACATTTTGTATTGCACTATGACTGTATTCATTTACATTAATTACCTGCTAGAGAGAGATCTAGCTGAGAATATCATCATAGAAGCACAGCTACACTTACATCAGCAAGTGACTGATAATTATATATTTACTAGTCATGTTTGACAGTGGCCAGGGGTGTGTGTGTACACATGACATGCATCTAGAAAAATAGGATTTAGGTGTGCACAGCAAGATTTGGGGAATCTGTTAAGAGAATCTCCATGAACTTTAGAGTACCAACAACACTGTGTACCATAAGACTATTCTGATAAGTGGTGTCCAGATATATTGATAAATGCACAACTCAAAGTATTTAAAACTTTACTAAATACATAAGCATTCAAATACTGTATTAAAAATGTGCTACATATAATGCAGCCCATTGCTAGCTTAATACTGTATAAAATATCGTCTTTCTCGGACAAGATCAGTATTTGTTTGTAAAGTTACATATACAGTACTCAAAATCATGAAAAACCAATACTGAATAAAACAAGGAATATAGCCTTTTGTGATTAATGTGAACAATTATTTAAGGGACTAAACTATAAGGGCTAGACCACATATCATTTATTGCTGTAGAAAGACTAAATAGGTAAGGAGAGAGTTGGGGCTCTTGTAACATTTGAATAACCAAATCCTATGATAAAATTTTATGAAGCCCTTGCAGGTGAATCATCATTTATAAAGTTTAGTTTCAACCAGGCATTCCTTTAATATTCACAATAATTTATGAAAGGATGAGGACAGTTTCTCCAACTTATAACAACTGCAATTTTTCCTTTGTAATCTAGTTTAGCTCATGACACTTGTCTTATCATATGTCTCTTGTATATGTTGAAATCAATAGGACTGATCTTATAGATTCTATTAGACGGTAAAGCTTAACATTAATATTAGGAAAACTTCAGTTCTACATCATTGACATACTTTTAAGCATGATATACCAAGTAACTTTATCAGCACAGAAATATACAAGAACGATTAACATGATATACTGTACAAGAATCTAAAAAAAAATTATTATGGAAAAAATTACTTTCCAAAGGGGTTTTAATATTATTCAAGCTATATTTTGCTCTGAATATTTACACTGATTTTATGGTATTGACTTTTTTTGACAAAACCAAATACAAACAAAAACGTGGACTACTGAAGAAATGCCTCACACACACACACCCACACACACACACAAATTTCAAAATACCACATGAGGTGTACTAGGAAGATAGGACACCATGACCGGAGCTCTCATTCTGTAACTACACTATGTAATTATATGCCTTAATCAACACTTAAACACACACAACATGAGATCATATGCAACACATGTGGCAGTTTAAGAGCCATAAACATTAAGCACAATTTTATCCATGCACATTCTGAGAGAAAACTAAACACTTGGATCTGAAGACCAATCACGATGCAAAACGTCTAAGGACAGTGCAGGACTCAACTTTCTGCAGCAATGATCTCACTTATAGGGGCAAAAAATAAATGTGAATGGCAATTTACAGTGGGAAATTTAATACTGTATATAAATACGATTCATGGCAGATACAGTATAATATAAAAATGATAAATAAGCATGAACAAAAATCAAGGCATACAGATACATTGACTTATGACATACTAAAAATTTAAAAATGAAGCACCAAAAAAGGTGAGAATACAACTAATAAAACCCTAAAAATTCCATATGCCAAAAAATGTACACACACACACACAAGCTTTGATATGTCAAAAGTGGCCACCCATCATTTGTGTACTACATAAAAATTGACAAATGAATTTACAATAAAAATCATAAGTGAAGGAAAAGGAACTCAAGTATTTGTGTTTTCAAGTCATCCCTGAGTGAGCTATTTGTGAGAAAACAACAACAAAAGCCAAAAAAAAAATCGTGCTTGAATCATAATTTCTTAATCGAATACTCCCCGTGTATAACAGCAAAAAAAATGCACTAAAACTTGATACAAAATTATACTGTTCTTGCAAACTACAGATAAATGCACAATTACAGCTTAAATTGGCAATTCACTAGAGCAATTCAGTTTGAATAAAATATACAATATAAAATATTTGAAGCAATTACAAAGTGATGCATAACTTCTCCCCAATAAACAACCCTCTACATTCTAAAGGGGCACTCCCCATAGTGGTGCCCCCCTCAACCAATTCAATCCCACCTTAAAACAACCCTTCAGAAGACAAAAAGTTGTTATCGTGTGGTTGTGTCTAATAGGTCGGTGTGGGATTCTGTTAGGATGGGATAGGGTTGGGTACTTACTACCTCAGGTTGCCAGAGAAGTTCCATGCCCCTTAAGGGTTCCGTGCGAGGTCCAGTTGTCCGCTGCCCAGTGGTGGTCTCTTTTACCGCCCCACCCACTGCCTCTTTTTTCTTTCTACTGCCTCCAAAACATCCTAGGTTATCACCTGGAGATAAAATGTTTAATAGCCATGTTAAATGTATATATCATCTGACACTATTGAAATTTTTTTTTTACTAAAAATATAACTAAAATGATAATAACTAAGCATGCTGCAATCTAATTATGGTGATTGAAGGGGTTACCTATAGTCTCCTACCTCAGTATATCTAACATTACAAAAAGTTGTATGAAATGTTAAATGAACTAAACATTTAGTATTTTCACTATAAATTTGCTTTCATCACAGTCACTCAGCATTGCCAAGCTCTCAAGCCAGCTTGTCTTCTCGAACAGTACATCGCACTTTGACGAATAAATCCCTAACGGCCAAAATATGATGTACTGTAAATCATTACAGCTCACAAAATAGATGGGGCTAATGCATTTTTTAATTCATGGGTCGTGTGTTACATTAGGATTGGGAAATTTAGTACATCATTTTTGTGATGTTGTGACAACTTAAGAGGACAGGCTGCTCAGACAATGATGCAGAGAATTACAAATGTGCATGAACGCTTGAATTAAATTAATTATAAGAACAACAACACTTAGCCAGTATAGTTATAGTTTTATGCAATATACACACACAGTTCTGCATTATTCAATATTATCTACATTTCATACTTTCTAAGATGTTCTTATCATAGTGATAAATTGTGATGTTATAAACAGCATATTAAAATAGTCTAATTCATCAAATATTTTATTGTGATATATGGTCTAAAGGAATCATTGGAATTTTATATTTTTATCATGAAAATCATGATGAATTTGTTGCCCAAAATTGTTTTCTGAAGCCTCTAAGTCATTTTACATAGGAAACCATCCTCAATCTGCCTGTATTTTCATAAAACCATCCTTACACCGGCTTTTTCTTTAAGAAACTACGCACACAAAAGAACAAGCCTGCCTCTTCGGTGATGACACAAATACTGACACATATAGAACCACTTGCTGTTAAACTAATACTTTTAACACCTGTGCACAAAATTAAATCTCTATGTAGTGCGATCCCTCTTTGCCTTCAGATGGATGGCAAGCGCTCATCTTTAAGTGTTAATGCCACTTGTATTTTAGTTTAAAATAACTCTGAAGTATTACACTGGTTGTGTGAAAGTAACACAGCAGTGCTAATACTTTCAATGAGTATTTCCATAACGAAATCCAAAGAACATGATTAATATTTCTATACAGAAATGTCAATGATTAAGGCTATTATTAATATCAATCTTGGGTTTGCAGTCTTACACATAATACAAAATTATGTCACACCCAATTATTTTAAGATTCCTTTTAGCATCATTCTATTTACCCACATTTAGGAATTTGTAAAGTAACTCATATACATTGGTCAGGGTTGCAGTCAACTATAGTCTAAGATACCTTAAATTAGTAGACTATCATTCACTACAGCAATTTGGGCTTACTCCTTACTCTCATGTTTAACACACAACATGCCACTTTCTGTTACTGCTTGGGTTATGTACAGTGGTTACAGACCGGAATACAAATTTCTAGCTATTAAAACAGATGACTATAATGTGGGGATGCTTGTAGGGTTAAACTTTAAGATATAAGACTGCTAAAGCATGGAATATTAAAGTTCAGGATACTGCTGAATGAGTTACAGACTGGGAACTAATGCATAGCTAAATCTAGATTTTACTCGGTTAATGCATAGAGTACTAGGTGGAGTCGGGCTGAGGAAGCAGCAAGAGACAACAGTACAGGTGTTACACAGTTCTCATGGCAAGTGCAACAATATTATTTTGGGCAATGAATGGCATTAATCATAAAGCAATTCATTCATATGGAATAACAAAGTCACACCAAAGGTATACAATAAGCTAACTAGACAAATATCAACAGGAAATTACAAGGTATTGTGTATTTCCAGCATTCTAAAGAAAATTCATCTTGCAATTGTTTCACAAAATATCAATACTATAATAAGTATTATACACAGTACTCCCTCCTCTTTCAACTGGTATCTATCAAAGAGACAGTGGGATATCAAAATAGTACTGTACTTTGTTAGTGACAATCAAGACAAGTATAAACATGATCAAAGTACCCACACCCACAACTGTATGATGGTGTAGTAATGGTGGCTAGCACAGAGATGGCTAAGAGCTATAGTTGTGGATGGTGGTTGTGATAAACGGTTAAAAGTGTATTCATGGAATATATCAGTAATGGAGAGCAGGTAGGTAGTAGGTAGGTAGATGGTGGTGGCTGGTAAAGGTTTCAGGCTATTCACATTGTTATTACAGGGTTATGGAACCTTAGTGCAAGACAATGTTGATCAGGTGAGTGATAGTGTGTTATGGAGGTGGTGGCAATGAGAGAGATCCCGCCAAACACACACCGAAACTACGACGTTGGTACAACGTTCGCACAAGTCTTAACACCTCCTAACCAGTTATAACAACCAATATAGCAAGTTGTAACAACGTTCTAATATGTCATAAACACGTTAAGTCAAGATGTAACAACTTTATTACAAGTTGTAACAAGCGGAAAATAGAGACAGTTTCGGTTTGTGTTTCCAGGGATGTGATACAAAAGGCAGCATCAATGATTGCAGAAGTATACCGAGTAGTAACAGTGCTATTACAGGCTTATTCATCTCTCTCTTCATAAACATAATCAAAGAAGCTGACAGATAAGAGGGAAAGATATGAAACACGTGAAGTCTCAGTTAGGAGAGAGGATATTTAAGAGGATTTTTTTCATTTGAAAGACAACTGGGAGGACGTACCTAATAAGCAATAATCACGAACAACATTTACAAAATACTTAATATAAATTACCATGAATAAAGTGTCGTCTTGTTAATGTTAAACATGTAAGTACAGTATTAATAACAAATGTGCAAATGCATAACAAATACCAACAAACATTTTTAACATAAAAAAATCATAAAAAAGTATTTAAAAAATATATAAACATTGTAGTAACGAACTCTTAAATTACTGCATATCACAATTCTATGTAAATACTGTACTATATACTCTTTTACATACTATATTATATATATAAATATATATATCTATCTACATCTCATGCTCATACACGGCTACGTCTGTATGAGCAGAAGTTCACTTTCAACACTGCCACTGCTAAGCTACAAAATACCAGCAGCAAAAGTAATAAAAACATTTTGGCACCGAACACTCAAAGACTTCACAAAACATCAAGTCATGCAAAGACAATCTGATTTTCAATCCTATTTATTACCTGGCAATGAACAACCCCTCATCAATACAAAAGCTTCCCAGGTAGGTCACTAGGAAAATACACCACCCCAAAAATAAAAAAAAGCACATTGCTTCATACCAATACAGAATAGAAATTTTCAAATTTAAAGGCACTCTTTGTGCTTTAAAGTTATGGCTAAGTAACAAGCTGGAAAAACAGGGAACAAAACTATAAGTTTTATCCCTACAAGGAAACCAAACATCCTACAAATGTGTTAAATGTAAAGTACGAAGTGAATTTTAAAGTCGGTACCAGGCCATACAATAAAGCAGATTATAACAGAACCCCTTACGATTACTAAAATTACTTGACTAAAACTGCTACAGTATTAACTGGTTTTCCAAAAACAGTAAAAATATTTTTTTGCTCTCAAGAAAAAGTAAAATAATAAGTAGACTAGCATTCTGTATGAAATTCAAGAGGCCAATTGACTAAGGAGACTTGCACTTAATTAGCAACGAAGAGCACGAATAACTGAACGCACTCACTAGTGCGTTTTTTAATGCACTCACTAGTGTATTTTAACATTTATGCTGCTCCTGAATAAGAAAAAATCTTTGATGCAATTGCTAAGTTGAGACCTTTGGTATTTACACATGTAACTAATCAGAAAGTATATTTGCATCATCTAAGTAATAAAGTGCATACCAAAAACCCCAGTTTAGTTAAAAAGTGCATACCAATAATTGTCAATGCTGTAAAATGATTGATAACTGGGAGTTTATAGGTTTATCAAACTTTATTTTTATTTTTAACAAGAGGTGAAACATCATGAAGAAAAATAAATATGGTAAATCTCCTGTACTGAGTTGAGTAACCAACATAAGATAAAATTAAACATTTATTCTAATTATATTTTATTTATAATACTAATGAGCTTCCAATGTGTTCTGTTTCACCATCCATTGCTTCTATATACAACTAGCATGCTTATATTCTTGAAAGTAACTGTTCCATAAACAGAAAATACACAAACAATCCAATCACTAGGTCTTACTACCAACATGCTGATGATGTTAAAACAAAGCATAACATATTCAAGTAAATAATGATGTGCAACATGGCAAATAATAATATGCAAGATGTATCTAACATCAAGCAGGATGCCACTGACAAAGCAAAAAATTAAACTGCGACAACAGCTGCAAGTGCATGCTAGCACCAAGCACGTAGGTGCTGGTCGCATGCATAATCATACTGCACAGCCACTGATGTCCATCGCCAGTCTGGATAAGGAACTGGGAAGTCATAGGATTAAGTAAAACAGGATTTTGAGTATGGAGAGTAGAAGGCTTACACAGGTTGTCCTTGGGCTCCGAAGACCTACCACAAGTGTCCGTCCCTTCCCCTTCTCCGTCTGTAACCAGCAAGTTTATCTGTTAGTTCTCACACCATTAACAATAACACACCATATTATTATTGTTGCTGTTAAAGATTAGTGCTAAAACTTTACATCTGAAATCTGTAAAAACACAACATTTCCCCCACATGATTAATATTAACACTGCTGCTATCAAGGCATATCATTTCCCCACGTATTATTTATCACATAGATAAACCTTATTTGTTTATCATTTTTTTCTACAATTTTTCTAATTATTGTCCACTTTTTCTTTAACAGTATTTCGTACATCTTTCTCCACCAATTTTTTCCATGCATTCATATTCACTAAACCATGAAGTAGCCCTCTTCCCTCTTACCTTCAACTTATAACAATAAATCTTCAACAAACAACAACCCGCCCCTAACATATATCCAGTACCCATTTTGCCTTAATCATCCTCAAGTCCTTTTTACTTGCCTAATATATTAAAGTAAAAGTTTTGCATGTTATGTGGAATTGTTGTTATGAGAAGAACACAGTGTACTGTAATTCTAATTATATATTGTGTCGAGGGATGGATGGCGACAAAAGCAAAGTAATGTTTTGGGCTCCGTGCAGTGGCCTCTGGCTGCCAGTATGGATCTGTACTTTTATTTACAAAATCATTATTTACCCTAACAGTAAAATATACTAGAGTAATCTTGCCTAAATGGAGTGTAGTGAACCAAGATCATTGGTGGGCTGGAAAGAATTAGCCATTGAACAAAACCTTTGTGGATTGGAATATGTATTTGATTCCAACAGCATTTGTAGTCTGGTTTGACTCGGTGACAGCTTACTCATATTTGTTTAAAAATTTGAATGCCTTCATAATAAATAATTAAAAATTTAAATCAATGGACATTCCTTCTTGCAGCTAGAGTAAACTGCAAGTGAGTTGTACTATCACTGCAATAAATGAGAAAACTGTAAAAAAGTGAAAAACCACAATTCTCTGATGAAACCAACATTGATTTATCAACACTATTAAAAGCTCCAAATTACCATCAATTAAGTTTCACACTAATTCCAATTCAAATAAAATTCTTGTTAAATGGAAGACTTGTGCAAAGCCAAGTCGAGTGCGTCGAGTGCAGTGACTCGATGCGCTGTTATATGAAGAACTCAAACTGATCAGTTCAGAAATTAAGTTTCCAGGAGTAATACCAAGTAAAAAATCTAATGGATATTATAACCAAATAAATCTAAATTCCATGTACAGTATAGAGTCAGCAGCATACCATGGCTTCCATAATCTGCTAGCAACCGGTTTATAGCAGTGGGCAGGTATAAGTAACTTAATGAACATTAAACCATATTACTGTATATACTGTGCAACCAGTTAAGTTTTCCAGGACTGCCTAGTTCCTAGAGATATTAGGATAATAATGTTTATTGTATAGTACTATTATTATTATTTTTAATACAATATTTATTACTTGGTAAAAATGAAATGAATAATTATGCTTGCTAAATATTAATATATCCTTTTAACACAGCAATGTGAATATCTGAGTCACAAACATTTGTGGGTCTGATAACAAATAAATGATACTCGAGTTTTTCTGCTTCTTTTCAACCGATAAATTGAAACAAAATGTTGACTACATTCCCACAGAAAGACAATTACTATTTATGCTATAACCACCCCTTCCCCGACCCTATACTGACAACACAATTATTGGAATTGTTAGGTCCAAACTGTAACCCTTAAATTAACTTTGAACACAACATGCCTCTTTTTTTCCATTATGCAGTGGATATAAATAATAGTGCATAACACCATGTTAACCAACAAACCCATGCAACAACGAGACCTAACTGGAAAAACCACATGTTATTGCACAGTAATCATCTTCCTAATACATCCTGCAAAACAAAGCATATTATAAAATCAGGAGTTAACATTGTATTGTAATGCAAGTATCTGAGTGCACTTTCAATGCAAACTTACCCTTGGCAGTAGCAGTGGCCCGAGACTGGGTTGGAGGCTGATTCTTATCATAGTTAGGATCCTCAACTTCTTGACATCGATAGGAGAGGTTTCGAAGAATGCAGACACAATTCTCTACACTCTTATTGTCATGGGAAGACCCCTGGATTGCTGACTTAATCACTGTAAGTAGCGAGTCCACAAGCCCGAGGCACTGACGTAGTTTCGTTCTTGCATACTCACCGGCCGAACTTACATTCCTGAAAAAGTATATATTTTCATTACAGTATTTGAATACTGACTTTAGCAAATATATATGAATTTAATATGATAATGATTCAAAGATAATATGTAGTAACTTACCTTAAAACTCCTGAGGCATTCTTAAATACAGTAGACCACCAGACATCGACATTAGGGTCCCGTTCAACTTCCCCCCATCCCAGCCTGAGCACGGAATGATGACGTGGGTAACAATAACTGTTAACGCATCATCTATGATGCTGTGCTTCAAGTCCTGGAAATTTAGAAGAGGCATTTCTAATCGAACTTGTAAGTAAAAACCAGGAAAGTGTGAAAATCCTTAATTTTTTTTTTTACATATCATTTATTCATAGGACTGCACTAGGTAAAATTTTAAGACTAAAAAAAGTATTCCAATTTATGAAATAGTTATCAATTAACCAAATACTTTTTTTGCAGATATCAGTTAATTTTTTGTTTTAATTTAACCAAAGCATGGATTAAATGCCTCACACAAGATATATGAAGTGTTAAATGATAGTCTATACCTAAGGTTAAGTACGTATTTGCTCAATATACCACATGACAAAAATTTAAAAGTATCACCAAAAAGGAATGGAAACTTACCACAAACACTTTTAGTTTATATTCAAAATCAAATCAGAGTATCCATTTAAAAAATAAAATGTATGACAAAACATTTAAACAAATTTTCGTTAGAGTTAACAGCATGAAAGTCTATCAAACTTAAGTGACACATTCACTCAATAGACACTTTTTACCTCACAAGATGATAAATTCCAGAGGATGCCAGTGACCAGCTCCTTAATTTCGTTGTCGGGAGTTTTGCGCAGTAGCCTAATTAGTGATTGTATGCCCTGCGCATCTTTAATGGCTCGTTTATTTTCATCATTTTGGCGACCATATGATAAGTTTCTGAACAAAGAAAAACAACAACATAACTATCACTTGCAGAAATTTCATCAATCATTAGCATCAATATGAACTATATCAGCTGCTGATTGTGATACAATACTCTTCAGTATATCAACAAGTATCATACTGCTACTAATCACTTTGCTTTCAAATATCTTAATTCTTACAACTACCATACAGCGGGTTTGAGAATACTTAAATAATTAAATTAATACACAATAATATATATTGAAATGTTGTACACATGACAATACAAACTCTCCCATAGAACTGAAAGCTTCTTTACTAACATTAATTACTAAAAGTAAAAACCTGAATCATTGTTTCAAAATGGGTCAGTTTTCTAGGCTCTTCCAGTCACAAAGACCAGTCGAGTTTTAAGCTTGTCTGGTGGTAGGTTGTGGTGGTGAGAGTAGGTTATCTTTATCAGTTCTTACCTACAGGTTCTTGCCTGTATGACTGACCTGGTAGGGATGATTAGCACCTACAGCAGCTTCTACACTTCCTGGTATCTGGTGCAATGTTACTAACACTTTCCTACTACTGTTATATCTACTTTTAAAGATGTGAATAGAATTGGCCTCATTGGAGTACTTCCTTCCATCTCTGAGGCTCTTTTATTTCTAATTTTTAGCTGTGCCCTTTAGTAGCTGTTCTCATCTGAAACATGAGATGATCTTTGTCCACTACATCTATTCTTAAGGATCTTATATGCTATGATTAATGTTCAAAGGTTCTAGTGAACCTATGAGCCTGTTCTTACAGCTCAGGTCTTATTTTTCTGGTATCAGTTAAAAGGAAAATCTAAATCATCAATTTACAATTCATGCTTAAATCAAACTTGATCCCATGCCAGCATCACATACATCACAACTGGTTCAACATTGGCTGCATATAATGTTGTAAAGGGATTATCATTTTAGTTCTGAGGGGCTGTTTATAAGTCTTCTTTGAGTATTTAGCTTACATTATTTACTTTATTATAGATGGTACCAAAGGCCTTTTGACATTTAAGTGACCTTTGAGTGCACTTATCTCTCCTTTCATCCGATTCTGGTCAATGTTGTAAAATAAAAATAGGTTAGACATGATTTTCCTTCTCAGATCTATGTTCCTTGTAGGGTATGGCTGTCCCTTAGCTAGACCTCATTTAGATTATGCAGTTGTTGTAGGAACCACACTACAGAATGGACAAATTCCCTTAAACATGTGCAGAGAAGAACAGCAATGATAATCCTGTGTAACAAACACTCTCACAAAGAAAGATTATGAAAGCTTAAGATTAAGGCTAAGAATGGCAAGATTAAGGCTAAGAATGCCAAGAGTAAGAGGAAACATGATTAAAGAACTCAAATTGATAAAAACGTATAACAAGAATATAAACAAGGTGCTAAAATTATCATCACATGGAGACAAATCGAATAAGTTTAGATTCAGAAAAGACCTGGGTAAACATTAGCTAGGAAAGAGCCTTGTAGATTTGTGGAGCAGGTTGCCAGGTTACATAATATTCAAAATTGTTGGATTGTTTTCCAGTATTGATTAGACATATAAATGGGTATGGCTGGGCATAAACAGAATTTGCTTTGCATTGGCCAAGAGGCACTATGCTATCTGGAAACAATGATGAGCCAGAGATATAAAAGGAAATACTTATATGCAGAAAATAGTAAACAAATGGAATGAGCCTCGAGCCAGGTGATAGTGGAAAAACCAATACTTACAGCTGTGAGCCTAAATATAACGAAGAACAGAACTGTAATGTTGGGAGGCATAAATGCACCAAGTACCATAGCTATAAGGTGGACTCGAGAGCCCACCTTATAGTTTAGTTTCACTAGATAAGACAGGCAAGTTTTTGAGTTCTGAATTAAGAAATTGTTTCTCAAGATATTTGATCATCAAAGAAAGTGTTTCTTACAAGACTTTTAATAACTGTCTCATCCTAAACACTGTTCTTGTTGCTGAATTAGAAATGATAGACGTTACAACTTTGTGCTCAAATCCAAGGCCTTCATTGTTTTCATGTCATGTGTTATTAGGAGCTCTTTATTTGCTAACACTTTATTCAATGTATATAATGTATTAAGAAAAACTAAACTAATCAAATTTTAATATTAAAATTACTTGCTTGACAACCTTAATACACTACTAATGAAAAACAAATATGTAAATCATCTCGTACTATAAAAAAAAAATTCTCAAGTATTATTTTGTTTACAGCAACCTGTAATTTCCTCATTAAGTATAATTTGCTCATTAACTGATAAAATGTAAATCAACAAAATCTTTGACATAAAAAAGCCAAATAGAAACACATTCGATATGGTCAAAATGTAAACTAAATTATTAAAAGTAATTAGTAAATAAATTAAAAATATAAATATAAATGTGTATAGCAGAATGAGAAATTTATAAGACAACACTGGAGACATGTGAAGCTTAAAATTTGTACCTAATTTTAATTATGATATTAACAACTAAAACAGAAAATAAGTCAACATTAATAGTACTATTAACTGGAGTGGAGGATTACCTAAGTGCCCCACAAGCGTTACGGTGAAGTTCAGGCAAGTCGTGAGTGAGGAGAGCTACAAGAGGCGGAATGCCACCTAATATTCGTGTCTTTTGCTTGGTTGTGTCATCCATATAACATAGATGTTGAAGATATGCTGCAGCATTGGCTTTTACCACATTATTAGAATTGCTTAAGAAGTCGATAACTTCATGTAGGTCTGGATCTCGCCACCGAACTGTTCCCAGAAAGTAAAACATGAAAACATTATTGCTTCGTACATGGAATTAATAAATATTAATAGATATTGAACATTTTACTAATACTACCCCAAATATGTTAAGAGGGTGGGAAAATTACTATTAACACACCATCTTGCAATTCTTGAGTTAAGAGTTTATGCACTAATTTCAGCTTTTGCTTCTAAGACTCAGGTTGGATGGGCGCCAGATCCATACAAGTATGTCTGAGGTTTAGGATGGGCAATCTAGATGACATGCAATATAAAGTGCATGTGCTAAGAGAGGGACACACAATAGAGCATTACAGCTAATAATGAGAGAAAAAATTTGTCATTTAGAAAGATATAAACTTCCATTGCATGAAGTAGCAAATTATTTCATTCCAAATCAAATTACCCGACGCTCTCGCATTGTATCCATATTATTCGTCTAGTATATAAGGTATTACTATAATGCCTTGCCACCAATATGTTTATATTGGCAATATATAACACATAGTTGCAGTGCAAGAAGTGATCTGTTACTATCTATCATTATAATAAGATATAAGGTGCGTGGTTAAATGTCAAACAACATCCACCAAAGTCTGGTTAAGACCTTTTGTGCCCTTTGTAAATCTTTCATACGGTCAATCACAGGATTAGTAAGAGTATAAATAAACTAGCTACTTCTGGCAACAACAATAAAAACAATAGATTAGACCCAAGTTCTTTTGCCCTTACATGATGGAAAAATACATCAATGGTGTGTCCAAAGCCCAATACGACCTCCCTTTCATTGCACAATTAAGATGGTCATCACATAAATGAAACTTAAAATATGCCAGAAAATACAATTTATAAATGTCAGAGTGACAAGTATATTTTAATTCAAGAACATACTTACCTAGTGAAGAAAAGCCAAGAAGGCAAAGCATAATAAAATTTGAAACTTCGTTCTCTTCCATAATTCAATCTTTGTATAGAAATGTCTTCCAGACAGAGCAATAAGTTTGTGGTTATACAACCATCACTTAAAATTACAATATCCATGTCTTTAATAGCATATTGGGAACAATTTCATTAGTTATGGATTTTAATGTCTTGAACAATCAAAATCAATACCCAAGTAAATTTTAAAATATTTCAAGTTGGCTGTTCTTCTAAAGCAAAGTGACAAGGTTTTCTGTGTGAGAAACATAACAGACTCCATGAGCATGGACAATGAACACAATAGGTCACCCAAGGGTACAGCCTGCCTGCTTGTCTGGTATCCAACACTTAACAACAATACTACTCCTCTGCAAAGACTATGTATAGCAGTGCTAGAGGCTAATATCAGCACTAGGAAAATCTATTGTTTTTCATAGAAGATGCACTGTGTCATGCCTAGAGCACCCAAGATGCCAGCCAATATTAACAACTGAAGTAATGAATAATTTTCACAAGAGTGGAAGCTATCCCTATAACACAAGACATCAAATCCAGCAACAAGGGGCATTGATAAATTTCCATCAAAGTGAACAGAGCTTCACATTCAGCCCCAGGGAAGAGTCAATTACAATTAGAATTGGAAACTAAGACAAGCTTTACATCAAATAAGCAACACCACTTCTGAAAGAGGGGGAAAAAATCAGTGGTGTGAGCAGCGAGTGATTTTTCCTGGAACACACAGGGCACCTCAGTGGACGACACGAGTTTGGCAAGCTATTAACAGCGTAACACTTTCCATAAATCTGGGTTACATGATCTGGTTAAAATAATGAGAATTACATAAGAATTATATACATAACAGCATTATTACCTTAAGATATTTCTCAAGTCATTCAATTAAGTTCAAGACATGTTTCATCAGAGAAGCATATAGGAGTAGAAAAACCTGTATTAAAAAAGAATACATGTAAATACTTTTGGTCTGAAGCTAGAGACCTTCTTTTGGGGCATGAAGATAAACAAGTACAATACTGCATATCAACTCCAAGCAGATACTGCAGTATTATAAACCTCTTAGCTCAAAACTATTTGATTTCAATCTATGAGATAAAAACTTCCCATCAATTACTTCTAACAGCTTTACTAATTCTTCATACATTTTATTCTTAAAACCTTGTACATATTACTTTATAAGCAAAAACATTAAGATATCATTAAAGATCACAGTTTGTCCAACTGAAAATACATGTGCTTTTAGATAAAGATTTAATGTAAAAATACAAAACAATAAGGGGTATCATAACCACTGCATTTTACAAAAGCCAAGCAATGCCACACCTCTGGGAGCACTGCTGTCAGCAGAAGGAGAGCGTAGCAGGTTGGGATGTGCATAGTTGTCGTGATTTTGGATTGGCGGAGGTGGCAAAGAGGGAGTTGGCGGCGAGATGTGTGGGGAGGGTGCAGTGTGCTGTATGTGAGGAGGCTGTTCCTCATACATAGCAGGGGAAGGTAAGAGAGGCTCAGCACTTGCCCTCACCCCTCCATTTATGGTATAGGGTGAGCGGGGAGCACCCAGCAGCCTCCCATACACCACACTATCGGGTGGATAAACCATGCCACTCTCAGTTCCGGGGTACCTGCTATCCTCAGGGTAATCCCCAACATGGACATCACCTTCAAGTCCGCCATCTACAGTACAAACAAACACAAACACATCATGCCACAACATAAACGCATACACAGTCTACGTACAAAAACTAAATACTCAAGCCAATTAAAATATACTGGATAGTGAAAATTATTTATGGACAACCTAAGCTAAATTAAATGCATTCTAAAAAAGTATCTAAAATGTAAAAAACAAAATCAATACATTAAAGCATACTGTACTAGTAATATATAGCAAATTCAAATAAAATAAACAAAACAATGTAAAATCAAAATTAGTGTAGCAAATTAAAACAAAACCACACACATTGTAATTAAATTCCAATGTGCAGGAGAACACAAGCAATGCTGTCATATGGTTAGCTAAAGTTCCTGGGATCATTGGCATAAAAATCAATGACNCCCAGTATCGAAAGTAGTACCTCCCAGGATCCCATAATCTCACCAGTACCGAATTATCGCTACTCAGGATCCCATAATCTTCGCTAATTCCAAGACTCTCGTCACCTAGGGCCCCAAACTAGTGCCAGTGCCAAAACTAGTGCTCCCTTGGAACCCGTAACCGTCGCTGGTAGCAAGACTAGCGACACCTTGAGCCCCAAACCTCCGCCGCTGTTGTCCAGTTTATAATGTGTTGGTGGAGGTGGATATGCTTCACAATCTGCGTGTTGCCTCCTAACGCAGAGGATCCACATATGAAACCGAGGGACCTACTGGCTCACTATATGACATGAAGGAGCTGGAGAAGCACTATACCCAGAAGAGGGAAGTGGAGGGGCGCTGTATTCAGATGGATCTTGAAGGATTTTGTGCCCGGAGGAGAGGGTTGGCGAAGGGCTGTACCCGGAAGGGGGATCTGGAGGGGCAGCATACCCAGAAGCTGCATCGCTGTGTATGATGGAAGAAGCCTTAGGAGAACCGTAGAGGTCAGGCGGGGCACTGCCACCGTGCCCCGTGGGGATCTCGCCGTAGTAGAAGTCCCGAGGGTTAGAGCCATAGGAGGTGGCACTACTTTGACTTCCGTAGATACTGCTGACGTCGCCCTCGTCGTCAACACCGCCATGACTACTGCCATGGTCGCCGTCCTGACTACCATAGCTGGTGCTGCCGCCGCCCAGACCGCCGCCATGATTACCATAGCTGGTGCTGCCGCCGCCCAGACCGCCGCCATGACTACCATAGCTGGTGCTGCCGCCGCCCAGACCGCCGCCATGACTACCATAGCTGGTGCTGCCGCCGCCCAGACCGCCGCCATGACTACCATAGCTGGTGCTGCCGCCGCCCAGACCGCCGCCATGATTACCATAGCTGGTGCTGCCGCCGCCCAGACCGCCGCCATGACTACCATAGCTGGTGCTGCCGCCGCCCAGACCGCCGCCATGACTACCATATCTGGTGCTGCCGCCGCCCAGACCGCCGCCATGATTACCATAGCTGGTGCTGCCGCCGCCCAGACCGCCGCCATGACTACCATATCTGGTGCTGCCGCCGCCCAGACCACTGCCATGGGCGGCGCCTCCGTGACCACCGCTGCTGGCGCCGCCATAGCCCCTGATGCCACCGTAGCCGTGGTGGTGAGGTAGAGCTGGGATGGGCTTACCCACTGGGCGGAGCTCGACGGGCTGGACATACTGTACCACATGAGGGTGGACGGGCTTGCCATAGTGGAGAGTGGCTAGCTTGTAGCCCTTGTCTCCACACTATACCCCGTCAGTAGTGTTAAGGTTATTATATATTATAAATATATACCATCTCTTAAACTAAGTGATTACAGCTCTCTACTGACTTTTGACTTTGCTAATTCTTCACACTGGTATACAAAAATCTATATTATAGTCACAAAACCTTGGAAGATAATGAATTATTTATGAATAATGAATAAACTGGTGTCTTCTAGTGACTGCATGAAATAGACTCAACACTTAAAAAGACATTTATTCCGATTTTTTCTTCACTAGAAAAGTATCAACTGATGTTCAGTGCTTAGACTACATGCTCAGCTCCGTGAGAAATTAACAGAAAACAAAGAAAAAAAGTCATGAAACACAAGTGTCCTAACAGGGGCGTCAACGGCCCCCCTGCCAGACGTACCTGACCTAACTTTTAAACTAAAGACAATTCCTCTGAGGTGAGGTTGACCAAGAGGTTCTTAGCTCTTCAGAACAAGAGACCCGCACAGTGACCCCAAAAGAGAAAGTATGACGACCCATGGGACGGGGGACATTACCATGAACAAAATGACAAACAAAAGTATGTCCGGTGAAAGTGAAAGGTGCAGCCCCCCACCCTCTTCCCGCCCCTCCTAACACCCCTCTTCTTGTGGAAGCTCCCTCCCCCCCATTAATCCTTTCTCCGCCTTCTTATATAACCTCTTTCTCTCCTCCCCATCTCACCAACACCCTTCCCCTCCCCTCCACCCCATACCACCCCACTCCCCTCCCCCACCCCCTGCCCATCCCTCCCACTCCCCCTTCCCCTGCCCTGCCCACGCAACAACTCAACACCCTTCATCTCCTACATTTGCATTGCCCAGACGGACATGATCACCCCCCCTATTCCTGGGTCCGCTCCACCCCACCCCCCTCTCCACCCTTTCAATCACTCATCTATTCCTTTACCCTTCACTCATACTCATCTCCCTCTATACCCTAACTGAGGGGTAGTTTACAGTGCACCCCACACTCATCCTGTAAGCGGTAGTTTATTATTGTTTATATTAGTTTATTATATTAGTCTCACACTCAAAGACTGCTCTCCCTGCTTCCTTCTCACCCCTCCTCCTCCTCCTCCTCGCAGTACTCTCTCCCTCACAGCTCTTTCACTATCACTCACAGCTCCTTTTCTCTCCCTCACACTTCCCTCCTCCACTCCATTACAGCTTACTCCTATTCCTCACCGCTCCCCCCTCTCCTTCACAGCCCCCCCCCTTCTCCCCTACCCATTAACTACTCACATTGAAGCCTAAGCCGACGGAGCAGAGCTTCTTCTTGAGGGATCCGATGAACCTGGGCTGTGTGTCAGAAGGCGCAGCATCCAGGCTCAGTGGCCCCGTGTCACCCTTCTCCAGGCTCCGTGACGGCCCCGTGTCACCCTTCTCCAGGCTCCGTGACGGCCCCGTGTCACCCTTCTCCAGGCTCCGTGACGGCCCCGTGTCACCCTTCTCCAGGCTCCGTGACGGCCCAGGGGCGCCCTCCACTCCCCGGACACGTCCAAGTCGTCCTGCTGTGGGTCGTCAAGCTTTAGGCAATGAACATATATTTTGCTTTTTGTAATGATTATATATATATATATATTTGTTATTTTGTAATGTGAAAGATTTCCTCGACAGTGTTCTCTCTTCCAGACCAGCCTGTTCATACTTTAACAAGCGTCTAATATTAAATGGTTTTATTTAACCATAAACTTACGAATCTAAAGCAATTCGCCTGTCTTGAATGATGTTCATTAGCCCGAGAATGCGTACAAATCGCTCGCTTATAAAACAGTAAAGAACTATACACTCTGGAAGCTAAATGACGATAGCGTCCATGTTGTGTTGTTGTTTTAGCTTTAGCTACTGGAAGCAAAAAGTTGCAAAGTAGCACGGGCTATGGTGAGCCCATATTGGACTTATCTGGCACAGGAGCGGGGCTGTAATTAGTAACTGAAGGATTTCGTTCAGAAAACAATGGATCAAATACAATAGTCATAGCCCCGCTCCTGTGCCAGGTAAGTCCACTACGGGCTCACCATAGCCCTGCTCCTGTGCCAGGTAAGTCCACTACGGGCTCACCATAGCCCCGCTCCTGTGCCAGGTAAGTCCACTACGGGCTCACCATAGCCCCGCTCCTGTGCCAGGTAAGTCCACTACGGGCTCACCATAGCCCTGCTCCTGTGCCAGGTAAGTCCACTACGGGCTCACCATAGTCCCGCTCCTGTGTCAGTAAGTCCACTACGGGCTCACCATAGCCCGTGCTACTTGGAACTTTTTACTCCCAGTAGCTGAATCTAAAACAACAGCAGCATCAAGCAGCGAGGACTGGTAAAACTCACCTCATCCGCGGAGGAGGAAGACGAGGAGGAAGAGGTGGAGGTGGAGGAAGAGGAGGTGACAACAGAGGAGGCGGAAGAGGGGCCGGGAGCGGGTGTGGACTCCTCCCACTTCCAGGTAGCCTGGGCCTCCTTCACCGTCACCGTCATTGTCACCAGCAGCAGCAGCAGCAGCGCCGCCATCTCTGACCACCGTACCATAACCTGCACAACACACCACTTTGTACACTTTGAGCGGATACAAGTCACATCCTATACCCCCTCCCCCCAGCCTTTATAACCCTCGGCTCGACAGGCGGGGTCCAGGAGCTAATAGCTCGATTCTGCAGGCACAAATAATAAATATGTCACGGCTCCCCAACGGGTTTTAAAACAAACCTAACCTAATCTAATACATCCTAACACCTAATGATATACAGTATAGTTTTAACAATCAGCAAACGAGCTATGACGAGGTCTTGTGTGTGTGTGTGTGTATATACACAGTGTTTCGGGCAAGTTCTTAATCCTAATTGTCCCCTGGAATACGACCCGCCAAATCGTTTAACAACCAGGTATCCCATTCACTGCTGGGTGAACAGAGGCTACAGTTAGGGATTGGCGCCCTGGCCAGCATACGAACACAGGCTAAAGCGTTCGCGAAACGCCAGGCGAGTGCGTTACCACTTCGCCACGAAGACCGCGGACTGCGAAGACTGGGAGGTACGGAGCTAGCGTTGGAAGAATCATGATCATAGAATCATCTCAAGATAACTGCTACCACGAATAATATATTGATTAGTAGCTTGTCTCCCGCCACATCATAATGTAAGCACCCGCACGTGTACTTACAACAATAACGATAATAATCATAATAATAATACCAAAAAGAGATTGGAAGTGTTTGTGGGTATGAACGTTCCTGTGAATGCTCAGCCACCGAGGAAAGTAGTGTTGAGCAATTTCCGGGGAAAAGGTAAACTCACGTAATAATCCTGGACAAGTGAGGAGAGGATCCAAGTGAGAGTTGTGTGCACCGGGGGGTACTAGACTGTGTAATAACCTATTGTGGTCTACCACCCCTTGTGTCCCGTCACCTATTGCTATATATATTTTTGTCTGAGTAATTTGTTCCACCTCCCAGTGGTTTAAGCGCGCATGGAAGATATATTTCCCGATAAAAAATATATTAAAATGGGCGATTTATCCGTAGTTAAACAACTCTATACAATTTTTTCAAGATATGTGTAAATACTTCATTCAAAATGATCTGCTGCCAGAAGCTTTAAAACCAAGTCACTTCTGCTCGTGTCTGGGTTTACTCAGACTTTCGACTGGAGAGTAAGACAAGCATGTAAGCCTAAGGGGCAGACGAGGCACGGGTGCCAGACACAGTTATTTAGCGTAATAACAACGAGTAGATGGAATGAACTACAGGTGAAGATAGTAGTTTCTAATATACTAAGTTGTCCAGAGAGTAGACGTGACATGGAGAATAGCATGGACAGGAGTCACTGCAATAGACAACCGCCTGACGGTAAAATGGGGCTCAGGAGCTTGAGCTTGACACTAAAAACACACACAATGTGTGAGTTTACTCTGATTGGTGGTTGTCTATGCTGGCTTTCACGAGACATTTGTTATTCGCAAGTAATTCCTTAGGTAATTCCCCACT
The DNA here is from genome assembly GCA_020271785.1 of Procambarus virginalis. Classification (NCBI taxonomy): domain Eukaryota; kingdom Metazoa; phylum Arthropoda; class Malacostraca; order Decapoda; family Cambaridae; genus Procambarus; species Procambarus virginalis. The sequence continues at coordinate 17,898,913 of WNGS01092210.1, forward strand.
CAAATTACTCGAGAAACCCAGTAAAGTAATAAAGAAAGAAACTAGTAAAGATAACCGCCAATCATTCAAAACAACACCTTACCCCTCGGCCAGTTCTCTCTAAACAATAAACCATTTTCGTGAAGCCAAACACACGAGTCATAGTGGTGAGTGTGGACGTCGCGTGGACGTCGGGTGGACGACTAAGCAACGTGACTTGGGTCTTCCGGAGAAAGCGCAATAAGTTCCCTAATCACGTGATGGTTCACACCTCTGGGAGATGACTTGACAAACGTGGCCAGACGGTAAGAACCTCGTGGTAAGAACACTAACTCGAGCTACTAAGAATATGGAACACGAGCCAGTGAGAATATGTGATCGTGTCGTCAGAGACAGATACACGTGAAATTTAGAACAGACTCAAAGTACCAAATTCCAATCCTCTGGTGAATATTTTTCAGTGTTTCGGTACACAGAATTACATGAAGTTTACAATATAACACATCATTGGTCTGCAGAGTTTACCTCAAACTAACGAACGGTACCCCAAGCGCAATATAGTGGTAGTCTGCAGCAAGAATAAGGAACTTAAAGAATAAGTAAAATATCAATTTTATGTACTCTCACAAACCCCTTATCTTGAGGTTATCTTGAGATGATTTCGGGGCTTTAGTGTCCCCGCGGCCCGGTCCTCGACCAGGCCTCCACCCCCAGGAAGCAGCCCGTGACAGCTGACTAACACCCAGGTACCTATTTTACTGCTAGGTAACAGGGGCATAGGGTGAAAGAAACTCTGCCCATTGTTTCTCGCCGGCGCCTGGGATTGAACCCAGGACCACAAGATCACAAGTACAGTGTTCTGTCCGCTCGGCCGACCGGCTCCCGGTTAAATAAATAATTTTCAAGCAATGGAGTGCCCGTTCTGGCGTCCCCCAGACACCCACCTACCTACCCTGAGGCAGCCACGGCGGCTAGAAAAGGAATGGTGCACAACCACTTGGACGGTCGGGGATTGAACGCCGACCTGCATGAAGCGAGACCGTCGTTCTACCGAGCAGCTCAAGTAGCTGGGCTTTGTACCTAATTGTAAATAAATAAGTAAATAAATAAATAAATAAATAAATAAATAAATAAATAAATAAAATAATTCAATGAAAACGGAAGTGTTACCAACTACGAAAGAGATGAGTAGTTTCCTTGGAGAGTTTCCGGGGCTTAGCGTCCCCGCGGCGCGTTCGTCGACCAGGCCTCCTCGTTGCTGGACTGGTCAACCAGACTGTTTGACACGGCTGTTCGCGTTGAGTCACAGCCTGGTTGATCAGATATTCTTTGGAGGTGCTTATCCAGTTCTCTCTTGAACACTGTGAGGGGTCTGCCAGTTATGTCCCTTATGTGTAGTGGAAGCATGTTGAACAGTCTCGGGCCTCTGATGTTGATAGAGTTCTCTCTCAGAATACCTGTTGCACCTCTGCTTTTCAACGGGGGTATTTTGCACATCCTGCCATGCCTCCTGGTCTCATGTGATATTATTTCTGTGTGAAGGTTTGGGACCAGCCCCTCTAATATTTTTCACATGTAAATTATTATGTATCTCTCCCGCCTGCGCTCAAGGGAATACAGATTTAAGCACTTTAGTCGGTCCCAGTAGTTTAGATGTTTTACCGAGTGGATTCTAGCAGTAAAGGATTTCTGCACGCTCTCCAGGTCAGCAATGTCTCCAGCTTTGAAAGGGGCTGTCATTGTGCAGCAGTACTCCACTCTAGAGAGCACAAGCGTTTTGAAAAGTATCATCATCGTTATAGCATCTCTAGTGTGAAAGGTTCTTGTTATCCAACCTGTCATTTTTCTTGCAGTTGTGACGGCTACTTTATTGTGTTCTTTAAAGGTAAGGTCTTCCGACATGAGTACACTCAAATCTTTTACATTGCCTTTTCTTTCTATGTTATGATTTGGCTGAGTTTTGTACGTGGTTTCCGTTTTTATATTTTTATTTTTTTCCGTAGCGAGGTTTTCCAGAGTTTTTGTTTCCAGAGTTTGCCGTGTCCTCTATGTTGTCTACTCTCATGAAAATCCTAGTGTCATCTGCAAAGGTTGATACAGTCCTATAGATTGTGTCCTTGTCTATGTCCGGTATGAGGATGAGAAAAAGTACTGGAGCAAGCACAGTACCCTGGGGGTACTGAGCTCTTCACGGTTGATGAACCGGATTTTATTTTGTTGACTGGAATTTTGGGTAACCAAAATTTTAAATATGGATTCATGCCATGATCTTTTTTCTCTCTGTCAGTGCTGTTGTTAACCATTTTGGAGGTGACTGAGGCACGGCCGAGTGAAAGGTGTGGGCAGGTGAGTCAGAGGAGTCAGTCAGTGGGAAGCAAAGTGAGCTTTCTCATTTACGGTACTCTCCTGCACCAGCCAACTCGGCCTCCCACACATACACAACCCACTGCATACACTTCTCATCACATATCCTACACGAGAGAGACGACACCACCCAGGGTCTCGCTTAAAGACTCCAGAGTCTCGCTGAAAGACTCCAGGGTCTCGCTTAAAGACTCCAGGGTCTCGCTTAAAGACTCCAGGGTCTCGCTTAAAGACTCCACAGACGTAAATTATCACATCACTAAAGGGATAAAAATGAAGCACCAAGATATGCCACAGTTACAAAAAAGAATAATAGGAAAATGTATACATATAGGTTGTCCTGTGGTGAACAACAGACCCCCAAACTGGGCATCAGGCACGTAGGAATGTCTTGGAATAAAGCAAATGTATAAAAGTCATTTTTGTTATCTAACCGCCAGCTGAAATATGAAAAAGCAATCCAATTTCGTATGTTGGATTGCAATGCAAGTTGAAGAAGCATTCCAAGTGATGTACGGTACAGTAGTGGAATATGAGACACACAGCAAACACAACTGCAAAGAAACCCTCTTTGTCAATACCTCCCACACTCAACCATATGGCGCACAGCGTCCGGGATTTACATTCCACAGACATGGGTTCAATTCCCGGCCGAGTAAGAAACAAATCAGCCGTTTCGCATGATGTGTGTGTGTGTGTGTGTGTGTTTCACCTAGCATAAACACTTGGAAGTTGGTCAGCTGTTGCGGGATGCATCCAGGGGATGTTTAATTACCTAATTATAGTTACAGGTTGAGAGCTACTCTCATGGTGTCCCGTCTTCCCAGCACATTTTGTCATATAACGCCTTGAAACTACTGACGATTTTGACCTCCAGCACCGTCTCAGTTAACTTGTTCCAACCGTCTACCACTTTGTTTACAAGGGAACTCTAATATTTGTTCAGAACTTTTGTTTTTTTTCCTTGAATCTATGATCTCTTGTTCTTTAAGTTGCGGCTGTCAAGAATTCCTCTTTGTAAATTTTGTCGATTCCTATTTTGTATGTAATGGGCATGTGAGAGAAAACTATATGTAGTAGATATAGGTTTAGAGTTAATACATTAAACAACCTACTGCAAGAAAGGCGGGGTCTAAGAGCTAACATTCCTACAGGAACATAGCAAACACGCGCGCGCGCACACACACACACACACAGCTTGACATACGCGAAATACCTAAGCGTGAGAAAATACACTTAACGGGTGAGAGACTGGGAACTAGACCACTCCAGCGCCTACCACCTCTGGACCCCTTCATGGGACTGCTCTTCTGAAGTGTCCCCCCATTCTGGTCATGTTAATCATGTTCTACCGTCATATCACAACACAAAGGGGGCAGTAAGGGTCAATATTACCAAGTAACACCAGAATATTCCCATCATAAGCGACACAGCGTCTCGCCAAGAACCAGCACCGCCACACTGCAGCAGTCACCCCTAACAGCAACTCTCAGCTTCGTGCGTTTTCCCTCGTCAGGAGTTTATACACTTGCCGCTCACAAACGTCTGCGTCCGGGCCTTGGGCCAGATTCACGAAGCAGTTACGAGCCAGATTCACGAAGCGAAGATGTGCACTTACGAACCTACACATCTTTTCTCAATTTTTGGCGGCTTTGTTTACAATTATTAAACAGTAATGAGCTCCGAAGCACCAGGAGGCTGTTTATAACAATAACAACAGTTGATTGGAAGTTGTCATGCTTGTAAACTGTTTAATAAATGTAACCAAAGCCGTCAAAGATTGAGGAAAGATGTACACGTTCGTAAGTACTCGCGTAACTGGTTTGTAAATCTGGCCCCTTGCTCCCTACTGCTACTTTACGGGCTTACCATAACCCGTGCTACTTGGAACTTTGTTCCAGGTAGCGAATCTTTAACAACATACTGCTACTCATCCTCGCCATACTCATTCTCACACATTTATTATTATCAAGAATTTTAGTGTTAATAATACTTTTAGATGCTGTAGATTTTTATGAATATTTAATCTCTCTCTCTCTCTCCAGTTTTCTGACTTTCCTCCTCAGCTCGGAAAGTTTCCCATGGAATTACAAGCTTGACTGCCATTAACTAACTTTCCACTCCTGAAGTCCCACCAAGTCACCTCACATACCGTGACACGGTGTTAATGAGCCAAGTTATAATCATAGAAACTTATTAGCAAGACAAGTTATCACCGAAGCAAGGTATTAATAAGACAGCGAACTACATGTATTGATATACCAAGTTATTTATAAGATGTCGTACTGTGATAAAAGTTATTACTGTGACATGTAAATGTGCTTGTCAAGACTCTGGAAGGTATCGAACAAGAGGTGTAACCCATTGATTGATTGATGAAGATTAAGCCACCCAAGAGGTGGCACGGGCATGAATAGCCCGTAAGGTGCAGCCCATTTCTAGGTGTATATATATCGAGAGGTTGAAGAGTCTTAAGCCCAACCCCCCCAACTAAACCTTAGGTGCGCAGAACCCACGAATATAGACCACGACCTACTGTCATAAAGCGACCTTGTGCCAGCTGCTGTCAACCTCGCCTCACCCTAACTGGTCACCCCGGAAGCACAACTAGGTGAGTACACACACACACACACACACACACACACACACACACACACACACACACACACACACACACACACACACACAGGGCTGGCTGGCTGAGTGCCAGCGCTCTACACTCGTGGACCTAGGGACCAGGGTTCGATCCCGGCAGCCGGCAGGGACAAATGGGCAGAGTGTCTTTCAACCTGATGCATCTGTTCACCTAGCAGTAAATAGGTACCTGGGAGTTAGACAGCTGCTACGGGCTGCTTCCTGGGGATGTGTGGTGTGTGTGTGTGTGTGTGTGTGTGTGTGTGGTGTGTGTATTAGAGAGAAATATATGTAGTAATATATAATTAATAAAAATAGATTGATTAGAAAGGCGGGATCCAAGAGCTAATAGCCCGATTTTGCAGACACAAAGAGTAAATATACACACACATGATGCAAAACTAATAAGAGTGAGGACAGGAGAAGATTATGATGCACTGCATGGGGGGATTTGATGAGGAAAGACAGAGAAATGGACCTAACAACACCGAGGGAAAGGAGAGATAGGGGGACATGATAACAACATATAAGATTCTAAGGGAAATTCAAAAAGTAGACAAAGTAACGTTGTTGAAAACTAGGAACAGGAGAACGAGGAGTCACAGATGGAAACTAGAGACGCAAATGAGTCACAGACACACCAGGAAAAGCCTTTTCGGTGTTAAATCTGTCAATAAATGGAGCAAGTTAGACGTAGAAGTCATTGAAGGTAATTTGATTAAAAATTTTAATCGCCAATATGATATAAGTGTGAGAAATGAGTCATTGCAGTAATTAAGCTAAGAATGTTCGGAAGGCGGGGCCAGGAGCCTAGCTTGACCTTGCAAGAGCATCTAGGCGAGTATATATACATATAGTTGACAGGTGGTAACGTACCACTTACGGGCTATTCATGCCCGTGCCACCTCTTAGGTGGCTTAATCTTTATCAATCAATCTGATGGTAACGACAGTTACAGCCCCGCTCCCGTGCCAGGTAAGTCCACTACGGGCTCGCCATAGCCAGTGCTACTTGCCCCGCTCCTGTGCCAGGTAAGTCCACTACGGGCTCACCATAGCCCGTGCTACTTGCCCCGCTCCTGTGCCAGGTAAGTCTACAACGGGCTCACCATAGCCAGTGCTACTTGCAACTTTTTGTTCCGAGGAGCTGAATCTAAACCAACAACAGGCTGGTGATGCGGAAGTTGCTAGTACCCAGCTGCGCATGTTCCTCCCCTGCTTATCCTCCCTTCCTGAAGTGAGTAACGCCCCTGCAGGCGTGCAGGCCAAGGGTACCAGACACTTCTCCGGGAATTGTTCTGTGTCTATGTGGTGGGCGTGAGGTCAGGGCGGTGCGGTGGGCGTGGGTGGCATAGAAGGCCGCCCAGTGTGGTATAGATTCACTGCCCACACACACACACGCGCGCGCACGCTAAAGGAAAGTTATGGAATGGAAATGAGACTAACAATAGCGAGAGACACTATATACCTCTTCTTTACCTTGTTGTTGTTGTTTAAGATTCAGCAACCTGGAACAAAAATGTTCCAAGTAGCACGGGCTATGGTGAGCCCGTGGTGGACTTACCTGCACAGGAGCGGGGCTGTAACTGCTTCTTTACCATTCGCAATAATTATATGGTCAGAGAGGCACACCTCAACACCCTACCCCACCTTCCTCTCTCTCTCTCTCTCTCCACACCTCTCAACTTCTCTTCCCCTTCCATCCCGTCTATTTCTCAGTCGAGGAGATCGAGGACAAGAGATCGTTGAGGCAAATTCAACAAGAGCTCAGAATTGAATACGAGATCAATGAGGGAATGAAATTATTGCATTGCAGACCAGGAAATGGAAACCTAGGTTAGGGAGCTGTTGCTCGACCCTGTAAACACATCTAAGTGACTACATACGATGACTGATGAAGATTAAGCCACCCAAGAGATGGCACAGGCATGAATAGCCCGTAAGGCGGCCTTAGATACACACAATATGTGCTGATATACGATAAGACGCGGTTGAGCACACCACGATAATACTGTCAGTGAGGGCCACTTGTCACTACAATGCCACCAGCCTTGACCAACACGGGCAACACACAAACAAGTGCCTTTAGGGAAGCGTGAGGTGATGATAAAAGCCAGCAAGGTCAGGGTTCAGGAAATAACTGAACAATTTGGAGAATGTTTATCTAGACAATGCCTTCAAAAGGTGAGATGTAACACAAGCATGGAGCAACAGTGTCAAGCTCAACAAGCAACAATATAAAACTGAAAATAGATGTTTTTTCACCCACAGGTTCACTCGAGATAGTTAAAAAAAATCCCAGCTGTGTCTGGGTACAAGTGACAAGAAAAACAACCCAGTGGGTTTTCTTCCTATTGGGGAGTGTTGTACATGCTGCTAAGCCCACTCACAGGATGAGTGGCACTGCCCAATAAACTCACCTCCTGGGGCAAAATTTAACATATAAACTTAGGGTTATACACTCACGGAACTGCCTACCCGCCAAAGGCGTAAATGCCAAAACTGAAATTTTAATATCCAACTGCAAAAAAATCATCAGGGCAAATGATGAGGGAAACCTTTGACAACCAGCGGGCTTCCTGTCCTTGTCGAGGCCGGTAGTGTGTCGATGGCCCCTGGGTGTACTCAGGTAAAATATTTAAGATCTACAAAAGGATCAAAGATTGTGATGGCTTTGTAGACAGTATTTGAACATTTTATATAGCCACCAAATATGAAGTGTTGAGGCCAAGACTTGAAATATGGAAATATGAAAATATACAAACTGATTAGAAGTAATAACATCCTTTAATGTGGACTTTGAGGCCCTATGCTTTTTGAAAACATGCCAGGCCTACGCTACTGTGGTGGGTGCAACAACCGTCTAGTGCTGGTGGCATAATAAAGAGATTTTCCATACCCCAAGATGATTAAGATACACTCACCGAGAAGGAGACGTCTTAAT
>WNGS01092210.1:17909802-17970075 GCA_020271785.1 Procambarus virginalis
GTTAGACCATTTGGTCCCCATTTGGTCAGGGAGACATCTCCCGTCACGCAGGGTGCAGTTGCGCCTCCACAGATCTCCAGTATCATCTTTTAATACTGGTAATGGCTCAAAAGGGCCACCACCTACGGGCTATTCATGCCCGTTGCCACCTTTTGGGTGGCTTAATCTTAATAAAAGCCAGCAAGGTCAGGGTTCGTTAACTTATGGCTAATCATGCTCGTGCCACCTCTTGGCTGGCTTAATCTTCATCAACTCATCAATCAAGTGAATTCATTAAGCATAAGCATCCACTTACGAACCTGTACATCTTTCAACAATCATGACGGTTTTGTTTACATTTATTAAACAGTCTTTAAGACTTTTGAACCTGACAAGCCAAGGTTTATTATTGTTATAACAGTCTGGTGATATATCTTGGTGAAAATCCCTGGAGCAGGGCGAGGGTCGTAGTACCTCGGATCAAACTATTAAATAAATGTAAGCAAAACCGCCATGATTGATGGGAAGATGTACAGGCTTCGTAAATAGATATGCAAATGCTTACTGAATCTTGACCTTGGAAGGCAAGTCGGCGTCGTGTGCAGATGGTAAGGGTCAGAGTAGCCACTACCTTCGGCAGGCGAGTTGCTAGATGGGTAAGTGTTATGAATTTGCTTACTTGGTGACCAGACCACACACTAGAAGGTTAAGGGACGACCACGTTTCGGTCCGTCCTGGACTATTCTCTTGAGAATGGTCCAGGACGGACCGAAACGTCGTCGTCCCTTCACCTTCTAGTGTGTGGTCTGGTCAACATACTTTAGCCACGTTACTGTGACTCATCGCTGCAATTTGCTTACTTGTTATGGGGTAGTAGAGTATATATGAGAAGGGACCAACAGCTAGAATCAAGTGCGTATCAAAAATAGTGGGGGTAGATAGGCCCGGCCTCCCCAAGGAACACTAGGTTCCTGTTAATGCTTTACAGGTTTTAGAAACAGATTCTTGCTGTCGTAGGATTAATTTAAAGTAATTATTAGAGCTCAATTTGACCTCTGGTTATCCAACTAAGGAACCCAGGGTCTGTAACAGTAAGTCAAAAGACAGGCATGTGGTTAAGGTGATAATTATGGAGGCAAGGGAGTTAGGGAAGGAAAGAGAGGTTAAGAGTGGGTGTGTATTATGTGACAAAAAAAATGAAAGTCCACTATCGGGCTCACCATAGCCGTGCCCGTGCTACTTGGAACTTTTTGTTACCAGTAGCGGAATCTTAAACAACAACAACAATATGTGACAATCTTCTTGAGGTTACTTGAGTGTTTCCGGGGCTTAGCGTCCCCGCGGCCCGGTCATCGACCAGGCCTCCTTTTTTGTTACACCCCCCCCCCCCGAGGAAGCAGCCCTTAGCAGCGCTGTCTAACTCCCCAGGTACCTATTTCCTGCTAGGTAACAGGGTGGAATTTAGGGTGCAAAGAAACATATTTTCCCCATTTTCTCCGCCTCCATCGGGATCGAACCAGACCCTCAAGACTAGGAATCCGAAGCGCTGTCCCCCCCAAAACTCAGCTGGTCATGCGACAAGGTCTCGCCTGGCTGTCATACCCACCATAACGCTCGTATCCTTGCAGTCTGGTGCCATACTCGTCTTGACAACCTGGGTGGGACATACTCCACCAGCGCTCCGGAGAGTAGAACTAGCCTAAGTTACTCTAATCCGTCTGCTGTTATAGATTGGCTACTCGGAACAAGTTCAAGAGCACGGGCTATGGTAGCCCGTAGGACTACCTGGCAAGGAGCTGGGCAAGTAGCACGGGCTATGGTGAGCCCGTAGTGGACTTACCTGACGGGCTGGCAGCCGTCAGCTTGCCTGTTTCCGCTGTGACCCCTGCAGGAGCGGCGCTGTGTGTGACCTCTACTCTATCCTTCTTGAGATGTAATTTTATAGGTCTCAATAACGTACTTGAAACTTGAACCTGCGCTCATATCAATGGGTCAATGAGGTACTGTCTGTGAACATGAGAAAGCATACCTGCTCGCTCTCTCTCCGTCTATTGAAAAACCATTTAAATACTAGTATATGATAGCTAACTGGCCAGGAAAACATCAGCCTTCCTAAAGACAGTAAAAAAACAGATGATTGATAAAGATTAAGCCACCCAAGAGGTTGGCACGGGCATGAATAGCCCGTAATGTACAAAACACTGCCTGTGGGCGTCAAGTACCTCGCTGAAACATATCTCACCCCTCTCCCTCCTCCCCCCCCCTCTCCATAAAAGGTGTACACCATTATGGACTTAACCCAGAACCCCTCAAGGTTGGCGTAGCTCTCACTAGAGCGTCTGCTAGCAAACTAGTCATTCCAGTATAAACACACCTGGGCATAGGAAGTGTGGACACAAATGCAATGTTCAGAATAAGAAATGGTAGAACCAGAGGGGTCCTACCATTATTATCAGGCTATTATTATACACCCACTCACATCCCTTCCGTATAAGGAGAAGAAAGCCCGTAACTACACCTACCACCAGCGCTTATAACCTCCCATCCACTCCAACATTACGGGCTATTCCATGCCCGTGCCTCCTCTTGGGTGGCTTAATCTTCATCAGTCAATCAATCAATCATTCCTCCCACATCACCACCACACCAGAAACTGCACCCATCACTACCAACCACATACCTACAGCCCACCTCAATAAGCAAATCAAATCCCAATAATCTTCACCACTCTCTAATCCTCCTCAACAGATCACAATGTTTTTTAGTGTGAAGTTGGAAATAAAATTTATGTTCTCTGGCGAAAAACCTCGACTGTTGAAGATTACAAGAAACGCTGAGCCTACGGGTATGTGTTTACATGAAACGTTCAGTACTTGGCAAGGTTTACATAAAACGTTGAGCACGTGGTAGTGTTTACATGAAACTGTCAGTACTTTGCCATGTTTAAATAATAACGCTGAGCACGTCGGTAGTGCTTTATCATGAAAGCGTTCAGTACTTGGCAATGTTTACATAAAACGTTGAGCACGTGGTAGTGTTTACTATGAACAACGTTCAGTACTTGGCAATGTTTACATAAAACGTTGAGCACGTGGTGGGAGTGATCTACCGCTTTGTAGTTCCTTGCTGCTGTAACTACTAGAACGTGCTTTTGTCATTTTCTGCGTCACAATTTCCAATTATATCTACGAGTATAGTGGTAGTATTATAATGATACATTTAAGACCACAACTGAAAGGGACTGTGTTCACTGAGTTATTATTAATGTACGAGTAAGTCCATGCCTACAGCCACAACACATTCAGATACGACTCAAAACATAACCAACATATTCTATATATAACAAATGCTAAGTCAGAAATCAAATACGGGAGACATCTCCCGTCACGCAGGGTGCAACTGCACCTCCACAGATCTCCAGTAGCAGCTCTTGATACTGGTAATGACTCAAAAGGGCCACCAATTACGGGCTTTTCATGCCTCGTGCCACTCTTTTGGGTGTCTTAATCTTCACCACCACCCCAGAAAATCAAATGGTTAATATAGTGATACAATACTAAAGAGGTCTTAACAGGAAAGTTACACGCCCATTTGAATTCCTTTACGTAAAGGAGAATGGGAAGCTGTAAACGGGTCGCATGAATACATATAGACATACTCGCTCCGCCAACACGTATCGAGTCTCGTAGCGACTGGTTAGGGTCAATGCAATCACCGACCTCCTTGTGGTGACACCAGCGGGATGATGTGAGGAGTCATGAATCAATCCGCTTACCTCAGCATCTCACTCATCCTGCCCGTGCACTAGATGTCGTATGTAGAGAGTGGTTGAGTCAGCAAGGATGACCAGTTTCCCTTGGTGCGAGGGCTCACTACCTCGCCTCGACCTGTGCTTACATCTACCAGCATGAACTAGATCCCACACGGGACGGGATACATCTCCCGTCACGCAGGGTGGCAGTCGCACCTCCACAGATCGTCTAGGTATCAGCTCTGATACTGGTAATGGCTCGAAATGGCCACCACTTGCGGGTATTCATGCCCGTGCCACCTTTTGGGTGGCTTAATCTCATCAATCAATCAAATCCCACACTCCACATGTAGTCATATTCCCCGCTCTATTAACATTACTGCTAACATGTTATACATAAGACAAAGTCTCTACGACTCTTGGTACACATACGACGCCGGTGTATCGTAAGTTATGGCGACCGATATGACTACGAAGACCCAATAAAGTCAATAATATTTCTCCGAAAAATATAACTTCAGTAAATAATAAGTCGACGCAGTTTAAAATCTAAGAATATATCTCTTAAGGGGCGGCTACACCCTCAATGTATGTCGCAATATTCCCACTCCCTGAAGGGGTCAGGAACCCGTTCAGTATTGAAGGTGATGCAGAATTGAAAATAATTTCGAATCGATTTGGAATCGACTTAGTGCAAGATGACTTACTGCAACACAGCAGAGTTCACGGAAAAGGGAAGTAAGTGCAAGGGTGACAAGGAAGTGGGGATGAGGCAGAGGGTGAGAGAGTAGCATTAGTCAGAGAGGGGGGTAGATAATTCCATCAGAGCGAGAGATAGTGTGAGCAAGGTATAGTGTATATGAGAGATAATATTGTTTATAAGCAGGGAGAGCGAGGTATAGTTTATGTACAGGAGCGAGCTGTAGTGTACAAACGAGAGTGAGAGAAAGTGATAGCCTTAGATAATGAACCATTAAAAACCTGAACGTCCAGATCTCAGGGCGGGAGACAAGTCCAGCCACCACCAAGTTTGGTCAGGGGCTCGAACTCGTTTAGTTGAACCAAATAACACTTATGTAATCGTGCACAACTCTCCATCTTCCAGTAATTAACACGTAAAATAAATGAGATTCATTATTGGTTATCGACTTGCGCAGTAGATGATTATAAAACTGAGTTGTGCGCATGGGAAACGTCTCTGATAACCGGCCAGCCGGGTATCGATTACTTAAATCGATTGAGTCGATTACTCAAAATTAGCAGTTGAATTCGAAGTGTCCTGTTTCACAATATAGTTACCCAAGACAAAGTTATAAACTAAATTCAAATTAAACTGAATACAATAGCCTAAGTTACTGACCTAGCATGAGCCAGAGCTATGACAGCCACTCACCTATACGCACCCCTGAGCACACGCAGGCGAGTGCAGCCTCGTATGGCCCTCAGACTAGGAGCACAGACACTAAATTTCTGTATCTCTGCTAACATTGGCACTGCCAATTCCAGGTCAGCACCCACCCATTCACCTAGGCCTCCTTCAAGAGATAGGAGGCCGACCCTATTCATCCACGTTGACCTCAGCTTAATCCCTTGTGGGCGTGACACCGTCCTCCCACACCAATGAAGTAGGGTCAGCGAGGGCAGTGACCTTTGACCCCCAAGAGCCTCCTGTACTAGACACATACCAAAGAACACTCCTGCCTCCAGTAACTGTTGTGGTTGTTAAAGATTTAGCTGCTCAGGACGAAGTGTCCATGTAGCACGGGCTATGGTGAGCCCGTAATCCAGTAACTGACCAAAGGTACTTACAAACACACTGCTCCTCAGCTCACTGAAATGTGTGTGTGTGTCCACAGACGAAGGTATATATCACCGTTGAAGAAGGATACATGGTAACGTGAGGTGAAGAGTGGGTCTGGCAAGTGTCCCGGCCAGACTGTGGCTCCGGGGCCCCGCCTCACCCCCAGCGTCGGCGCGTCACACTAACCACCTCACCACGTTTTCTGCACCCTAAACTCTTTTTTTTCAGAATTTATTTATTTATTTATTTATATATATACAAGAAGGTACATTGGGTTTATGAGAATACATTGAATAGTACAGTATTTACAATCTTGTAAAGTCACTTGTACGCGCAGCGTTTCGGGCCGGTCCTTAATCTAACAGATAATTTTAAGTAGGTAATTTCTGTCAGAATTAATAAATTATGAGAAATGACCAAACGAAATAGATTGCATAAATAAATTGTTGTATTTGTACTTCGTCTATATTTCAATTATATTCATTAGAATTATGATCTTAAAATACAATTAGACTTGATCCCCGTTGCAGTGCCAATTAAAATGAGTACGATAATAACACCCTTTTCAAGTCCATGCTAGAAAAAGCCTTCACCCTTCTCGTGGACGACTGGCCCACTGGGATATGTTGGGCATGGTGGCCAAGAATGGCTTCAAACTGCATAAAGATGCTTCCGTAAATAACTAACTCTTGTTGCCACTTCTGGTAATAAACTACGAAACTGAACTTCGTAATTTCGAAAACATCAACCTTCTGTAGGTCTACAAACATTTTTTTCACAAAACTAACCCTTTATAGTACTGCCCAATGCTAACCAAACAAAACACTCACAAGAACTAACAACCTTTGGCTCACTAAAGGGGTATTCAAATGAATAACTAATATGAATATGATAAGAAATACAGCCTAGGAGTCATTTCTAGAGTTTACTATTTAAAGACTAACGCTCCTCTACTGTCAATAAAGAAGCAGGCATTTTTTTACCACATTTGACTACTTCCTGTAATCCTGCTAATACACCTTGGAGTTCAGCCTGCGTTGAAGAGACATTGTCAGTTAAGACGTGTCCAATAACAGTATCTACATTGCCGATGTCAGTGTACTCCCTGATCAAGACTCCACATCCTGCCTTCCCATCCTTAGCTACTGACCCATCACAATATACATGTAGAGTATTTTCTGTAGGTAATTTTCCAATTATACAATCATATGTTGCCCTCAGCTCTCCTATCTCATACATACGTTTTTTCTTTTGCAAGGGAATAATTACTACATCTACATTACAATCCTCCCATGGTGGTGTGAATTGTCTCTTAGGCAGAGCAGTACATTCTGTAATAGCATCATACTTTATAACATTAGAGCATAAGATGCTCGATCATATATGCTCTCTTCTTTATCAACATTGTTCATTACTTCCCACCTTTCGTACTGAGAGGATTAATTTCATTAGCTCCCCCACCTCTCATTAATCTAATGGCAGAGGCTACATTTATCTCTGAAATTCTATCCCCAATACTCTTCAGATTCAACTCCATCCTCATTATCTCAATCATAGCATTTCTTGGGCATCTTAGCTAAATGAATTGTGGGGTTCAGTCCCTGAGCCCATTATGTGCCTCTGTAACCCTTTCCACTACCGCCCACAAGATGGGTATGGGGTGCATAATAAATGAACTAAACTAACTAACTCCTAAGATAATTCTCATGGCTTCATTTTGTAACTTCTCCAACTTGCCCATCCTACCTTTACCAAAACAAGAAATGACAGGTGCTACTAAGCTACTCTATCCCTTTGAGATGTATTTCTTTTTTGTCTCAATAAACATACTTGAACTTGAGTATCTCTCAGATGCTATCTTATTCATTAGTACATTAAACAGGGTGGGACTCAACACTCCTCCCTGAGGTGTGCCGAGTTCAAAAGACCTCACACCTGATATAACCTTGATACCACACCTGAGTCTTCCTTTCGTGAAGATTAATCCCCTATCCAGCGAAATACTCTCCCTTTAACATCAAGACCAGCTAGTTCATAGCTGAAAGACCAACAAAGATAACCTCTTTGTTGGCTTTATCAAAAGCTCTTTGTAAATCAAGAAAAATTCTATAATAATCATTATCATAAGCTAGACATTTAATGATACAGTCATAGGTACTTTTGCCTTTGGGGAACCCGAACAAATTACTAGACAGCTGATCATCTATTATATATAAAAGTCTATTTAAAACTATCCTCTCCATCATTTTACAAAAACACAAGGTTAAGGACACAGGTCTGTACTCTCCATTGGCTTTAGGGATAAGGATGATCAAAGTTTTTTCCATTTACTAGGAATACTGTCTTCTTTATAACTAATATTAAAGAGGTCTAACAGAGGGCTTTTCGTCATAATGGCAAGTTCATGAACTATTTAATAAAAGCACAAACGATGCACTTATTAGTATGATTAACTTGATACATACAGCTCTTGATTAAAATGAGTGCCCTGTTGGGTTATATGTGGACCTACATAAGGCTTTTGACACTGTCAACCACCAAAACCTCCTTCTTAAATTACATCATTATGGAATCAGAGGTTACTCCCTGCAATACCTTCAGTCTTACCTTACTGACAGGCTCCAGTATGTCTGTGAATAATTCCATTTCTCCTACACTACCCATAAACTTTGGTGTTCCACAGGACAGCATACTTGGCCCTCTCCTCTTTCTCATCTACATTAATGACCTTCCAAATGCCTCTCAACACCTCAAACCAATCTTATTTGCTGATGACACAACTTTCATTTTCTCCAGTCCTGACCCGCTTGCACTAAATGTCACTGTAAATACTGAACTAAATAAAGCCCATTTTTGGCTAACTGCTAACAAACTCACCCTTAACATTGACAAAACTTTCTATATTTTGTTTGGTAATAAATCCACAAATGAAATTAATCTAAGAATAAACAATATACAAATCAGTAGTAAAGTTGATGGTAAATTCCTTGGTGTCCTCATCGATAACAAACTGAATTTCCAGGGACACATTCTAAATATAACAAAAAAGTTTCTAAAACTGTTGGTATTCTTTCTAAGATCAGATATTATGTTCCTCGCCCTGCCCTAGTGACGCTCAATTACTCTCTCATCTATCCTTATCTCAACTATGGTATTTGTGCTTGGGGTTCTACTACCCAAAATCACTTACGTCCTCTAATTACCCAACACAAAGCTTCTTTTAGAACAATATCTCACTCTGGCCCCAGACAGCACTCGGTACCCTTACCTTGAGGTTACCTTGAGGTGCTTCCGGGGCTTAGCGTTCCCGCGGCCCGGTCATCGACCAGGCCTCCTGGTTGCTGGACTGATCAACCAGGCTGTTGGACGCGGCTGCTCGCAGCCTGACGTATGAGTCACAGCCTGGTTGATCAGGTATCCTTTGACGGTGCTTATCCAGTTCTCTCTTGAACACTGTGAGGGGTCGGCCAGTTATGTCCCTTATGTGTAGTGGAAGCGTGTTGAACAGTCTCGGGCCTCTGATGTTGATAGTTCTCTCTCAGAGTACCAGTTGCACATCTGTTTTTCAACGGGGGTATTCTGCACATCCTGCCATGTCTTCTGGTCTCATGTGATGTTAGAAGACATGGCAGGATGTGCAGAATACCCCCGTTGAAAAGCAGAGGTGCAACTGGTACTCTGAGAGAGAACTATCAACATCAGAGGCCCCAGACTGTTCAACACGCTTCCACTACACATAAGGGACATAACTGGCAAACCCCTCACAGTGTTCAAGAGAGAACTGGATAAGCACCTCCAAAGGATACCTGATCAACCAGGCTGTGACTCATACGTCAGGCTGCGAGCAGCCGCGTCCAACAGCCTGGTTGATCATTCCAGCAACCCTTACTCAAATCTGTGAATATGTTAGATATTAATTAAGTCACTGCACATAAATAAATAAATAATAGATGTTTATTCAGGTAAAGTACATACATACAAGAGATTATACAAAAATTGATAGATTTATAGATAAAGCTAGTACATACAATGCCTATTAAGCCACTATTACGCAAGTCGTTTCGGGCAGCCTCTCATGTGTATGTAAATCAACTATGTATGTACTTTCCTGAATAAAATTTACTTTACTTTACTTTACTTAGGAACACAGAAGTTCGACAACTCTTGTGGATTATATCCCCTGACCCCTGTCAAGCCTAAGGCCGGCCCCGGCAGCTCCCATTCTCACTCCTTAGCTAGCTACTTCCATTCCACCTTTAAGGGACCTCGTTATAATCCTAGCATGTATATACACTGACTGCCTGTCCCCCTACACAATGATTTAAAAGGAAATTCGTAAGTAATAATAATACAACTGCTGCCATCTGTCGGCAGAAAAGAACACTAATCAGATCAACAGCAGTCATAAGATACAGCATATGCCATCTGTTGGAATCAAATTACACTATCAACAGTCACCCTTCAAAATACAGCTAACGCCATCTGTTGCTTCTCCCATGCACTATCAATAGCCAAACAGCAGCCCATAAAGCGAGTTGTTGTGCTGAAGTAAGAATTCCTGTTCTGGCATATCATTGGTAGATATTCTTTGTTGACATTCACCACAACAGCCAATCACAGGAAGGGATCAGCTGAAGGTTCCAACCACTTAATAAATCGTCTTTGTGCAGCACACCAGCTCTGCTTAAGACATTCTGCTTCACCTTTAATCTACCCAAAAAAGTGAAGTGTTAATCATTTAAGTGTTAATAAAGTGATAGCTAAATATTGCAGGATATAACAGGTGTTATAGAAAAATAGCTTGGCTACCTAACTTGTGACGTCATTAGCAAAGGTTGCCACAACCCAAATAATTACGATTCTCCGCTCTCTTATTGAACTCTGGCTGCCTCTCCCCCCCCCCCAAACACAATGAATTATTATAATAACCATAAATTCTTCAGTTAGAGGGAAATTTCTATCGGGTACAAAACAAAGAGGTTATTGTGCAAAAGGACGTATTTCTTAATTTGCATTTCATTCACAGAAAAGTGTGTTGGCATTCCCCGCAGCAGCCAATCACAGGCAGGTATTTGCTAATAGCTTCGCCTCCTTGGAGCGTTCAGCAACCTGATCTTGCTTATGGCTTTCTGTTTCATCTCTTGTATATTCAAAATATGAATTATTCGATTACTATGATAATTAAAAAAATACGAGATATAAAGGTTGTCACACAAAAATGGCTAAAATTCTGCCATTAAAAAGAGCTCATAGTGGATTTGTAATAGAGTTTTATGAGAGGGGTGTTATACCATTTTCTAAATATCTTCTGAAATGGGTGTTGAGTTCTCTTTTCGTGTACCTGTTGTTTATTAATACTTGAAGGTTGTACTTGGCCTAGCCCTAGGCCCTAGAAGGACCTCGATAACCCTATCAGGCTTCCAGTCCTCGACAATGGAAATCCAAACACATTATAGCCACGTAGGGACATTCATTATTGTATTTTGGATATTCATCATAATGATTAATCATGTAATGATATTAAGATGATCATGTAGCACAAAAGTTTTAATTATCTGTATGAGGTAATCTGCATGTGATTATCAACATTTATAATTTGTTCATAGTCTTTATTTCAACCGTTATACCAACGGTTCATCGCGTGTTAATTTTCGTGATTTACACACACACACACATATATATAAGAGGAACAATTAAATCAAATAATAGATATATAAATTTAACATTTTATTATTAATTAAAGGTTTGTTTATGTACAGACACAGACCAGCTGACCCGCAGCGAGACCTTTTGAAGTTAACATTATGGTACTATACTGTAACAGATTTCAAATATGGAGCTATCGTATACTGTAGCAACATTACAATTTTGTGATGAAAGTATAGGGAGACAAGCCCCTGAGGGGAAGGGAGGGCGGGGGATGTTACCAAAACTTAAAGGCACTGGTTGACACTCGCATGAACGAACACTGGCATTTGACACCATCAGGAACTTTCTTTTATACACAAGTTCATCTCTACGACAACCCTGCTCACGTAATTCATCTGTCTACTCAAATTTTCTAAGTAAAACAATAATTATTAATTAACAGTTCGATAACAAAGGAAAACAACGGAGAATGGTTGAGATCTAAGGACTATTTGCCCGATACGCTATGCGTGTTAGTGGCTTTGCAAGAATGTAAAAATACCAATCTTATGTAATTTCACCAACCCATTGTACCTTCTTGTAGATAAAATTATAATTATTATTATTAATATATGATTCAACGTTCACTAGCTCAAGACGGCTGCGTGGGATGTATTCCCTGAACACAAGCCTGAAAACAATAAACCTACAGCCTCAACTCTAGAACAATGAACCTTCAGCCAAGGTTAGAGTGCCTGAAACCTGAAAACAAAAAGGCGTATCTGAGAACTTAGAAATCTAACAAGAGTGTCAAGAAGTTAGAACCTCAAGACCTTCCAATATCAGTCTATGAACTCAAAACCAGCAAGGTGGATCCCAGTTTATATATCCCAGAACCTCCGTATTATGGAAGAAAGACACAGATCAAAGATCTTAAAAATCCGGTACCCAGGACTTAAAAGCCTAACAACAAGACTTGAAATATGTAACCTAGGAACCTACTCTTCACGTGGAAACCAAATGGTAGATTACATTACATGGAACTTGAAGTAGTTCAAATGAGATTAGCAAAAATATTTTATTTTTTGTGTCACTCTTAAAACTAAGGCAAGACAATTATCAGGGGAAATTTCTATAACATTTGAAAGGGATTTATGTTTTATTAATAATCTTAGGTGGGAAATGAGGACAGGCAGTTGGGATAGGAGGGAGGAAAAGGAACGATGTCCAGCCATTTGGAGCACTGGAGATCGAACGCCGACCTGCAAGAAGCGAGGCCGTCGCTGAACCTTGTGCTCAGAATTAATTTAAAACGAGAGAGACTCGCTGAACCTTGTGCTCAGTATTAATTTAAAACAAGAGAGACTCGGATCCTATAATCAAGAGCCCTGAATATAAAGCCAGGAGCTCTGAATTTGTCCAATGGCAGAGTTTACAATCTAATGGTCCGGATGATCCAGTCTAGGTAATAAGCAACGTTCACATAGACGCCGGGGACACCGGAGGAACCACAGCCTATTCCCCAGGACACGATCCCAGCCAGCTGGTACCTGCCGTCCGGGCCCTCACACGCCAGGGGTCCCCCTCCGTCACCCTGTAACACAAATCCATACTTTACTAACTCAACATTTTCATGTAAAACATCTCGAACACACACGTTACTAACTCAACCAAACAATGTACATGCTGAATGTACCTGAGGCCTTCTAACACCAGTGGCCTCGATGAGGTCAGGAAGCCGGCGGCTTGTCGAAGGTCAAATACTGGTGGTGACGATTCTTTTGTGTTGCGTGTTTAGAGAATATTTAAGTAACTCTTCCTGCTACTGACGCTACAACATAAGAAACATTGCATTATTGTTTTACTGTCACAAATCACCCACCTGCCTTACAGAGACATTATTATAGGTCAGGAATTTAGTGATGTAGGCTTACAGAATGTCACATTTTATTTCATATATATATGCCATCGATATTGATGCAATACAAATTCAAGGTGGTGGGGCAGTAAAGTT
Organism: Procambarus virginalis; assembly: GCA_020271785.1. NCBI lineage: Eukaryota > Metazoa > Arthropoda > Malacostraca > Decapoda > Cambaridae > Procambarus > Procambarus virginalis. The sequence continues at coordinate 17,922,976 of WNGS01092210.1, forward strand.
TAAGGTGATGGAGCAGTAAAGTTCAAGGTAAATGAGATCAAAGCGACATAGTAGTAAAGATGAGAGGCGAAGAACCAGTAAAGTTCAAGGTGAATGAGAATAACAAGGTGACATAGCAATAACAGTCCAACACATGGATCAATAAAGACGATGGAGATGCTGGAGAAAATACGAGAATGAGTGGAGGGAGCAGCGACTCACCTTACAGGCGTCCTTGCCCTGCTCTCCCCCGGCACACATCATGCCAGGGTGGAGGCGGTAAGTGGGTCCCAGCCTTGTCTGCTGCAGCGCCCCCTGGCACACCACCGCTGGCACCACCGTCACGTCAACCTCCTGAAAATCATTATGTATTATTATCGTTAATTATCACACTTTTGTTATTTCTGTAGTGAAAGACATCAGAGGAAAATCATCATTATATATCGTGGGTGAAAACAAAGGAGCCTCGAACTCACAACCACGGGAGTGGAAGACAAGAGCTCTACCGACCACTACCCAGACACACACCACTGGTATCCAACTGGGATTTTCAACCCCCAGACTCAAAAGGCTCCCAGACAACTACAGATTTCCCCTCAGTGATGAGTGGAAGTTTCCTTGCAATCCTAAAACACCCACTTCAGCCCTATTCGGTGGTCTTGACAGTGTACTAACCTTCAGGACGTTCTGGTAGTGGCCGGCCTCGTCGAAGCTATCCTTGCCCCAACCCGACACCCAGCACCTCTGGCCAGAGAAGTCGACCTTGCTAGGCAGACACACTGGTCCTATGTGCGGACTGCAGAGTATAAACAACAACGTCTGTTAGTACATCGCACGGGAGGCATCTCTTGTCCACGAGGCTAACCATAGCCCGTGCTTCTTGCCCAGCTCCTGTGCCAGGTAAGTTACGGGCTCACCATAGCCCGTGCTACTTGGAACTTGTTCCGAGTAGCTGAATCTATAACAACATAGTACATCGCAACAACCCAAGTTAGTATAATTAGTGTATTATGTACTCCATATTCATGCGACAGGTTATGGCGGGACAGGGGACACTCCGGTCTTAGAATGCATGATAGAACCGATCAGTTAGTCAACAAGTGCTAATTTCATCATTATTCATCGAGTCAAGAATTTCAGAAAAGAGAATGGAAGGGAACTATCAGGAGAAAGCGCCAAGTCACTACGACTATACAGCACTTGGAAGAAATCAGGATAAGAATACGGGATGGGACGGGGGGGGGGGGGGGGGGAGAAGGCATGGTGCCCAACCACAAGGGCTGCAACCTGTCACGCGAACCACTTACAGTCGAAGGGTTCAAGGTGAGGGGGATGGGGGAGTTATTACAGAATCTTTGTTATTGAATCCAAGCTAAAAGAAGGTTGCTATAACTGTGAAAATAAAACAAATAAATAAATTTACAAATGGTATAATGAGTCTGCCTATAATTATAGTTAAGGGAAACCGAGATTAAAAATATCCTTTAACGATACCTTCAGAGATCCAAATTAAGAAAGCGATGAAAGGGTAACCTAAGAGAAAGGTATAATTGTTCTAACGAGACCATCAATGTTCACTTAGTGTCAAGGTGCTGTGGAAAGAGTGAGTGAAAGTTTTAAATAGAGTAATGGCAGAGTCAGAACTCGCCTGTAGTTCAGGAGTGAAAGAGTGAATACCAGTGAATGTCAAAAATTGCTGTAATAACACCATCAAAACTTCTAATAAAGGTGGTTTAAGAGATGCGAAAGGAATTAAATTTCTTCGTGCAGTTATAGCCTAATATCAGGAAGCAAGCCTCGCGACAACTTAAATTACCACAAGAGAATCCTGAGCCTCTCTGAATTAATAAACATCTGATAGAAATTTATACATGCCCAATTTACATTAAATTCTTTTATTCCAAAGTGATTTTACAAATCATAACAGTTGAGGCTGGAGGCGTTTGCATGTTGCGCAAGACTAAAGTCAGGTCCCGTCACTATGACATACATTTTTATGGAGACTCCACTTACTTTCTACGGAAATCAACTGGAAGTTCGATCCTGGCGAGAGCGATGTCGTTGATGAGGTTGCCAGAGAAAAACCCCGGGTTGACGAAGACAGCGGTGACATCACTCTCGTAGTACGGGTAGTACTCAGTATCTCGATTTACGTCCCATTCTCCCAGACGGATGCGCAGCTCCGAGGTCTTATACCTGCCGACCACACGACTCATCTCAACATCAAAAAACAATAGACTATCAAACTCAAGTTCAAGTAAGTTTAATGAGAAAAGAAAGTCATAGTCATCATCATATCTATCATAGTCCATCATTATCGGACACAGTATGTAACATGTACTAAAATATACATTATCGCCGAGATTTGAATTGTCTCTAATTAACCGAGTCTGTCTTCGTTTCTGATTTTATCACACTGGCTAGAAAATAATCTTGCATGTTCTTAGTTATTGCTATTAATATTTTATACATGAAGACCCATTATGGAGAAATAAAATATATACAGCAGCAGATAGCTGCATGAGAATATCGCGTGGAAAGACTGATTGAGATAGATATATGGACAAGCAGACGAGATGAGATGTCCGTGGACAAGTATAGAACTGGAAAACCACAGGGAAAGATGAAGTCCCTGAGTCTCTCACTCTACCCATATTAGGGGGCGAGTATAGCGTACCCCTGGACGCAGTGGGCAGCCGTCAGGACGTGGCGCTCGTCGATGAGGGTGCCAGCACACACGTAGACGTTGTCGAAGCCCTCTTTCTTCAGCACCGCCGCCTGCCACGGGTACTCTCCTGCAACGACACAAGCGTCGGGACTCTTACTAATCTTCTCTACACCATACACTCGTTGACACGATGCAAGTGCGAACTGGGAAAGTGAGTTATATGAGTCTACTTGTTCCTTATGTGTGAGAAAAGGGGGAGGAGACTTTAGCGAAGTGGAAGTGTGTTGTGATGAAAACACGCTGCACGAACATCAAACTAGTTCGGTGTCGTGGTTCGGTGTAACTAGCAAGGGGTTGATAGCCTGTGTCGTGGAACAGACGAACGTTACTGGAACATCTAACTAACTTGTGTCGAGGTACGCTGTTCTTCACTCACCGAATTCAGCATCTCCTTGCTCCTGACGGGGCTGGTTGATACGTCCGACGACCCCGTCAGTGTTCTTGAGGCCACAGGTGCCTGCGGTGTTTCTGAAGGAATTGAAGTTGGTGGAGAAGGCACCCTGGTAGCGATCAGCGCTACAGCACACCTCAAACACCCCGCAGTTCATGGGTCCGCCTGCACCAGCGCCAGCCACCTGGCTCTGAGGGCAAGGATACCAAAATCAGTAATCTACCTAAGTCAATACTCCTACCAAAGTCAATAATCCTACTAGAGTCACCTCTCTTACTAAAGTCAGTGGTCTTACTAGTCAGTATATTTTCAATAATCAGCACTTCTGTGTTTTCCATTAATGTAACTAATATGTAATATAAGCTTACATCATATAACTGTGGTGCTTAATAAAAATAGCTATATATAAACGTGTCAATAAATGTACAACTCGCCATGAAGCTCTAAGTAACCCGGTACTTTACTGTTAATATCTGTACCCTCGCCTATACTCCTCACTCGCACAATATATCAATAACAAAAATAAAGAACAAAGTATATTAGAACAATACAAGAATTAAGGCAACACTCATACAACATAGACGCCACGTGACATTCGGCATCAGTATACGGAGCACATGTGTGCGCTAACCTACATATACCTACCTTAATGTACTGACTGCTGGCTCAACTTCAGTGCCTGGGCTCTGACTTTTCATTCATTGGTCGTTTGATACAGTAACTGTAGACTCTCGTTTCAATCAATTGCCTTGCAGGGATGAGTATCAGTGTTTAGCCCCCTCTGTTTCTCGAGTTCCTTCTGTGTGAGGAACACGAGAAGGAACACGCTCCTGACCTACGCTTTGCCTCACTGGTGCTCCTGAATATATGTAGCGAGTTAGCAGTTATTATCTTCCCTTCTGACATTCAAAGTATTCACCATTATCACACTAAAAATGTACTTCCTTACTCAAGTTTGACTTCCTCCCCTTCCTATTGAGTACTTTCTCACTCAAGTTTAACTTACTACCCCCCCCCCTCCTTCTAATGCCCTTGAGTACTTCCTTATTCAAGTCTGACTTCGACTGTGTTCAGCCCTGTTAATTTCTCTGTGAATCTTGTATGCCGTTATTATTTTCCACAGCAGACAGCTCTGATATATTTAACCTCTTTTTTATGGTTCTAATCGTTCAGCGTGTGTGTACGAGTACGTTCTCTGAAGCTAATTTGCACCAGAAGTAAACCTATTTTATACCTTCTGTGTACCTGCTCCATACCTGTATTATTCTTGTTCACTACCAGCTGGTGAAACTGAGCTTCCAGAGGCGTCATCACGTGAGGCACAAACACTTACTGTGGCCGTCGTCACGTGAGTCACAAACACTTACTGTGGCTGTCGTCACGTGAGTCACAAACACTTACTGTGGCCGTCGTCACGTGAGTCACAAACACTTACTGAGGCCGTCGTCACGTGAGTCACAAACACTTACTGTGGCCGTCGTCACGTGAGTCACAAACACTTACTGTGGCCGTCGTCACGTGAGTCACAAACACTTACTGTGGCCGTCGTCACGTGAGTCACAAACACTTACTGTGGCCGTCGTCACGTGAGTCACAAACACTTACTGTGGCCGTCGTCACGTGAGTCACAAACACTGTGGCCGTCGTCACGTGAGTCACAAACACTTACTGTGGCCGTCGTCACGTGAGTCACAAACACTGTGGCCGTCGTCACGTGAGTCACAAACACTTACTGTGGCCGTTGTCACGTGAGTCACAAACACTTACTGTGGCCGTCGTCACGTGAGTCACAAACACTTACTGTGGCCGTCGTCACGTGAGGCACAAACACTTACTATGGCCGTCGTCACGTGAGTCACAAACACTGTGGCCGTCGTCACGTGAGTCACAAACACTTACTGTGGCCGTCGTCAGGGCAAAAGAAGCGCTGGACTCATCATAAGTGTTCACTCATCACACGATGAGAACACTTGAGAACAGTTTACCAGGTGCCGGTAAAGCAATATGACGACTGTCGCTCGATTTCATCACATGTCAGTTTTAATGATTTTTTTTGTAAAATAATTATTATCACATGTCACACTTTGGTATCTGTACAGTTTTCTATTTGCTATTGGAAGATTTGTTTACAAAATTTAAGAAGTTGCAAATGTAAAAGACGCTCTATAATTATATAATTATTTTCAAAAGTTCTAATTAAAAAAGAGTGACCTCAAAGCTTTGTAAATTATCAGATTTCGTAACATTTACAAATAACTGTTTATACACTTAATCTTGAGTCGATATAAGGCAAATGTGCAATTGCGTGGCGGCCCTTGACATACCTGACAGTAGGACGCGAACGTCGGGCAGCTGACGAAGTAGCAGAAGCTCTCACGGTGCCCAAGGAGGCCGAGGGAAGGGCGCCCGGTAAGGAGATGGTACTGGCGAGGCCCACCATGCACAGGTAGAGGCAGCAATCCAGCAGGACCATGCAGTGCCGCAGGTAACCCTACCTTCTCGTCGACTAAAGTCAGAGGTCGAGGGTGTCGAGAGGGAGGTAAGGCAGAGGAGAAGGAGGCCATGCCAGGAGACAAAGAGGTCAGGCCGAGGGGCAGAGGAGGACGGAGTTGAGAGAGCAGTCCTACTGAAGGTGAGAGAGGCGAGGGTAGCCCAAGAGCAGCCATAAAAGGAGATAAAGAACCTTGAAAAGCAGTGGAAGAACCTGGAAGAGAAGATAGAAAGCCTGGAATGACACTAGAAGAACCTAATATGGGAGACACAAAGTTTGAAGGGGCATTGAGGGAACCGGTGAGAGAAGATCCCAGTGAAGATGAGGAACCACCAGGAGGAGGAGGAGGAGGGTCGTGGAGGGGGCCCCCACGATGTAGAGAAGGATGGAGTGCTGGGTAGGAGTAAGGGTCTAGGTCCGGGTTACTGTAATAAGGCAGGTTAGACAGCTGGAGGGTAATACCGATAGGCAAGTTGCTGAGGATGTTGCCGACGGGTCCCAGGAGGCGTGAGGACGCCTCATCGTGATGGTGGGGGTGAGAGGGTCGCTGCACCTCCTGACTCTGCCAAACCTTGTGAGGAACATACACGCTCTTACAGTATATCGCTCTCCTAGGCTCAATCTTCTTTATTACATTTATGTTATCGTTACTGTTGGGTGTTTTTACTACAGCAGGCAAGTCCTTACTACAAGAGGCAAAATCCCCACTACGTATAACGTCTTCAATCCAGCGCTGGGAGTACCTATTACAGCAAGGAGTCCCACACAACCTAAAATACCACTCTGCCATGGTGTGAACTGAACATTATAACTACTTATTTCAATCTCCAGAACACAAAGTTATCTCATAACAAAATCTACAATTTATATTATGAATGAATTTGCATAAATCAAAATTATTTTTATTCATAGACGGAATACAAGGAAAGAAGGATATGATATTTACAGTTATTCTCCTAGTTCAGCGGTATTGCTATAATATAATAACAATTGTGATAACCGAAGCAGATTCACGACGTGAGAGTGCCAAGATCAGCTGTGCGGAGTGCCAATGTCAGCTGTGCGGAGTGCCAGGTCAGCTGGGCACAAGAGTGGCGGTGCAAATCAACTAGTCTAGAGCATAAGGTCTGTGCGGCATATTATGCGCCTCTATGTACATAACTTAATATATAAACATGACAAATAGTGCGCTAGAACAATTACAAACTAGTTAAATATTACAAATTCTGAGAAGCTTTTGATCTGTAATGCGGGTTCATCACTTGTTTATGAAAGATAAATGCTAATAAATATATAAAATATATCGTCGTCTTAAACGATTTGCGATGTTCACCAAGCTTGGTTAAATGTCAATAGATTGTGAAACAGCTATCATGAAGTCGACACTGAAATATTGAACTCCGTGATGCGTGTGTAATTACCTAAGTGTGTGTTGAGGGTTATCTGATAAATAAATAATTCACACAAAGGTGTTTGTGAACAATTGAAAACACGTGAAGCTTTGTTTTTAGTTTTCGATTAACGGTTTTTATAACAGATTTGTAGAAGCGGACGTGGTTAGTGGGTGAGCGCGAAACTGTGTCTACGTGTCGGGGAACTTGAACCCGGACTCAGCCTTACTGTCCCCAGAGGTTCTTCCAGTAAACAAGGGGATGGACCCAGAACCCTGCGAGGGGAAGGGTGAGGATGGGGAGAAGGATAGAGATGGGGAGAAGGACGAGGATGCAGAAGAGGAGGAAAAGGAGTTAGCAAGAGAAGGAAAACTGGTACCTGAAGCAGATGGTGTAAGACGCGAGAGAGAAGGAGACACTTCGGAAGAAGCGGCCTTGTCGTTAAGTTCAGAGCGACCATAAGGGCTGTAGCTAGGAGTGAATCCGTCGTAGGGGTCGTTGGTGTCGTGGAAGTGGGTGTGTTGGTGCTTGTGGACGGTCCCCAACGAGTGACTGCTGTAATCAGCTACAGGCTTATATTGAGGCACATATTGAGGGGCGTAGCTCGGAGAGTATTGAGGGGCGTAGCTCGGAGAGTATTGAGGGGCGTACCCTCCGTAAGCCTGAGTCTTGCTGAACAGACCAGCTTTCTTATACCCGCCAGAGTTATAACCAATGCCGGGGTACTGGCCTCCGGAATAGTAGGGGCTAGGGTACTGACTTCCACCAGGGTAATAACCCCCACTAGGGTAGGAACCTACACCAGGATAATAGCCTCCACCTGGGTAGCCTCCACCTGGGTATCCTCCACCTGGGTAGTAAGGATAGTCTCCACCATAGCCCTTGTCTTTTTCAAAACCATATTTAATTTTGTCTTTAAGATCCTCGATAGCGTGGACTCCTTTAGCGTTAGGTGTGACCAGCAGATCCAAGGACGGGTTTAAGATGGGTCGCCCGTCCAGACTGGCAACCTTAAATCCAACGAAGGGGTTGATAGAGACAGGACCAAGGTCCAAGCCGAGGGGATTGTTATCTCCGCCATAGGGGGAGCCGTAGGGACCATACCCAGCACCTGTGGGTAGACTGCCAAAGTTAACTCCAAAAGAGGGTACCAAGCCGGGTCCCTTGAGACCGTCCAACCCACTACCACCTAACCCCCCTAGACCACCTAACAGTCCTTTAAGAAACCGCTGTAAGAAGAAGAAATACTGGTGAGAGGCAGTCGAGGATAAAAAGGTAAATACCAACCACACAGCATGCTATGGTTGTCATGATATACAAACATTATTTTCACAGGGAAAACAAAAAGTAGAATAAGTTAACAGGAAACTGACAAATTTGTAAGTGCAAATATCGTGAGAGAAACTGCTACTGTAAGTGCTTTACTAAATCTTACTCAGCTGGTGGACCTGCTGAGACAAGTCTGCTTGTTGTGTGAGTTGAAGCAGACAACACTCAACGTGTCTCAGCAGCCAGCTGACCCTGTTAATGGAAATCTAGCCAGTTGCAAACTTACGGGTGACGTTTCCTCTTCCTCTTTAATTTCCTCCCTGGTAGAAGCGCGTCGCGAGCGGACTTTTTTCGCAACATCTTTACAATCTTTAAAAACAACCTCTTTCTGAAACATGCAACATAAAGGAAAACATGGTAAGACTCAGTCAAAAAAACATGAACCTTTAAACTTTTGGGTTAATAAAATTGTTAATTAAGTCCTTACGTTAGTGAGAAGGTTCCTGAAGTACTGCTGGGTTACGTCGTGCACAATGCCCTCCCGCTGACTCTTGGTCACGGCTACGTCACTCGCACCTCCTCGTTGACTCTTGACTAAGGCTGCGTCACTCGCACCTCCCCGTTGACTCTTGACTAAGGCTGCGTCACTCGCACCTCGTTGACTCTTGACTAAGGCTGCACCAATCGCTGGCAGTTCCAAAGTGGTGGAAGGAACGGGTACTACAGGAAGGGTGGTTAAAGGCTCCACTGGGCTGTCAACTTGGCCCTGGACGATGAGGTCGCTGCCAACAATGTTGATATTGGGGTAAGGAGTCTTCCGAACGGCCGAGAAGTGGGCGTTCTTAAGGCTGTTCTGAGAGACGGCTGGGAGAGTAATAACGTCTGAATCGTATGTGAAGAGATCAGAATTCAAATGAGAAGCCTCAGGAAACAATTCCCTGCTGCGCTTCAGCGAGCGATCCTGGGAAAGGATGTTCATCTGGTCTACCTGGCTGTTCTTGAAGGTCGTAGCCAAATGGTGTAGCGGACGATCCTGGGAGGGCACAGCCAACTCTTCCAGTGGACGATTTTGAGAGGGCAAGGCCATTTGATCTAGTGGTGGATCCTGGGAGGGCGTAGGCATCTTGTCCAGTGTGTCTCCAGTATCTCGTCGCTGACGCCGAAGGGTAAAACTGTTGTTGGAAAATATTCCATTTGCCGATGGGGAATTACGAGGGTCTTGAATTCCGCTCAAGTCTTCCCGCGCTAAAGGAGAAGGCCCAGCGGGTTGCTGTTGTGGGCACTGACCGATAGGGACGCAGGTACATTCCAGTTCCCTGGGTCGACCCTCTCTTACGGGCTGACGTACGTCCCTGACCAGCTTCCCAGCATCATCTAGCTCTATGTTGTACTTGCCAACTGGGGATCCATATATATCATTTAGTAGTGGGGGCAAGGGGATAACACTCAAGTGCTCAGTATTTTCAAATTTCAGAAGGTGGTTCTTGCTGTTTGTATCTTCTCGCAATGAAGCATAGGAATCTGGCAAGTAGGAATTGTCAGAGCCGGATAAAAAGTTATTATCGTACCCAGTATCGAAAGTAGTACCTCCCAGGATCCCATAATCTTCACCAGTACCGAAATTATCGCTACTCAGGATCCCATAATCTTCGCTAATTCCAAGACTCTCGTCACCTAGGGCCCCATAACTAGTGCCAGTGCCAAAACTAGTGCTCCCTTGGAACCCGTAACCGTCGCTGGTAGCAAGACTAGCGACACCTTGAGCCCCATAACCTCCGCCGCTGTTGTCCAGTTTATAATTGTGTTGGTGGAGGTGGATATGCTTCACAGTCTGCGTGTTGCCTCCTAACGCAGAGGATCCACCATATGAAACCGAGGGACCTACTGGCTCACTATATGACACTGAAGGAGCTGGAGAAGCACTATACCCAGAAGAGGGAAGTGGAGGGGCGCTGTATTCAGATGGATCTTGAAGGATTTTGTGCCCGGAGGAGGGGGTTGGCGAAGGGCTGTACCTGGAAGGGGGATCTGGAGGGGCAGCATACCCAGAAGCTGCATCGCTGTGTATGATGGAAGAAGCCTTAGGAGAACCGTAGAGGTCAGGCGGAGCACTGCCACCGTGCCCCGTGGGACTCTCGCCGTAGTAGAAGTCCCGAGGGTTAGAGCCATAGGAGGTGGCACTACTTTGACTTCCGTAGATACTGCTGACGTCGCCCTCGTCGTCAACACCGCCATGACTACTGCCATGGTCGCCGTCCTGATTACCATAGCTGGTGCTGCCGCCGCCCAGACCGCCGCCATGATTACCATAGCTGGTGCTGCCGCCGCCCAGACTGCCGCCATGACTACCATAGCTGGTGCTGCCGCCGCCCAGACCGCCGCCATGACTACCATAGCTGGTGCTGCCGCCGCCCAGACTGCCGCCATGACTACCATATCTGGTGCTGCCGCCGCCCAGACCGCCGCCATGACTACCATAGCTGGTGCTGCCGCCGCCCAGACTGCCGCCATGACTACCATAGCTGGTGCTGCCGCCGCCCAGACTGCCGCCATGACTACCATAGCTGGTGCTGCCGCCGCCCAGACCGCCGCCATGACTACCATATCTGGTGCTGCCGCCGCCCAGACTGCCGCCATGACTACCATAGCTGGTGCTGCCGCCGCCCAGACTGCCGCCATGATTACCATAGCTGGTGCTGCCGCCGCCCAGACCACTGCCATGGGCGGCGCCTCCGTGACCACCGCTGCTGGCGCCGCCATAGCCCTGATGCCACCGTAGCCGTGGTGGTGAGGTAGAGCTGGGATGGGCTTACCCACTGGGCGGAGCTCGACGGGCTGGACATACTGTACCACATGAGGGTGGACGGGCTTGCCATAGTGGAGAGTGGCTAGCTTGTAGCCCTTGTCTCCACACTATACCCCGTCAGTAGTGTTAAGGTTATTATATATTATAAATATATACCATCTCTTAAACTAAGTGATTACAGCTCTCTACTGACTTTTGACTTTGCTAATTCTTCACACTGGTATACAAAAATCTATATTATAGTCACAAAACCTTGGAAGGTAATGAATTATTTATGAATAATGAATAAACTGGTGTCTTCTAGTGACTGCATGAAATAGACTCAACACTTAAAAAGACATTTATTCCGATTTTTTCTTCACGAGAAAAGTATCAACTGATGTTCAGTGCTTAGACTACATGCTCAGCTCCGTGAGACATTAACAGAAAACAAAGAAAAAAAGTCATGAAACACAAGTGTCCTAACAGGGGCGTCAACGGCCCCCCTGCCAGACGTACCTGACCTAACTTTTAAACTAAAGACAATTCCTCTGAGGTGAGGTTTGACCAAGAGGTTCTTAGCTCTTCAGAACAAGAGACCCGCACAGTGACCCCAAAAGAGAAAGTATGACGACCCATGGGACGGGGGACATTACCATGGACAAAATGACAAACAAAAGTATGTCCGGTGAAAGTGAAAGGTGCAGCCCCCCACCCTCTTCCCGCCCCTCCTAACACCCCTCTTCTTGTGGAAGCTCCCCCCCCCCCATTAATCCTTTCTCCGCCTTCTTATATAACCTCTTTCTCCCCCCCCCATCTCACCAACACCTTCCCCTCCCCTCCACCCCACTCCCCTCCCCCACCCCCTGCCCATCCCTCCCACTCCCCCTTCCCCTGCCCTGCCCACGCAACAACTCAACACCCTTCATCTCCTACATTTGCATTGCCCAGACGGACATGATCACCCCCCCTATTCCTGGGTCCGCTCCACCTCACCCCCCTCTCCACCCTTTCAATCACTCATCTATTCCTTTACCCTTCACTCATACTCATCTCCCTCTATACCCTAACTGAGGGGTAGTTTACAGTGCACCCCACACTCATCCTGTAAGCGGTAGTTTATTATTGTTTATATTAGTTTATTATATTAACCCCACACTTAAAGACTGCTCTCCCTCCTTCCTTCTCACCTCCTCCTCCTCGCAGTACTCTCTCCCTCACAGCTCTTTCACTATCACTCACAGCTCCTTTTCTCTCCCTCACACTTCCCTCCTCCACTCCATTACAGCTTACTCCTATTCCTCACCGCTCCCCCTCTCCTTCACAGCCCCCCCCCCTTCTCCCCTACCCATTAACTACTCACATTGAAGCCTAAGCCGACGGAGCAGAGCTTCTTCTTGAGGGATCCGATGAACCTGGGCTGTGTGTCAGAAGGCGCAGCATCCAGGCTCAGTGGCCCCGTGTCACCCTTCTCCAGGCTCCGTGACGGCCCCGTGTCACCCTTGTCCAGGCTCCGTGACGGCCCCGTGTCACCCTTGTCCAGGCTCCGTGACGGCCCCAGGGGCGCCCTCCACTCCCCGGACACGTCCAAGTCGTCCTGCTGCGGGTCGTCAAGCTTTAGGCAATGAACATATATTTTGCTTTTTGTAATGATTATATATATATATATTTGTTATTTTGTAATGTGAAAGATTTCCTCGACAGTGTTCTCTCTTCCAGACCAGCCTGTTCATACTTTAACAAGCGTCTAATATTAAATGGTTTTATTTAACCATAAACTTACAAATCTAAAGCAATTCGCCTGTCTTGAATGATGTTCATTAGCCCGAGAATGCGTACAAATCGCTCGCTTATAAAACAGTAAAGAACTATACAGTCTGGAAGCTAAATGACGATAGCGTCCATGTTGTTGTTTTAGCTTCAGCTACTGGGAGCAAAAAGTTGCAAAGTAGCACGGGCTATGGTGAGCCCGTAGTGGACTTATCTGGCACAGGAGCGGGGCTGTAACTAGTAACTGAAGGATTTCGTTCAGAAAACAATGGATCAAATACAACAGTCACAGCCCCGCTCCTGTGCCAGTAAGTCCACTACGGGCTCACCATAGCCCGTGCTACTTGGAACTTTTTACTCCCAGTAGCTGAATCTAAAACAACAGCAGCATCAAGCAGCGAGGACTGGTAAAACTCACCTCATCCGCGGAGGAGGAAGACGATGAGGAGGAAGTGGAGGTGGAGGAAGAGGAGGTGACAACAGAAGAGGCAGAAGAGGGGCCGGGAGCGGGTGTGGACTCCTCCCACTTCCAGGTGCCCTGGGCCTCCTTCACCGTCACCGTCATTGTCACCAGCAGCAGCAGCAGCAGCGCCGCCATCTCTGACCACCGTACCATAACCTGCACAACACACCACTTTGTACACTTTGAGCGGATACAAGTCACATCCTACACCCCCTCCCCCCAGCCTTTATAACCCTTCGGCTCGACAGGCGGGGTCCAGGAGCTAATAGCTCGATTCTGCAGACACAAATAATAAATATGTCACGGCTCCCCAACGGGTTTTAAAACAAACCTAACCTAATCTAAGCTAATACATCCTAACACCTAATGATATACAGTATAGTTTTAACAATCAGCAAACGAGCTATGACGAGGTCTTGTGTGTGTTATATACACAGTGTTTCGGGCAAGTTCTTAATCCTAATTGTCCCCTGCAATACGACCCGCCAAATCGTTTAACAATCAGGTATCCCATTCACTGCTGGGTGAACAGAGGCTACAGTTAGGGATTGGCGCCCTGGCCAGCATACGAACACAGGCTAAAGCGCTCGCGAAACGCCAGGCGAGTGCGTTACCACTTCGCCACGAAGAAGACTGGGAGGTACGGACCTAGCGTTGGAAGAATCATGATCATAGAATCATCTCAAGATAACTGCTACCACGAATAATATATTGATTAGTAGCTTGTCTCCCGCCACATTATAATGTAAGCACCCGCACGTGTACTTACAACAATAACGATAATAATGATAATACCAAAAGAGATTGGAAATGTTTGTGAGTGTGAACGTTCCTGTGAATGCTCAGCCACCGAGGAAAGTAGTGTTGAGCAATTTCCGGGGAAAAGGTAAACTCACGTAATAATCCTGGACAAGTGAGGAGAGGATCCAAGTGAGAGTTGTGTGCACCGGGGGGTACTAGACTGTGTAATAACCTATTGTGGTCTACCACCCCTTGTGTCCCGTCACCTATTGCTATATATATTTTTGTCTGAGTAATTTGTTCCACCTCCCAGTGGTTTAAGCGCGCATGGAAGATATATTTCCCGATAAAAAAATATATTAAAATGGACGATTTATCCGTAGTTAAACAACTATATGCAATTTTTTCAAGATATGTGTAAATACTTCATTCAAAATGATCTGCTGCCAGAAGCTTTAAAACCAAGTCACTTCTGCTCGTGTCTGGGTTTACTCAGACTTTCGACTGGAGAGTAAGACAAGCATGTAAGCCTAAGGGGCAGACGAGGCACGGGTGCCAGACACAGTTATTTAGCGTAAGAACAACGAGTAGATGGAATGAACTAGAGGGGAAGATAGTAGTCTCTAATATACTAAGTTGTCCAGAGAGTAGACGTGACATGGAGAATAGCATGGACAGGAGTCACTGCAATAGACAACCGCCTGACGGTCAAGTGGGGCTCAGGAGCTTGAGCTTGACACTAAAAACACACACAATGTGTGAGTTTACTCTGATTGGTGGTTGTCTATGCTGGCTTTCACGAGACATTTGTTATTCGCAAGTAATTCCTTAGGTAATTCCCCACTCAAATTACTCGAGAAACCCAGTAAAAGTAGTAAAGAAAGAAACCAGTAAAGATAACCACCAATCATTCAAAACAACACCTTACCCCTCGGCCAGTTCTCTCTAAACAATAAACCATTTTCGTGAAGCCAAACACACGAGTCAGTGGTGAGTGTGGACGTCGCGTGGACGACTAAACAACGTGACTTGGGTCTTCCGGAGAAAGCGCAATAAGTTCCCTAATCACGTGATGGTTCACACCTCTGGGAGATGACTTGACAAACGTGGCCAGACGGTAAGAACCTTAATACCACGTGGTAAGAATACTAACTCGAGCTACTAAGAATATGGAACACGAGCCAGTGAGAATATGTGATCGTGTCGTCAGAGACAGATACACGTGAAATTTAGAACAGACTCAAAGTACCAAATTCCAATCCTCTGGTGAATATTTTTCATACCAAATTCCAATCCTCTGGTGAATATTTTTCATACCAAATTCCAATCCTCTGGTAAATATTTTTCAGTGTTTCGGTACACAGAATTACATGAAGTTTACAATATAACACATCATTGGTCTACCGAGTTTACCTCAGGCTAACGAACGGTACCCCAAGTGCACTATAGTGGTAGTCTGCAGCAAGAATAAGGAACTTAAAGAATAAGTAAAATATCAATTTTATGTACTCTCACAAACCCCTTGTACCTAATTGTAAATAAATAAATAAATAAATAAATAAAATAATTCAATGAAAACGGAAGTGTTACCAGCTACGAAAGAAATGGGTAGTTTCCTTGAAGTCTTTCTGGGGCTTAGCGTCCCCGCGGCCCGGTCGTCGACCAGGTCTCCTCGTTGCTGGACTGGTCAATCAGGCTGTTTGACGCGGCTGCTCGCAGTCTAACGTTGAGTCATAGCCTGGTTGATCAGGTATCCTTTGGAAGTGCTTATCCAGTTCTCTCTTGAACACTGTGAGGGGTTTGCCAGTTATGCCCCTTATGTGTAGTGGAAGCGTGTTGAACAGTCTCGGGCCTCTGATGTTGATAGAGTTCTCTCTCAAGAGTACCTGTTGCACCTCTGCTTTTCAACGGGGGTATTCTGCACATCCTGCCATGCCTCCTGGTCCCATGTGATGTTATTTCTGTGTGCCGGTTTGGGACCAGCCCCTCTAATATTTTTCACATATAAATTATTATGTATCTCTCCCGCCTGCGCCCAAGAGAATACAGATTTAGGCTCTTTAGTCGGTCCCAGTAGTTTAGATGTTTTACAGAATAGATTCTAGTAGTAAAGGATCTCTGCACGCTCTCCTGATCAGCAATTTCTCCAGCTTTGAAAGGGGCTGTCATTGTGCAGCAGTACTCCACTCTAGAGAGCACTAGCGTCTTGAAAAGTATCATCATCGGTATAGCATCTCTAGTGTGGAAGGTTCTTGTTATCCAACCTGTCATTTTTCTTGCAGTTGTGACGGCTACTTTATTGTGTTCTTTAAAGGTAAGGTCTTCCGACATGAGTACACTCAAATCTTTTACATTGCCTTTTCTTTCTATGTTATGATTTGGCTGAGTTTTGTACGTGGTTTCCGTTTTTATATTTTTATTTTTTTCCGTAGCGCATGAGCTGAAACTTATCTTCGTTAAACACCATATTATTTTCTGTAACCCATAGAAAGACTTTATCTACATCTGATTGGAGGTTTGCCGTGTCCTCTATGTTGTCTACTCTCATGAAAATCCTAGTGTCATCTGCAAAGGATGATACAGTACTATAGATTGTGTCCTTGTCTATGTCCGGTATGAGGATGAGAAAAAGTACTGGAGCAAGCACAGTACCCTGGGGGTACTGAGCTCTTCACGGTTGATGAACCGGATTTTATTTTGTTGACTGGAATTTTGGGTAACCAAAATTTTAAATATGGATTCATACCATAATCTTTTTTCTCTCCGTCAGTGTTGTTGTTAACTATTTTGAAGGTGACTGAGGCACGGCCGAGTGAAAGGTGTGGGCAGGTGAGTCAGATGAGTCAGTCAGTGGGAAGCAAAGTGAGCTTTCTCATTTACGGTACTCTCCTGCACCAGCCAACTCGGCCTCTCACACATACACAACCCACTGCATACACTTCTCATCACATATCCTACACGAGAGAGACGACACCACCCAGGGTCTCGCTTAAAGACTCCAGAGTCTCGCTTAAAGACTCCAGGGTCTCGCTTAAAGACTCCAGGGTCTCGCTTAAAGACTCCAGGGTCTCGCTTAAAGACTCCAGGGTCTCGCTTAAAGACTCCAGAGTCTCGCTTAAAGACTCCAGGGTCTCGCTTAAAGACTCCAGGGTCTCGCTTAAAGACTCCAGGGTCTCGCTTAAAGACTCCAGAGTCTCGCTTAAAGACTCCAGGGTCTCGCTTAAAGACGCCAGAGTCTCGCTTAAAGACTCCAGGGTCTCGCTTAAAGACTCCAGAGTCTCGCTTAAAGACTCCAGAGTCTCGCTTAAAGACTCCAGGGTCTCGCTTAAAGACTCCAGGGTCTCGCTTAAAGACTCCACAGACGTAAATTATCACATCACTAAAGGGATAAAAATGAAGCACCAAGATATGCCACAGTTACAAAAAAGAATAATAGGAAAATGTATACATATAGGTTGTCCTGTGGTGAACAACAGACCCCCAAACTGGGCATCAGGCACGTAGGAATGTCTTGGAATAAAGCAAATGTATAAAAGTCATTTTTGTTATCTAACCGCCAGCTGAAAATATGAAAAAGCAATCCAATTTCGTATGTTGGATTGCAATGCAAGATGGAGAAGCATTCCAATTGATGTACGGTACAGTAGTGGAATATGAGACACACAGCAAACACAACTGCAAAGAAACCCNTTATATATTGTAACACCGGCATAGCAGGTAACTTAATGTAATGGTTAATTTATCTCTTTGAATCATATTCAGTTGTAAATATAGAATAGAAAAGTTGATTCAATGACGATAACCACACTTGGTGTTTAAATCGGAATATACGTTACTAACTTGTAATGGAAAAACACTCTTAATCAAAAAATTGTCTTAAAGGGAAGGGAAACATATCAGTTATTGTTTCTGCTTTATTAACAGTAGCACTGCTTGGTAATAATGTGATATATTGATATTTTACAAAGAAGATTATGGTTTGGTTATTATTTCCATAATCACATACCTCATATTTTATAGTCTTGTAATTAATGGAAAGAGAGAATGTGAGGTATTTAATTCATTATTCATCAAATCAAAATATAAAGATAAGTAAAATAGTAAAAGATCATAAATATATATTTTTATTTTATATTAAATTATTTATATTCTATATAAAAACATGTTTAGAAAGTGTTAGTTTTTAATACACAACTAATTAACTAAAAGTCTGAATCCAATGTAAAAAAATTATATTGATCTGAATTCATTACACCACATTTTTGATAGTCACTTACTTTTTTTTCAAAGAAATTAGTTTTCCCTTCTAATGAGATATTTTCCATAAAGTCAAATGGATTTTCTGCATTATAAAGTTTCTTACAACCGAGTTCAAAGAGAAGTCGGTCAGCTACAAATTCTATATACTTCCCCATTAGATCACAATTCATACCAATAAGTTTAATTGGTAAGGCATCTGTTAAAAATTCTTGTTCAATCTTCACAGCATTATCAATGATAGAATATATATATTTATGATCAGGCTTATTAATCAAGTACTTAAATATCAAGCAAGCAAAATCTGTGTGTAACCCTTCATCTCTAGAAATCAGTTCATTACTGAAGGTTAGACCTGGCATTAAACCACGTTTTTTTAACCAAATATTGCAGCAAATGAACCACTAAAGAAAATACCCTCTACTGCAGCAAAGGCAACAATGCGTTCGGCATATGTTGCCGTTCTATTGGTAATCCACCTTAGAGCCCAATCAGCCTTTTTCTTAACAGCTGGTAACGTTTCAATAGCATTAAATAATCTGTTCTGCTCCTGTAAATCTTTTATGTATGTATTAATAAGTAAACTGTACATTTCATTGTGAATATTTTCAATGGCAATCTGAAAACCATAAAAACACCTCACCTCTGGTATTTGTACTTCTTGGCAAAAACGTTCAACAAGATTTTCATTGACGATACCATCTGATGCGGCAAAAAATGCTAGTACATGTGAAATGAAGTGACGTTCCTTTTCATTAAGTTTCTGTTCCCAATCTACAATATCCTTTGACAAGTCTACTTCTTCAACTGTCCAAAATGATGCTAGCGCCTTCTTATACATTTTAAAGATCTCATGATTTTTAATTGGGAACAGTGTAAAACGTCCTGGATTTTTAATCAAAAAGGGTTCAATCATCTCCTGAAAAAATATACAAATAAATAAAATATTTATTTTAACATTGTCTTCAATATCATAGTATAAACAATTAAATTATTAAATTTTGAGTAAAAAAAGAGATTAATTTACTACGTACATGTTCTTCCATCCTATATTTTATGTAAACTAAAATGGGTACACACAAACACAAACATATATATATATATATATAATATATATATATATATATATATATATATATATATATATATATATGTCGTACCTAGTAGCCAGAACGCACTTCTCAGCCAACTATGCAACGCTCAATTTGCCTAATAAGCTAAGTTTTCATGAATTAATTGTTTTTCGACCACCTAACCTACCTAACTTAACATAACCTAACTTTTTCGGCTACCTAACCTAACCTAACCTATATATATAGGTTAGGTTAGGTTAGGTAGGGTTGGTTAGGTTCGGTCATATATCTACGTTAATTTTAACTTCAATAAAAAACAATTGAACTCATACATAATGAAATGGGTAGATTTATCATTTCATAAGAAAAAAATTAGAGAAAATATATTAATTCAGGAAACTTGGCCTATTAGGCAAATCGGGCCTTGCATAGTAGGCTGAGAAGTGTGTTCTGGCTACTAGGTACGACATATATATATATATATATATATATATATATATATATATATATATATGTCGTACCTAGTAGCCAGAACACACTTCTCAGCCTACTATGCAAGGCCCGATTTGCCTAATAGGCCAAGTTTTCCTGAATTAATATATTTTCTCTAATTTTTTTCTTATGAAATGATAAAGCTACCCATTTCATTATGTATGAGGTCAATTTTTTTTTTATTGGAGTTAAAATTAACGTAGATATATGACCGAATCTAACCTACCCTACCTAACCTAACCTAACCTATCTTTATAGGCTAGATTAGGTTAGGTAGCCGAAAAGTCAGGTTAGGTTAGGTTAGGTACGACATATATATATATATATATATATAATATATATATATATATATATATATATATATATATATATCATACCTAGTAACCAGAGATTGCCTTAGTAGGCTGAGTGCTTTTCTTTATTTTCGATAAATTATTTTCAATATGTTTATTTAAAGTACTACTATTATATTACATTATGATCATAATTTATTGACTTAATTGTGATAGTTTAGGTCAATTTTATGATAAGGTAGGTTAGCTTAGGTCGGGTTGATTTGGTTTGGTTATATATCTAAATAAGTTTTAACTCAAATCTAAACAAATGTAAATAATAAACATTATTGAAATGGACAGATTTATCTTTCATATGAAAATGTTTGAAAAAATACATAAATTTGGTAAAAATTTGCCTTATGACCTTGAAGAGAGAAGACAAAATTACATTACTCTTTTTGTGGACAGGGCTGGAGTTTATTAGTCTGGCGGCATCTTGTACTACTTTTCTTTGACACCTTCCTAGTGAGCAGTATCTTCTTCCCTTTCCATTATAACACCAGTCAGTTATACTTCTTACGTTTTACAGGAATACCAATTGAACCTAATTGCGAATCACGGCTGTGTTTGTTGCTATTTACTTCAATAACAGTATATTCACTATCTGGGAGAACTTCAGAAGGGTATATAGGTGGTATTTCATTGTTCCAAGTATCAAGTAGATTTGCTCTCAATTTTTCTGAATTGATACTCCCTACATCTTCTGTTAAAATCTTTAAAGATTTTAAATTACGTTTAATACTAATGTCTGCAAATTCAAATGAAAGGTACATATTTTCCAATACACCATTTCGTTCCCAGTCATTCATACTTAAAATAATCTTAACATCTTCAAAATGTTTTAAATTAAAGTTTTCAATTTTTTTTTTTGATGGCCAAGTAATTGAAGCACATTTTATACTAATCATTCCACTAGTTTGAAGATTAATTAATAAGTCGGCAAATGTTTTTCTTACATTTATCGATGAAACATTATCTAATATAAGTAAAAATGAATTTTCCACTAAGTGATACAAGTTGATTGTTGGATTTAAGTCTTGTAACAGCCCAAACATTGGACGTAGACAAGATATCCTCCCACCAGCTTATCTGCAGGTTAAAAAAATATAAATATAAATAAATATTTAAAAAGACCTACATGTCTTTCAATCACATAAGGTGAATGAGAAAGATACATTGTTACCAAGGTCAGCATATGAAGATATGAACTGGAGAATGCAAATTTGTGAAAGATAATTTCAGTGTGCTGCAATGAATCCAAGGAATGTAATAGATTCAAAGATTTCAATTTCTTTACATACTGATGAATTATCAATGGGTGTGGTGGAGAAAGAAAATAATTGGAATGGTAAGTAGCAGGCTGAGTCTACTGTGGCACCATTGTGAAATTAGCACAGGGAGAGCTACTGAGGGAGGGGTTGGGGATCCCCACTTGGAAATCAAGCACAGAATATCATGAAATGCTTTTTTATAGTGTGACCCTCAGTAGCTTTTTGTTCTTCTCTTCTCCATGGGGTGGTACAGTTTATTTTGGCCAGTTATTAAATAAGGGAATTGACTGGCTGGAGCCACGGATGACCTGGCCTGTCAGACACAATAGGGATGGTATGTTGACATCCTGGTAACACTTGTCTACACATTGCCTTCAGGTTACAACTTTCATTCAAGCAATGGCTCATTTTACTGCTCTTGCTTTCTGGTGGCGTTTCTCAGTTTTGGGTAGATTTCTCAAATTCATTTTACTTTGTAGTGCAGGCCAGATTCTGGTCCTGGCTTCTTGGTAGGCTAGGGTGGATCACCCGAGTTTCTGGTGATTCTTCTTGCGGCAAAGCTTAACAGGTGATTAGCAAACTATTTATACATCAGAAGCAAAGGAAGGTTATATAAAGCAAGAAAACTTAACAAAACTTCTTACCATAGTGCTGTTGGGATTATTTACAAAACTGAGTAAGGAATGACAATTTTGACACCAGCCAAAATTCAGCAGTGTATATACAGTAGTACATTTTTGTGACACTAATACATATGAATTACGTTACATTTAAGAAGCTAAACTACACGCCAAAAAATGAGGAGACGATGTTTCCCATTCTTACACCTATTATTACCACCTACCCCTTTATTATACCCATCCCATATATATCTTTGCCTTGCTCTTACGTTCCTCTAATAATTTCTTCCTCCTCACCTCTCTCGTCTTACTTAATACCCATGCCTCCCATGCTCCCATAACAATTGACTTGATAATGGTCCAGGACGGACCGAAACGTCGCTTTTTCATTTTCTGGTGCGTGCTTTAGTCTTTCATATCTTAAGCCACGTGATTGTGACTATCGTCTGCATTATATTTAACATTAAATGTACTCTATTCTCTATATACAAAAAAATAAATAAAATAAATATTAGTCTTATGAACAAAATTGTAATTTGCTTATATTAATTTTAGTTTTCCTTGTAGTTATATTAATACCAAAGAATAGGAATTTTAATTAGACATCTAGTGAGAGCAGAACACTTCAGAGCCAAACTGATGTAAATTACTTGCCCCCATTGCAGAACTTTATTCCCAAAGGGCCGACAAAAATAAAAAAAAAACATAAGATAATCCATCCAAAAATAAATACAGTATATCCATATAACTAATCTTTCTAAATAATGATGCAAATTCACTCACCGAGTCTACTCTAAATTTTTTATATAAGTCTCATTTCTGGAGGAGGGTAAATTTAAAGTTAAATTTCATAAAGTAATTTCCTTACAATCATATTTAGCCCCAATAAATAATCTACTTTCTAAACAGAATGTGATAAATGTTGGATAAAATGTAAGTTGGAATACATGAAGAATACTTACTTTTTTAAATGTCCAGGGTTTGCAGAAAATGGCAACACAGCCTTCATAAGAGACAGGAAATGGGTCAGTACTTTGACTAATAGACTGGAAGTTTGCGTAAGAGCCTGTGTAACTCGTGCGTTGGAATAAGAAGTCAAGATGACAGTGTGTGTCTATAAAACCTGGCTCATATCGAGTTGTCTGGAGTTCTTTTTCATCATACTCCAACTGTAAAGACAAACCTTAATTATGTATAAATATGTACATACTCAATACACTTAAAACACATCAATCATCATATCACTAAATTATTTGTACCTAAAGTCATTTATATGCAGAGGGGTACCCTGAGAACAGGAGGAAAAATGGGGGGGGGGGGGTTGCTTCCAAAAAATTAAAAGGTTACTACTAGCCAGGGATATTTTACTGTCCTTGCACAACCTTATTTATAATACTGTATTTTTACCCTATCCATTTTATAATACTCACCCATCCCTATTTTACATTATTCTCACCTGTTTTGTAACACAGTATTAACTAACCTTCCATTTAATTAATAATATTCTCACCCTATCACAAACTATTTCCTTCTACTTACAAAAGTGAACTTTTTGATGGGAGTGATTGCAGCTGGTTTTCTTTCACTCCGAGAACCACTTGCTTGCCTCCAGAGCCTTGTGTGTGCACTTTCTTTGCTAGTAGAGTTTTTGTCATGATGGGGTTCATTATCTAGAGGAGAGAAATAATTTGACAATGGTAGACAGCATCCAAGGTGGAACTGCATTCTGCATTTGGTTTTCCCACCTCCCTCCAATTTCCTTGCAAGTTACGACCGCTTGTGCTACTAAACAATTCAGTCCGTTTATGCACGTAACTAAATTTGGATGGCAAATTCCGAGTCGTTCTAAATGAATAATTGGTTGCTTTTGAGTTGCCCTCACTAGTTTGTTTAGGGTATGAAAAATTCAAGGAACTTTCCGGAGATTGCGTCGCCTGTGACTGATCAAATTCACAACAATATTTTCCATTTTGTGAAGATTTTAAACAGGATCTGTTCAACAATGGCCATTCTTCATGACTTTCATCACTTGAAGGTCTGGTCTTCTTGCTAAGCTTACTCATGTAATCATCTTTCCTTTTCTTACTCATGAAGGACACCTCTGATGGAGATTTCATCACTGTCAAAACTGGAGTACATGTATTTTTCTTCAAGTCACAGATGTCCGAAGTAATTTCCTTTGCTTGATATTTGTTATTTCTACAAATTTCACTCTCGTTAGAGTTATTTTCCTTTGTGTGGCATTGATAATCATACAATAATTTACTTGTATTAGAAGGACAGTCTCTCAAACTCTGCTCGACTTTGTCTCTCTTTGGCAATGCAAGAATGTCTGCTTCACCACTACCATGGACGTCAATTTTGCCATCAGCTTGTACGTTTAAGCTAAAGGGCAAGTTGTCTTTTTGACAGTCAAGATTCTGCCACAAATATTTGTCAATAGAACGTTTTTCAAGAGTAATGTTAGCATCTGGCTGATAGTTACCAAGGCCTAACATACAAGATTCAGAATATTTTAAGTCTGAAGTCAAATTGAAGGTTTCCTTAGGGATGTGACAAAAGGGAGTGTGTGAACTGGTATGTTTCTCCTCTATATTGGCCGAGATAGCTAACTTGTCATGCTGCTGTGAACCACATGCATCCGATGAATACTGAAAAGGAAATCTATTGCAAGATTTCCTCGAAGACAAAAATGTGTTATCTGAAGGACAATCCATTGGAGAGAGGGGCATAGGATGCTTACAAGTCATTTTTGCCATATCAGCTTTATAGCTATAGTCAGTTTTTCCACTTCTTTTGAATAACTGGGAACAACTTTTCCTTTTTTTAACAAAATTGGCCCTAACAGCAGAAATCATTGACGATTCCTCTTCACTTTCATCTTGAGAGTGTAGACGAACATCGAGATCTTCCTCCACGTCAACTGCAATCTTCTCATCCATCTGAAAGGAAAATTTATAAAGTACTGGTATGCTAGGTAAGAAAATAATGTTTAGTAATTTGATTTAAACCATTTTTCTTATTAGTGAATACAGCATGCAGATTTTACAACAGAAATATATATATTATGCAGGCCAAGATGTGGTTCACGCCATCAGCCACGATCACGTGTCCTGGGTTCAATTCTCAAGAACGACACTGTCGGACATGTTTCCTTTCACCTGATGCCTCTGTTCACATAGCAGTCAATAAGTATCCAGGAGTTAAACCAATCTTGCAGTTTGCATCCTGGGGAAGGACAGTCTATTGCCAAGGAGGACCTCGAGGAGCCTTAATGCAGGTTTCCTGTTCCCAACAACGAGAAATCAGGAAACCACAAGCAGGCATTACAGTACTGAGTGGAAATAACAGCTATGTATGGAGTATGACATCTTAAACAAATTTATCCTTTGGAAGACTGAAAATTGTTTAACCCTTTTGCTGCAATACTCTATCAGTCAAATAAATAAGTGGTCCTTCGCTATCACATTGCACTTTTCTGCATGTACCTAAAACAATTTTCCCACAACTCCAAAGTTCCACCATGCTCTTAAGAATTTAAAACCGACATCTGAACCAAGTATTGACTTTTGGCAATAGTCAAATATTAAGCTAAGAGCAAAAAATGTTGACAGGTACCACCAAATATGTCTAAATGCCTCTCAAACATCCCTATTCTCTGCCTCTTGAGGAATTTTTTTTTTTTGGTACAATCATTTAAAAATCCTGTCCATTCTATTATTCCTGAGGTTTTGTGGTAATAGGTCTTCTAACACTTCCATCATCCAGTAGCACGAGGTTTAATGCCTAGTCTTACCTGCCACTTCTCCAGCTTCATGGAAAGGTGAATGGTGTTAGTAGGTTAGATTACAGGAAGGATACAGCTTAGAGGGAGAAAAGCAGGTATGGTATCCTGGATACCTGACTTATACAATATTCAATACAGTGCATAGATCCAATATTAAAATGGGTCAGAATGGCATCTGAAAATGTACACACAGTATTGTTACTTTTATAGCACTAAGGTAAAATTACTGGTCTACAACCACTGAAGAAAATAATATTGATTAAGTTGGATATAAAAAATATCCAACATTTTGGAAGAACTTAAGATATGAATGGAAAGGAGACATTGAGCTAGAAAGTAACATCACAAGCTAGCCTGTAGATGATATCCTCATGAAATTAACCAAAATATGTAGCCGATTGTACTTAAAAGACACTTGCCTAGTGTTTGGCTAATAGTTAAAAAGAATATACAATTACATGTTATATTAATTATGACTCGCTACTTGCTTGTTGATTCCAGGGATCAATGTCCCTGCACCCCGGTCTCTGACCAGGCCTTCTAATTACTGGTCCGATACACAAGGCAGTTTGATGTGGCTGCTCGCAGCATGATGTACTAGTCACAGCATGGTTGATCAGGTATTCTTTGAAGATGCTTGTCGAGTTCTCTTTTGAACACTTGAGAGGTTGGCCAGTTATGCCCTGTATGTGAAGGGAAGTGTGTTGTTAAAAGTCTTGGGCCTTTGATGTTGGTAGTTTTTTCTCTCTCTCAGCCTGCCTATTGCAACCCTGCTCCTCAGTGGGGCTATTTTGCACATCCTACCATACCTTCTGGTCTTGTGTGGTCTTATCTGTGTGTGCAGATTTTGAACCAGCCCTAATATTTTCTAAGTGTAAATTATTGTGACTCTCTCCTGCCTGAGCTCTAGGCAATGCCGATATAACATTTTTATGAGGTCTCAACTTAGATGTTTTATTAAGTGGATTCTATTGGTAAAGGATCTTCGCAAGCTCTTCGCATCGGCAATTTATCCAGTTTGAATGGGGCTGTTAGTATGCAACATTATTTCACTCTGGTGACCACTAATGTCTTAAAAGTATCATTGGTGTTTATCTCTTGTTTGGAAGGTTCTTGTTATCTAACCTGTCATTTTTCTTGCAGTTGTGACCAACTTTTGTTGCATTCTTTGAAAGGTCACATGATTACCCCCAAATCTTTTACATTGCTTTTTCTTTCAACAGTGTGGTTTGACTTTTATATGTGGTTTGTTGTTTTAGTTTTCTCCATAGTGCAGTAATTGGAACGAGTTCTCTTTAAGCATCAGGTATTTTCTGTGGCCCACTGGAAGACTCTGCTAAAATCAGACTTCAGGTATGCTCTGTCCTCTATGTTGTCTACTCGTGAAAATTAGTGTCATCTGCATCCTTTTGCAGGATGATACAGCAACCTCTCCTCTTAAAAAGAACGTCGCATTTGGCCGTTTGCCCGTATGGCCGAATTTGGACGTAATTTGAAAATGAAAAAAATATGAAAATAAATTTAGGATTTTTTTTTTCAACAACAGTAAGTTAAGGGTCCTCTGATAGGTTAGGTGGGCAGGAAATTCTCAAAGTTTCAAAGCGTTATGAAAAACGTTAATTTAAAGTGTCCTCTCATAACCTCTGCACGTACGCCGGAGGACTCAAATAGAAAACTGAACAGAACGTCACTTTTGCGAATCGATTTAATTTAAAATTACATCCAAATTTGGCCATATCGCGCATACGAGCCAAAAGTGACGTTATTTTTAAGAGGACGGGTTGGATACAGTACTAGAAAGTTTGTATCCTTGGCTATCCAATACGAGAATGAGGAAAAGTACCATAGCAAACATGGTACCTTAGGGTACCGAGCTTCTCACGGTGGATTATTCAGATTTTACTCGCCATCCAAATTTTATCCAAATATAAACAAAGCTTCGCAGGATACATTTGCAACCAAGAACACTGGAATCTTCCTGATATCATTGAACAAAAAGTATAAGCTTTCAAGCCAACATGCAAGATTTTTTCCAAGTACACTATGGCACAAACACCAATCACATTATTTTTTACCTATACAGTACAGTATTCTTATTATAAATTTTTACCATTTCTTGTTATAAAACAAGAAATTGACAGTCACGCAATATCTCCCTACCCAAGATACCTAAATTGTGCTAGTTGCTGACCAGAACTATTGCTTTAAGCTGAAAATACCAGTATCAATGAAGAGGATAAAGTTTTATACAGTGAATATACATCTTACATTTTTCTGGCTTTCCCAAGTGAAGTCAAAATCTTGCATTTCCAAGTCTACTTGTTTTGCACAAGGTACCTATAAAGAAAAATGTAATATGACATTACCTTACAAGAATATGTTTATGGGCTGATGCCTGACCTCACAAGCACAAATATAGGCAACCATTTATAAGTAAAGGACAGATGCAGGACAATCATAACTTTTTTTTATACATTTCAATGTACTGAACAGTCTAATGCTTTACCTTAAGAAAAAAGAATGCTGAAAATTGAAGTGCAGATCACGAGTCACAATAACAAGACTGACGAGTTGATAATTCAATTTTTCACTTGGCTGCACCTGCTAGAGCTCAAGAAGAAGTGGTACAGTATAAGCATTTTACTGTCTTCAAGATTATAGCAACAGAAAAACTATAAGCAGGCTGCCATTGGAGAGCAGATGGGTCTTCATGCCACCTTGACCAGTCATGAATTAACCACCCTAATCCTTCCATGGAATCGTTATCCTACCAAATAAGGCAGCAGGCTTCTCTCCCATGTAACCCTGAGGCCAGACTCATCAGGAATTTACCTAACCACTTAAGAATCCTATAAATCTTTCCTGAATTATGGCAGCTTTGTTTACATTTATTAAACAGTTTATGAGCTTGGAAGTTCCACAACCAAATGTTATTATAAACAGGATATCATTGACTGAATATTGATCATTGATATTCAATATTCTCCAGTCAGATTCATTCTCATTTAGCACGACTGCTGTTTTAACCTTTGTTTTATCCAGTCTAGTATTCTACCATTTAACCTTTAGAGTACAGCTGGAAAAGACCAAGGTATTTGGCTTGTGTTAGTGGCTCTAAGGTAAACTCTGGCGAATTATGTATTCCATGTGCCTGTAATTTCCTTGCTAGTTTTACATGTGGTACCTTATCATTCACTTCAGCAAAATCCATGTATACTATATCCACCAAAGTCCTTAAAGTAGCTGGTTATCTTTTCCAAAAATGTTAAATTTATTTCAAAATACAGTCCTTTGCTTTGGCAGCCAGATACTGTACCAGAAAGAAGAATAATCATGGTATCAGTTTCTAGAAGCATCATTTATTACTCATAATACACTGTTTAAAAAAAAGCCTTAATGAGACCACCCTCACCATGCCTGGTTTGTAGTGTTAGTCTTAAAAGCGAGGTCACCATGAATGAATACTGTAGCCGAATGACCACTTTTTCTTTAAATAAAAAAGTTATTGAGAGGTTATACTTTGATAGGCTTTTTTTTTTTACTCTAATGTCTCTAATATTCTTAAACCTACAGTATATTGTTTGCTGATGATACTACCCTCATCTATTCAGACCCCAACCCACATACACTAAATAATTTTATGAATAATGAATTAAAAAAGTCCACTTATGGATGTCAACTAACAAACTAACACTAAACATAGAAAAGACCTACTACATCTTATTTGGAAGCAAATCATCGAATGCAATTCAGCTACAAATAGACAACATTAACATTAGTAATAAAAATGATGGAAAGTTTCTTGGCCTATTCCTAGACAAGAGAACTTCAGCACCCACATTCAACACAACTATCAAAGTCTCTAAAATAGTTAGTATACTCTCCAAAATCAGATATTATGTTCCTAACTCTGCTCTCCTCTCACTATATTATGCACTAATCTATCCCTATCTTAATTATGGTATCTGTGCATGGGGGTCAACCACTGCAAACCACCTCAAGCCCATCATCTCCCAGCAAAAATCTGCTATCAGAATAATAACAAACTCTGCTTTCAGACAACACTCAGTCCCCTTGTTTAAATCCCTTAACATGCTAAATATTAACTCCCTCCACACATTCTCTTGTGTCAACTACATTTACAAACCCTGTTCTTAAATGCAAATCATGCTCTGAAACTCTCCCTGGACAGATATAATAGGATCCATTATCACCACACAAGAAATAAATATCTCTGATATCCCCAGGGACGAACTTAATCTGTGTAAACACACTATGCAAATAAAGGGACCTAGTCTATGGAACTCACTCCCTAATGAATTGAAAAGCTGTCAAACTTTTGCCTCATTCAAAAACAAAAACAAAAAGTACCTAATTTCATCTTCATAGTTTCCTACACTGTGCTTTAAATTTGCTCTGTAACTAGTGTTTCCCATCTCCCAATTTTTATGTATTTAATCCAAACAACTTTACCATTGTGATCATTGTTGTCTTTTATGNGGTATCAGGAACATTGAATATTGATATAGTACAGGATTTTTAAAAGTATAAATAAGATAAAACACAACCACAACATAAGAATTGTCAATTTGTGCTGCGAGAAATTCTCACATGTACATTTGATGATGTACAGAGTCTATCAGTATTATTTTAAAATGCATCTTATTCTTACAGTACAACACAGTTTATCTGTTTGTGGACAGTACACAAATTCCAAATAATTTTTTTTTAATTCTAACTAAATAGCAAAACTTTAAATCATCAATCAGCATAGCATCATTTCAAACAGACTTAACTCAACCCATATACTTATTTAAATAATCCTGATCAATTACCATTCAAAACATGTTACACCCTCGTCCATGCCCAGTCTCATTCAGTCGTTGCAATATTTTCTCATAATATTACTAACATCCTAAGAGTGCATGCAGTGGAGGCAGCGGTGGTACATGAACCCCAACTTCTAGTCGAGATACAACTCCCAACACACATATGGCAATGTTGGAAGTGATGACTCCTCCCTCAATTCCATTGATATTGATCGCCATCCTCATCCACATAATGCAGACTCTGACACAGAGCTACAGTCAATGTCCTCACCTGAGACAACCCCCCTCCCCCCAACAAGTTATCCTTTAGTGTCCTCTCTGTAGGGGTCACAAGGATGGTGTGTATGCCCTCCATGCAGACCCTGAAATTGTAATGCAACAGGTCGAAACTGAAACAAGATAACAAGCTCAAGTATGATGAACGGGATCTCCGTCAGAATGTGGTACAGTAAGTCAGTCAAGAACCTATTGTCCATATATTTGCCATGTTGGCTGACTTTTACCAACAAGATACTTGGCAAGCTGTCTGTCAATCAGAAACCTATAATTATAATATAAATACAATAATATTTACAATAATACTGTATAACAATCACAGGATCTTACTAAAAATACAGTAATTTCATAGTAGGTATTTGTGTATTTTATAAAGCCACTGGTTACATGCAATGTTTCAGCAGTCCTAAAGTTCAAGCGTGTGTTTAGTGTGTACATTTGTAGGAAATATAGTATTTGATACTATTTGAGGTAAATTAAGAAATTAACAAATAATGTAGTTTCTAGTGTGGTACTTGATGCATAATGTGTATTACTATACAGTACTGTATCTAAAATCCATACTTTTAGTGGTAAACATTAGAGTACTGTATTTAATACTTCCACTAACTGCAAAACACCACTGGCTTAAAGAATTGTTTAAGATTTATGCTACTTGGTTTAACTTATGCCTTCTTGCCTTTCATCTCACATTCTTCCTACCACTTTCTTTACACAACTTAATAATGGTCTAAGATGGACCAAAATGTATTTCATTTTCTTTCTTTCCAGAGGAATGGGTTAGGTGTCTACTTGGTGTAGTAGATATATGAACACGTACATAATGTAAATTAGGTCTATTTTTTATTTGGTTAAAGAAAGAACAATCTCAAATTTAAAACTTAATTCATAAATGGTTGTACACTTACAATTGAACTTACACAAGTTCAGTCAATTATTTACACATCATGTGCTGCATAACTTAGATTTAGACGCTTCATTCGTAACTGATAATTGCATTTGGTAGGTCTATCCTTGATTTAGGATCCCCGTCATATGTGAGACATCCGAGTTAGCAGTCCGACTCTTGGAACATCAACTCTGTATTCGTTGCCCGTGTGGTATCTTGTGATCTGTTGCTGCTCTTAAGCAGCATTTGAAGGCAATCTTCAGACACTCAAAAGGGACTATGTACCCACGTACAGTGTAGCACTTTACCGATACTGCGTACTTGGATGAAATGAACATAATTTATTCTTCCTCACCGAGAATGCACGAATATTAATCACTGCTTCCACTGAACAGCCTTCGTCTACTACTAGACTCGTCTAGATTATCATCACCATATTTGCACTTGTTTTAACGTTTCATTAGGTTTCTTTTTTAGTAAGGCCAATGATAAAAAATTTTACAATGTTTGTTTAATCTCATTTTTGGATTATTTTCCTAAATGGATTGAAGGATATATGATGGATGGCTCATACCATGTATATCAAACCCTTCTGCATTATACAGGTTACTAAGCTGGCTTTTTATTTCTAGACTTGTCAGAGAGAGAAAGAGCAAGTTGAAAGAGAAGCAACTAAAGCTTGGTGGGGATCTAGCCAGTGCCAACAAGGAAATTTTAAGACTGCAGGCATTGCTCAAAGACCTTGGAACAGGCCAGATCTCTGCTGTGTGAGATCACTAGAGGCAGTTGTGCTGTCTTTTCATGGTATCCCAATGCTGGTTAAGTGATCTTGAAAATCACAACTGTCACTGACCTCCAAGCCAAAGTGAATTTGGCATACAGGTTATTTAAGAATGATTGATGATTGACTGTGGTGCATTATTACCCCTGGGTAGTGGTATGGTTAGAAGTTGTAGAAGAGCACAGGAAACAACAATAACCCCTATTTTGGATCTATTGATCCATCAGAAATTTATCTAGATAATTTTTGCTTAGCTGAAGTCATTTTCTGCATGTGATAAAATTTTTGCAGGATGTTAAAAAGTAGTAATGTTTGAGTTTGGATGGTCTGTGAGATCTTTGTAGCCACTTGGGTGTCTTCAGGAATGGGAAGTGGATTGATACCAAGGTTTTGTATTTCTGAGGTACAACTTGAGATAATGAGAGAGAGATACACACACCAAAGGGAGAATGCAGGACCTACTGGATTTAAGGCATATAGCTGGGAACGTGCATGGTTGTCAACAAAAAGATATTTATGCATTTATTATATTTTAAACAAAATTTTTTGATGAATAATTTTTACGTTGACCTTATCTGCTGGTTTAGATGTACACAGTACACACCTTTTTTTTTTACACCATGTAATTTTAAATTCACTGTGGCAAGCAATTTTGCTACCCTAGAATGTCATTCCTAAATTTTATAACACATCCTCTAATATTGCATGATTGTCCAAGATTTTTTTTGTATTATTTAGCACTGAACTCCATTTGTGAGGTGTTCACTGCACACCAATGGTTTCTCTCAGTGTGGGTATGTGGATGACTTGGTATGGCAACCCAAGATAACTTCCCCAGGTGCAGGCGAAGAGTCACAATAACGTGGCTGAAGTATGTTGACCAGACCACACACTAGAAGTTGAAGGGACGACGACGTTTCGGTCCGTCCTGGACCATTCTCAAGTCGCTTGTGACTTGAGAATGGTCCAGGACGGACCGAAACGTCGTCGTCCCTTCAACTTCTAGTGTGTGGTCTGGTCAACATAACTTCCCCAGTTTATCCACACAAATCACTAAAGTAGTGAATTGACTGCCAAGCTGTAGTTTTGCTAGTATACATAAAAGCATGTTGTATCACAATAAATTTTATCTAATTAAAATTTTAAAATGGTACACAGTTTTTCCATCACTAGAAACCTTAATAATAACAAATTTGTATTAGATTTCTAATTTTGCATTGCTTAATATAGTTTCTAATGGTTTGCCAATAGTATTATACACATTGCACTGTGGTGTTGAGGGGATTTCTCTGCCTTTTTTTTTGTCTTGATACCTTGGTTTGTGTCCTGCTCATTATAAGATAAAATTTGCTCATGTAATCTATGTACCTATCAACTTTTACCCTATTTCTATTTACAATGGGATGGGGCAGGTTCACCCATTTTCATATGGTCACAATTGTCACATGAATTGTTACTATTCTTGTGTAGTGACAATCTCTTATCACAATTTTTCTTTCTTTCATTTCTTTCCAAGTTAATGGAGCATTTGTAAACTTTAATTTATATGGCTTGAAACAGAGGCATTGTGCCTATAAAATGTATGCATTTCAACTGAGTAGAGGTAGATTGTATAGTATTTTCATATAAATACTTTTTGTAGCTTTTAGAGTAGATCTTCTTGAGCATGGCAAAGCTAAACAATGTCAGCATTCATCAAAATGCTGGCTGCATTTCCTTCCCCTCCAGCTATCACACTTACACACATACACAACTGAACTGCCTGTAGTTGGAGAGGTACAAAATTTTATTTTGTTTTTGTAGGTTGTCTTATCACTGACACCCAGAAGGCAAATGTAAATACATGTATTAGAAAAATATAATGGATTGCATTACATTGCAGACATAAAATGTCAGGTTAATTTTGTGTGCAGTACTTTTAGTCGTGCAAAGCAAGTCTTGTTAGTTTACGAAGATTGTAACACCAATGAAAGCAACTAATGTTACAGTATAACAATTCATTATAATATCTGAATGAAAATGATGATAAAGCTGAAAGTAACTTTTTAGTGGATTTTGATATTTTCACTTAGAAACTGCATGGATACATTATTCATAATATTCTTGCCTTCTATTCAGGATCTTCATTTTGTTTTGTACAAGTTTTGACATTGATGTCCCCTTATATTGTTAAGTAATCATAACTCAGGGTAGTAGGATGATTGTTTCATTGTATAGCACTATACTCTGCTGAAATTCATATACTATACATATATATACTATGACATTTCATTTATTTCATCAAATTCTTTTAATAACAGCAATCAAAAGAACATGCATGTAATGCCCTGCTGAAAAACATTATGACTGTTTTCAATGATATAAAAAAACCAGTTGTTTTTTCCTTGTATTTGAACTCAAAATTAATTTATATGGCATTAAAAAATTATTTAGGGCGCTGTTACATTCACATTTGTTTTCATGACAAAAACAGTAACTTTTCAGGTTTGACGATTTATTGTAACAAGTCAAATTTTGTATGAAATAAAAACTCAAAGCGTGTAGCAAGTGACTTGAGTATTGCCTTTGGGTGGGTGCAGCCTGAGAAAACAGCCCACCCAAAGTGTGTGTATTCTGAATCTGCTGTTCGATGAAAATTACTACCGTATATATAGCTATTCATAAGAAGTCGCCGCACATTATATTATTACCATTTTATCTATCCTCGAGTGTTAAAAATGAATGGAAAGGAGGGGGGGGGGAGGAGGTAGAAAAACTATTGTATCCCATCTAGAATTAATATAATTACATAGAATTAGAATTATATAATTACACCGTAGATGTAATATATCAATTTCAAAACTATTCCATAAATTTGAATGTATGAAACTATTCCATAAATTTGATTGTATGAATTATTCCATAAATTTGAATTTCTGAAACTATTTAATACATTTGGATGTATGAATTGTTTTTATTAGGGACTGAGTATACAAACTGCTGCAGACAAAATCATAAATTTGAAAGTGCAAAACGACGCCACAGGTGCAGATGCCCGAAACGATGCCACCCGTCCGAATGCCCGAAACGACGCCACCCGTCCGAATGCCTGAAACGACACCACCCGTCCGAATGCCCGAAACGACGCCACCCATCCGAATGCCCGAAACGACGCCACCCGTCCGAATGCCCGAAACAACGCCACACGTCCGAATGCCCGAAACGACGCCACACGTCCGAATGCCCGAAATGACGCCACACGTCTGAATTCCCAAAATGACGCCACACGTCTGAATGCCTGAAACGACGCCACATCCAAAGGCCCGAAACGACTCTACATACTCAAATGTACGAAATTGAAATTGAAATAAGTTTATTGATGTAAAATACACACAAAGGGATGAGGTAGCTCAAGCTATTCTCACCCCATTCAGTACATATACACACATCACAAACCATAAACATATTACCAAACATTCTGAGAGATAACATATACATTTCCTGACGAAACAACTCAAATTCGAATGCATGAAAATTTCATGAAAATAGCAATATTTTGATTGTCATATTATATTATATATATACTGTATATATTTTTATATTTATTTACATATATACATATATACATACATACACACACACACTGCAAGCACAAAATATTAAAATATGAGCAATATCTTGCTAAATATATGCTGATAATGCTGTGCCTTTATGCAAAATACAATATCAGATGTTCTGTTGTAGACTAGAACAGGTAAGCATTGCATGGAAATCAAGTTAAATATATTTGATTAGCAAGAAATTTATTTAACGCACAGGTCAATAAATTTATTAATAAAATTGCAGACAATTTTCATTTCAATTTGGACATTGATAAGTCAGTCTTCCTGGCTTTTCTGATCCATTATTACCCTTGTTACGTAATTCCCCTGCATAGCAGAGGAAACTGCCTCTTCCTACTCACATTTATGTACACCTGCCCAGTATAGCTGCAATACAGTTTCACGTAACATCAAATTGCGGGGGGGGGGACGAGGCCAGTCCTAGGAGCTGCTCTCAGGCGCTGTTTCAAACAACCTTTGCTTAAATGTTGTGTTTAGTTGTTATAATTGGCTATTATACTTATTTGCCTTTTTTCAGAATTTATTTTTCAATTTTCATATTTGTGACTGAACATTTACATTACAGGTGTAGTAGTAATTTGTGATCTGTTTATTATTGACGTTTTAGTTAAGTGATGTTTTATGCACAAATTCATGTTCTTAATAGGTCTTCTGAACCATTGCTGTATTTTAATTACCCGTATTAATTTTGTATTAACAGAAGTAACTCGTTCGGACAGATCACTCCAGCCCCCCTCCCCTTGGGCACTTGTTTTGTACTTTGTTTTGTCTTGGAACTATCAAGTTCCACTTTGCTGTACGAATTTAGGAGGAAAAATTGAGATGCAGTTTCTTTCACATCCAGAACCATGTTGTAAGTTCGGGACTCGTACAGCCGTTCTCGTCACAGTGTTAACACACTCCGAACCCCTAAGCCTTCGTTCAAAGTCCATGATTAACTGCTCAGGTAGTTAGTGTATTATTCTTTCACAGAGCACAAGGAATGTTGA
The DNA here is from genome assembly GCA_020271785.1 of Procambarus virginalis. Classification (NCBI taxonomy): domain Eukaryota; kingdom Metazoa; phylum Arthropoda; class Malacostraca; order Decapoda; family Cambaridae; genus Procambarus; species Procambarus virginalis. The sequence continues at coordinate 17,960,185 of WNGS01092210.1, forward strand.
CTCTGCAGTTAATTTCCTAAATTCCAGTAGGACACCCTCTTGCCTTTATCCTAAATAGTAGATTAATACTCGCTAGAGTACAGGGTGATGACATCCCTACACGTTTCTCACATTTTACTATCTCAAAAAGTTATTTTGTGTCACAAAGTCCTTAATAAAATCCAAGACTTCTTGATATTTCAATGTATTATATATAGTACAGTAACTTATCTTGTAAATTTATTGGGTTGTCCGACAGGATAGTTACGTACTTAGTGTTGCCACTGCTTTGACAATTATTCTCTAGCATGTTGCCACATCGCATACAAGTCAGTCTGGTCATCCTTAATTATTGTTTCCCCTACAGGGTACGCGCAATTCTTCCATCATTTAATTCTTTCACTTAGCCGCCTTCAGTTCCAGCCCGGAAGAGGAGGAACTTCCTAATTTAATTTGTGCTACTAGAGCCGAATTACTAACCATATCCAGAGTATCACACCTCTGTGCAACATGGTGCCACCAAAATCGATCTATATAATATGACTTTACACCAACTGAAAATGATATCACTTATTTAATATAATAATTTAATATTTAAACAGTGGAGCTAAAATATACATGAAATACAATACTTTATATGGGGCTTTTATTTTAACAAGATAAATGCATCAAAAATCACACTTTTTAACCTATGTAATTTGCAAAACTCCAATAAATTTTTTAAAATTACATGAAAATTTATATGCAGGAAGCTATTTTTTTTTTTAGGTCAGGTTTCCTATATTACAGCATGTACTTCCAAATTAAATTTCTTTTTTTTTTTTCTTTTATATGTCGGTGAGTTTATTGCCCAGGGAAGTTTACTGACCAAACTTCTCAATTTTTAAAACTGGGATGTTTACTGCCCAGTTTACCATTTACAAAGAAACTGGTCACCCCATGATTATGAAAATCTGAATCGAGTTTACAAATTCATTATCACACTGACACAGAAAATATACCCCAAGTGAAGAGTTTTGTATTAGGTTGTGCGATACAACCAAGTCAATGCACTATCCCAGCCCACACCACCACCTCTCGCATGAAACCGAATAAAGTTCCACTACCGGAGTGAACCTGCCATACACAATAAATATATGCTTCCAGAGCCCCCCCCCCCTCACCCCATGCCCCCAAGTAAGCATCCAGCAAACAGTGTTTGTATAAACCTATTTCACTATTCTTCACACAAGAATACTTAAGACTAATATTAATAATGTATATCAATCTGAATATTTGTTTACAATTCTCACCTTAATATCCAAATGTCAGCATTTCAAGGTGGGGCAATGCTTTTTTATTTATTTACATTAAATGTTACCCTTGTAATCTGCATTTTAAAAACTTAACCTAATATGAATAAATAAGCATTAACAATACAGCACTGTAATTACAAAAGCATCACAAAAATAACAATTTGCCCATTAAAAGTCCAATTACAAACAGAACTCTAAGAAACGTTAATATGTAATTACAAAACATTACTTGCTATATGCCATACATATCCCTGGTGTTAGTCCGAGCTTGGGTGAGGACAACTTGAATGTCTTCCTTCCGAAGTTTAGCCACTTGAGCAGCCACATGAATGGCCATTCCTGGGTGAGACAACTGCCCAGAATCACTGTACTGTGGAGGGATTAAAAAAAAAAAAATTATACATCTACACAATAAACTTGACAAGGCAGTGCAATACTGTGCTTATTAACCCGCAACATGCGGATACACACTGCATTCTTCCTTCCGACCACCTCTTGACCAATATATCCAATCCCGAAAAAATTTATGTTACATTTATTAAGCTTGCATTAAATAACTTTTGTTTCAATGATAGAGTACAAGCACATTTGAATGTAGTGCATACAAGGCATCCATAATCTCACGGATGAGCCAGAGCCATTTGTCTAAGGAAGAGTTTATGCACTTTGGTGAAATTAGAAGAAATGAGCCACAGAGAAGACATAACTTACACACAATGGGCGGAAGTACGGAGCATCAGTTTCAAGGAGAAGTCGGTTAAGGGGTAAGCGCCTCACAACTTCTCTAATATTCCAGGATCGTCGACTTGAAACGTATGTCACTAAATTTGTGAATCCAAAATACACCCTACTGAAGGATTCCAGCCACTCCTCAGCCTCTATCCAGGTTTCAGTAAAACAGTGCCGGTGAATTAAATAGTCCCTGGGAACAACCTGAAAATGACACTGAAGTTATTTAAGCCAGAAATTCATCTGGAAGAAGTGCAGAATATAACATACTTTTCATGTTGTTTCAAAAAATATTTTGAAGAACAATCTATTCCCAGTTTTGTAAGTTTCTCCATTAAATATACTATTAAATGAAGCAATTATAATTGAATTTTCAAGTACAAACCTCCTTTAAAATTTTAATACAATCCTCATGAGCATCACGACAATGGATTACAATTGGCTTCTTAAATTCCATAGCGATCTCCAATTGTTTACGAAATACATACTGTTGTAGTTCACGAATCTCATTGTTTCTGAAACAAAGCATATTATAATTAGGCCAAAATAATAAGTCGTTTGTATATGGTTATCCAACCTATGCAGCGTAACTCGAGAGGTGTTCAAATCACCCCATAGTAATTGGCCAACCTGCTCTTATATTTCCAAAGCAATTTGAAGAATGCAGTCAAAATTTAAATGAACCGATGGGTGTATGGTGAAATGATCTACCCCTCGAGGCTTCTGGAGATAATCAGCCATCTTAATCTTTAGACAGTGGTTATGGAGATATGGTCATACCATATAACTATGTACAAAAAATGAAAAAATGTCAACAAAATTTTCATTACAGAATTATTATTTTGTATGCAGAATATAAGAAAAATAAAAAAATACTGTAAGGGAATATTTATTGTATCACTGGGTGGAGGCACTCTTTTTAAGTCTAGCATGGCACTTGTCAACGCCTGGTGCTCGATTTTGCCGACGCTAACAGATTTATTCTCTGATGTTTCATCAATTATTTTATCACTTTATTTACATCCCCAGAGCTTTTATATCCATGAACAAATCCACAAGGGCCGTGACGAGGATTCGAACCTACGTCCGAGAGCATCCCAGATGCTGCCTTAATCAACCGAGTTACAACATGGTGAAAGAATTGCAATCAGAAATTCTACTGAATTTACTTGGATCCGGCCCTTGTGGATTTGTTCATTTGATGCATCACGCTATTGTAATTTCTGTGTGTTTTATATCCATATTTGCATCACACATGTAAAACCCCAGACAATAATGGTTTAAATGATCATATGATGATGATTGCATTTCCTTAGTAACATTCATGACTACAACCACATTTGTACCATGAAATAATAGCAGGATTTTTTGCATGGGTCAAGGTTAACTCCACTGCATCCACAGACCTATTACAGTATATCCATATTTGCACGATACATGTAAAACCCAGACAATTTTGAAAATCTTTGTATGATAATCGCATTACCTTGTGAATCAACAATTGACGATAACCACTGTCTAAAGTTTAAATCTCATGTGCATCACTTTAATAGCAAATGTGACCGATATATTTCCAATTTTAAATAATAACAACACATGGGGGTCAGGACACTAAAGACAAAGCCACTAAATGTAATAGGCTGCAAAGCAAAAGATACCCTTTGTGTGTATAGGTAATTCAGTAATGTATATAGGTAATACAATATTTATAGGCAAGACATAAAATTTCTATAAATTAGTACTTTTAAATTTCAACCAATCTGCTTTACTGTACTCAGAATGAGTTGAATGTATTCAAACCAACCAAAAAAAGAACATACTTTGATGAATAATCTAGACCAATTTCTCCTAGAGCAACTGTCTTCTCATTTTGAAGTGCATGTCTAAGGTAGCCTTCTTCCTCGTCGCCAAAGCTCTCGCAGAAATGCGGATGACAACCAAAAGCAGCCCAAACATTGGACGTAGACAAGATATCCTCCCACCAGCTTATCTGCAGGTTAAAAAAATATAAATATAAAATAAATATTTAATATTTAAAAAGACCTACATGTCTTTCAATCACATAAGGTGAATGAGAAAGATACATTGTTACCAAGGTCAGCATATGAAGATATGAACTGGAGAATGCAAATTTGTGAAAGATAATTTCAGTGTGCTGCAATGAATCCAAGGAATGTAATAGATTCAAAGATTTCAATTTCTTTACACACTGATGAATTATCAATGGGTGTGGTGGAGAAAGAAGATAATTGGAATGGTAAGTAGCAGGCCGAGTCTACTGTGGCACCATTGTGAAATTAGCACAGGGAGAGCTACTGAGGGAGGGGTTGGGGGTCCCCACTTGGAAATCAAGCACAGAATATCATGAAATGCTTTTTTATAGTGTGACCCTCAGTAGCTTTTTGTTCTTCTCTTCTCCATGGGGTGGTACAGTTTATTTTGGCCAGTTACTAAATAAGGGAATTGACTGGCTGGAGCCACGGATGACCTGGCCTGTCAGACACAATAGGGATGGTATGTTGACATCCTGGTAACACTTGTCTACACATTGCCTTCAGGTTACAACTTTCATTCAAGCAATGGCTCATTTTACAGCTCTTGCTTTTGGTGGCGTTTCTCAGTTTTGGGTAGATTTCTCAAATTCATTTTACTTTGTAGTGCAGGCCAGATTCTGGTCCTGGCTTCTTGGTAGGCTAGGGTGGCTCACCCGAGTTTCTGGTGATTCTTCTTGCGGCAAAGCTTAACAGGTGATTAGCAAACTATTTATACATCAGAAGCAAAGGAAAGTTATATAAAGCAAGAAAACTTAACAAAAACTTCTTACCATAGTGCTGTTGGGATTATTTACAAAACTGAGTAAGGAATGACAATTTTGACACCAGCCAAAATTCAGCAGTGTATATACAGTAGTACATTTTTGTGACACTAATTACATATGAATTACGTTACATTTAAGAAGCTAAACTACACGCCAAAAAATGAGGAGACGATGTTTCCCATTCTTACACCTATTATTACCACCTACCCCTTTATTACACCCATCCCATCCATATCTTTTGCCTTGCTCTTACCTTCCTCTAATAATTTCTTCCTGCTCACCTCTCTTGTCTTACTTAATGCCCATGCCTCCCATGCTCCCATAACAATCGACTTGATAATGGTCCAGGACGGACCGAAACGTCGCTTTTTCATTTTCTGGTGTGTGCTTTAGTCTTTCATATCTTAAGCCACGTGATTGTGACTATCGTCTGCATCATATTTAACATTAAATGTACTCTATTCTCTATATACAAAAAAATAAATAAAATAAATATTAGTCTTATGAACAAAATTGTAATTTGCTTATATTAATTTTAGTTTTCCTTGTAGTTATATTAATACCAAAGAATAGGAATTTTAATTAGACATCTAGTGAGAGCAGAACACTTCAGAGCCAAACTGCTGTAAATTACTTGCCCCCATTGCAGAACTTTATTCCCAAAGGGCCGACAAAAAAAAAAAAAAAAAAAACATAAGATAATCAATTCAAAAATAAATACAGTATATCCATATAACTAATCTTTCTAAATAATGATGCAAATTCACTCACCGAGTCTACTCTAAATTTTTTATATAAGTCTCATTTCTGGAGGAGGGTAAATTTAAAGTTAAATTTCATAAAGTAATTTCCTTACAATCATATTTAGCCCCAATAAATAATCTACTTTCTAAACAGAATGTGATAAATGTTGGATAAAATGTAAGTTGGAATACATGAAGGAATACTTACTTTTTTAAATGTCCAGGGTTTGCAGAAAATGGCAACACAGCCTTCATAAGAGACAGGAAATGGGTCAGTACTTTGACTAATAGACTGGAAGTTTGCGTAAGAGCCTGTGTAACTCGTGCGTTGGAATAAGAAGTCAAGATGACAGTGTGTGTCTATAAAACCTGGCTCATATCGAGTTGTCTGGAGTTCTTTTTCATCATACTCCAACTGTAAAGACAAACCTTAATTATGTATAAATATGTACATACTCAATACACTTAAAACACATCAATCATCATATCACTAAATTATTTGTACCTAAAGTCATTTATATGCAGAGGGGTACCCTGAGAACAGGAGGAAAAATGGGGGGGGGGGGGGTTGCTTCCAAAAAATTAAAAGGTTACTACTAGCCAGGGATATTTTACTGTCCTTGCACAACCTTATTTATAATACTGTATTTTTACCCTATCCATTTTATAATACTCACCCATCCCTATTTTACATTATTCTCACCTGTTTTGTAACACAGTATTAACTAACCTTCCATTTAATTAATAATATTCTCACCCTATCACAAACTATTTCCTTCTACTTACAAAAGTGAACTTTTTGATGGGAGTGATTGCAGCTGGTTTTCTTTCACTCCGAGAACCACTTGCTTGCCTCCAGAGCCTTGTGTGTGCACTTTCTTTGCTAGTAGAGTTTTTGTCATGATGGGGTTCATTATCTAGAGGAGAGAAATAATTTGACAATGGATAGACAGCATCCAAGGTGGAACTGCATTCTGCATTTGGTTTTCCCACCTCCCTCCAATTTCCTTGCAAGTTACGACCGCTTGTGCTACTAAACAATTCAGTCCGTTTATGCACGTAACTAAATTTGGATGGCAAATTCCGAGTCGTTCTAAATGAATAATTGGTTGCTTTTGAGTTGCCCTCACTAGTTTGTTTAGGGTATGAAAAATTCAAGGAACTTTCCGGAGATTGCGTCGCCTGTGACTGATCAAATTCACAACAATATTTTCCATTTTGTGAAGATTTTAAACAGGATCTGTTCAACAATGGCCATTCTTCATGACTTTCATCACTTGAAGGTCTGGTCTTCTTGCTAAGCTTACTCATGTAATCATCTTTCCTTTTCTTACTCATGAAGGACACCTCTGATGGAGATTTCATCACTGTCAAAACTGGAGTACATGTATTTTTCTTCAAGTCACAGATGTCCGAAGTAATTTCCTTTGCTTGATATTTGTTATTTCTACAAATTTCACTCTCGTTAGAGTTATTTTCCTTTGTGTGGCATTGATAATCATACAATAATTTACTTGTATTAGAAGGACAGTCTCTCAAACTCTGCTCGACTTTGTCTCTCTTTGGCAATGCAAGAATGTCTGCTTCACCACTACCATGGACGTCAATTTTGCCATCAGCTTGTACGTTTAAGCTAAAGGGCAAGTTGTCTTTTTGACAGTCAAGATTCTGCCACAAATATTTGTCAATAGAACGTTTTTCAAGAGTAATGTTAGCATCTGGCTGATAGTTACCAAGGCCTAACATACAAGATTCAGAATATTTTAAGTCTGAAGTCAAATTGAAGGTTTCCTTAGGGATGTGACAAAAGGGAGTGTGTGAACTGGTATGTTTCTCCTCTATATTGGCCGAGATAGCTAACTTGTCATGCTGCTGTGAACCACATGCATCCGATGAATACTGAAAAGGAAATCTATTGCAAGATTTCCTCGAAGACAAAAATGTGTTATCTGAAGGACAATCCATTGGAGAGAGGGGCATAGGATGCTTACAAGTCATTTTTGCCATATCAGCTTTATAGCTATAGTCAGTTTTTCCACTTCTTTTGAATAACTGGGAACAACTTTTCCTTTTTTTAACAAAATTGGCCCTAACAGCAGAAATCATTGACGATTCCTCTTCACTTTCATCTTGAGAGTGTAGACGAACATCGAGATCTTCCTCCACGTCAACTGCAATCTTCTCATCCATCTGAAAGGAAAATTTATAAAGTACTGGTATGCTAGGTAAGAAAATAATGTTTAGTAATTTGATTTAAACCATTTTTCTTATTAGTGAATACAGCATGCAGATTTTACAACAGAAATATATATATTATGCAAGCCAAGATGTGGTTCATGCCATCAGCCACGATCACGTGTCCTGGGTTCAATTCTCAAGAACGACACTGTCGGACATGTTTCCTTTCACCTGATGCCTCTGTTCACCTAGCAGTCAATAAGTATCCAGGAGTTAAACCAATCTTGCAGTTTGCATCCTGGGGAAGGACAGTCTATTGCCAAGGAGGACCTCGAGGAGCCTTAATGCAGGTTTCCTGTTCCCAACAACGAGAAATCAGGAAACCACAAGCAGGCATTACAGTACTGAGTGGAAATAACAGCTATGTATGGAGTATGACATCTTAAACAAATTTATCCTTTGGAAGACTGAAAATTGTTTAACCCTTTTGCTGCAATACTCTATCAGTCAAATAAATAAGTGGTCCTTCGCTATCACATTGCACTTTTCTGCAGGTACCTAAAACAATTTTCCCACAACTCCAAAGTTCCACCATGCTCTTAAGAATTTAAAACCGACATCTGAACCAAGTATTGACTTTTGGCAATAGTCAAATATTAAGCTAAGAGCAAAAAATGTTGACAGGTACCACCAAATATGTCTAAATGCCTCTCAAACATCCCTATTCTCTGCCTCTTGAGGAATTTTTTTTTTTTGGTACAATCATTTAAAAATCCTGTCCATTCTATTATTCCTGAGGTTTTGTGGTAATAGGTCTTCTAACACTTCCATCATCCAGTAGCACGAGGTTTAATGCCTAGTCTTACCTGCCACTTCTCCAGCTTCATGGAAAGGTGAATGGTGTTAGTAGGTTAGATTACAGGAAGGATACAGCTTAGAGGGAGAAAAGCAGGTATGGTATCCTGGATACCTGACTTATACAATATTCAATACCGTGCATAGATCCAATATTAAAATGGGTCAGAATGGCATCTGAAAATGTACACACAGTATTGTTACTTTTATAGCACTAAGGTAAAATTACTGGTCTACAACCACTGAAGAAAATAATATTGATTAAGTTGGATATAAAAAATATCCAACATTTTGGAAGAACTTAAGATATGAATGGAAAGGAGACATTGAGCTAGAAAGTAACATCACAAGCTAGCCTGTAGATGATATCCTCATGAAATTAACCAAAATATGTAGCCGATTGTACTTAAAAGACACTTGCCTAGTGTTTGGCTAATAGTTAAAAAGAATATACAATTACATGTTATATTAATTATGACTCGCTACTTGCTTGTTGATTCCAGGGATCAATGTCCCTGCACCCCGGTCTCTGACCAGGCCTTCTAATTACTGGTCCGATACACAAGGCAGTTTGATGTGGCTGCTCGCAGCATGATGTACTAGTCACAGCATGGTTGATCAGGTATTCTTTGAAGATGCTTGTCGAGTTCTCTTTTGAACACTTGAGAGGTTGGCCAGTTATGCCCTGTATGTGAAGGGAAGTGTGTTGTTAAAAGTCTTGGGCCTTTGATGTTGGTAGTTTTTTCTCTCTCTCAGCCTGCCTATTGCAACCCTGCTCCTCAGTGGGGCTATTTTGCACATCCTACCATACCTTCTGGTCTTGTGTGGTCTTATCTGTGTGTGCAGATTTTGAACCAGCCCTAATATTTTCTAAGTGTAAATTATTGTGACACTCTCCTGCCTGAGCTCTAGGCAATGCCGATATAACATTTTTATGAGGTCTCAACTTAGATGTTTTATTAAGTGGATTCTATGGTAAAGGATCTTCGCAAGCTCTTCGTATCGGCAATTTATCCAGTTTTGAATGGGCTGTTAGTATGCAACATTATTTCACTCTGGTGACCACTAATGTCTTAAAAGTATCATTGGTGTTTATCTCTTGTTTGGAAGGTTCTTGTTATCTAACCTGTCATTTTTCTTGCAGTTGTGACCAACTTTTGTTGCATTCTTTGAAAGGTCACATGATTACACCCCAAATCTTTTACATTGCTTTTTTTTTCAACAGCGTGGTTTGACTTTTATATGTGGTTTGTTGTTTTAGTTTTCTCCATAGTGCAGTAATTGGAACGAGTTC
>WNGS01092210.1:17974884-18023226 GCA_020271785.1 Procambarus virginalis
GAAAATCCACTGGGGCTGTGAGATGAAGCGAACCGTAACAAAGGCATTGCTAGCTGCATACTCTCCACACTGATGGTAAAAGTCTTACAACTGGATGTCTTGTGTGGCTGTGACGGGTTGTGGTATCGCAGCTATACTGAACCTAGATGTATGGCTCTCCCTCACATAAATAAAAAAAATGCTGCTATTGCCTTGCAGTGTGTAAGTTGCAGGTGGAAACAAATTAAAATCATCAAATAATTAAACAATTTACTGAAATAGTAATGAACAAAAATAACACCTGACAATACTTGGCTATCATGTAATGCAAAGGTGAACAAGTTAGTATGACCTTAAATGCAAAAAATAAACTATAAGCAGTGAATAAAAGTATAAAGATATACTGGTGTACTGAAGACAGCTACCATACCATCAGTCAAACGACGTTGACTGGAAGCGGACAACGGGTGAGAGACACGAAGGTGATCCTAGAGCACTAAAGGAAAGACTGGCTCTCCAGGTTGTTGTTGTTAAAGATTCGCCACCTGGAACAAGAAGTTCCAAGTAGCACGGGCTATGGTGAGCCCGTAGTGGATGTATCTCTCCAGGGAGGCAGCCCTTTATATAGTCGGCGGTGATGACTCATCCAGTGTCAACGCACGGTGGACATCTGGTCAACTAGCAAACTGCTCGTTGTGGCTGGCGGTGCCTTTGTGTTGAGCTGCACCACTGCCAGTTGAAGGCGGCTAACTGCTTGTTTGTGAAGGCAAACTGCTGGTAAGCAGTGGCGCCCGGCTTGCCTCTTGAGTCATACTAGGCCGTGCCAGGCCCTGGGGGGTATGGAGAGATGGCAGGACTGATGACTCATCTGGGCTGGTGTAGATGTATACTTCCAGTGCAGAGGCATTGAAGGTGAAGGGAAAAGGCAGTTCCACTGCTATGCAGGGGATTCACGTGACACTTGTGAAGCCACAGAAAGTCTGAAACCAGTCCAAGTATTAAATGAAACCCTTGAAGCACACCGGTGAAGGGTAAATTGAAGGGTGAAGCAGGACCGTATGCCCCAACTTCAGGCACACACAGAAAATCACACAGATGTGATTTTCTGTGTACTCACCTATTTGTGCTTGCGGGGGTTGAGCTTTGGCTCTTTGGTCCCGCCTCTCAACTGTGTATTTGAAGTTGGGGCGTATGGTGTTGAACTGCTTCAGCCTTCACCAGAGTGCTTGTAGGTTTTCGGTAAGACGTTGGCTCTAGGAGGGGCCTCAAAACTTGCTATGATTTATGGGAAAATCTGGTTATAAGACTTTTACAAAGTCAGTAATGGTACTGTGGTAGAGTATGCAGCTGACAATGCCTTGGGCAAGGGTTCACGTCGCCTCACAGCTCCAGTGGATTTTCTGCTTGGTGTATATCATGTTGTGATTTTGTGTGTGTGTACCGTATTGTTATGAACGCCATCTGATAAGTCCTTTCTGGCCTCAAGAGTCATTTTTACCCACCTAGAAAGATTGCAGATGGCCAAAGCAGTTATTTAAGTTAAGAAGGGACAAGTCTTAAACAGAATTTTGCATAATATTTGACTGTAAATGGGTAAATTGAGGTAGATTGAAAAACAAAATGGTGAACCGGGCAGGCGGTACTCATAATTAGGCGAGTACATTCGGGAATTTTAAAGTGCAACCAAACATGCTTTAGGCTCTCACAACAAGAGGTGAGTGGTGGTGCTCAGGTGCTCAGCCAATCAGAGCACCTAAGGAGGGAGGGCAGGAGTGAGAGGGGTGGTATGTGGAAGTTTGGTGACAGTTGTGTGTAGTTTGTTCATCTTCATTGTAAGTCTCATGGCTTGGTGTGCATTTCCCTAGTAAATTTAAGTAGGGAAAAATTCAGGTGTTTGATTTTTAAATCAACTTTTTAAATGTTGAGTTGTTAAAGCCTCAACGTGCATGGAGTTGGTTTGGGAGTATGGCATCCTCATGCTGTTGCGTGCTTGCGTGAGGTGGCAAAGGTGATGTAAAGTTGTGGGGTGTACATGCTTGGGACGTCCTCGCTCGGCGATGGCTGGTGTTAGACCTGTGTGTCGGTTGTTGAAAAGCCGTCATCATTTGCTGTTATGCTATTGATTTTACATTTTTCATCTTGTAATTAATACTGTAGTGCAATATCTAGGGCTACCATTCGTTGGTTTAAAGTGTCTAATACAAACAGTTGTCCAATGAGTTTTAATAGGAAACATCATCCACCAAGCACCATTGTACAATTATATTAATTGATAGTATATGGATTATGCATAACTGCTTAGAATGATCTTTAACTATATTGGTCATGTCAAATACCTGCACGGTGAATGCTCAAAGACCCTTTCTTTATTCAGTGCTGTCACATACCTCATGGGGGTATGGATAGGCAAACACTCATTTGGTTAAACTTGCCTTGTAGTACTTTCAGACCTCAGTAATTTGGAATCTGGTAAGCACTCTCCAAATAAATTGACCTTTAAAGTGAATTCCTATTTGGGTTTGAAACGTCATACTGAATGAGAAACTCGGATTAAATAGCCGAACACCAGAAATATTGTTATTCAATTTGGTTGCCTAAAGCACATACAAGGTCAACACATTACCTGGCATTCCAGGATTCCTCTATACCTTTCCTTATGCTTTAAACATTGCCACAACCCTGTGTTTTATTGATTTAGATGGCCACAGAGAGTCATACAACACTGCAGATTATGATGTTATTAGTTATCCACTGTGCTGACTCTGATGTTCGTTGACACCTGTATCGTGCTTCAATTTAATCGGCAGGAGATCACCCTGTCACTAAACACGTCTGTGGGAAGTATAGTGTCTCAAATTATCTAGTTTAGTTTTAGTTCATTTATTATGCACCCCATACCCATCTTGTGGGCGGTAGTGGAAAGGGTTACAGAGGCACATAATGGGCTCAGGGACTGAACCCCACAATTCATTTAGCTAAGCAAGTTACAATCTTGATGAGCTAGTTACAAAATTCAATATAAGTCGTCACATCAACAATGGGTTCGAGATCGACCTTAAGTACAGGTTCTAAATTAAGCAACTGACATGTGGAGAGCTAGTGTCACAATTTATATGTTTGTCCTGCACACCGCCTCCCATCCAGTGGACAGCGGTGGATAGGTTACAATCACTCAGTTACTACCTACAGTTAGCAAACTGGGGATATTTGGCTAAAATTTCTGGTAGCAGATCATTTTGAATGAAATATTTACACATCGCTGGAACATTGGTTATAGAATTGTCTCTAAATTCACGTATCTTTTCGCACTCCATCACATAGTGACGGAGGGTGTGCGAATAATTTTGTTGACACAGTTTACATTTGGTCAGGTCTACATCGGCAGATAATGAGAATTCCCAGAGATACTTGTAACCGAGTCTAAGCCGAGCAGCAGTAACATCTAGAAGTCTGCTGATTTTATTGGATGATCCATAGATGTGTGGCTCCTCTTGCATGATAGTATGATGATAGATGGAATTACTGGTGTCAATTTCACTTTGCCTCAGATCTACAAGATCTTGTTGAAGTTCTCGGTGTACTGCTGCTCTCAGATTGCCTTGGATCGTAAATAGCATAAGACTTGGGGGTAGGAGAGAGTTGCCGTGTTTGTCATGGCTCTCAGTTGTTCCTGGTATTAGGTGATTTAGTTCTGGAAATATTTTTGTTGGGCAATGTTGAAATTTTTTGAAAGATGTTTTTCTGAAAGGGGGAGGGGGGAACCTCTATGCTTAGTAATTAATTAATCACTTGGATAACTATCTAATAATAACTTGGTCAAAAAGGTTTGTGTTATTACTAGGGACTTGGATTTTTTTTCTTCTTTTTGACTGCAGCAACTTTCAGTGAATGATAGATTATTCATTTAATGTAGTTGTGTTATGGATTGTTCTGGCTCATTTGAAGGTTTTGCAAATTTTGTTTTATATTGAGAAATTGCCAGTCTTGTAACTATTTGTAGAGTTAAATTGCATCAAGGCCTCAATATAATATATTTTTCTATACCGTAAATGTTATCTGCAAATTTTGTGGTTGGTAATATTTTGATTAATGTTGATGTATATGACAAGGTTTAGACCCCTTGTGGTATGAGCATTTTTCCCATTCATTCTTAACAAACCAAAGGGTTCTCTTAACCATTCTTTCTACCATGTACCTGTTAGTTGCTTCCTAGTCTTTCATTTGGTACTTATGTACTTTGGTAATGTTGCAAAGTCCTTTGTTTGAATAGCCAATTACCATTTCTAAAATAATGTGAGCAGGTGTGTTTTTAGCAAACAGATTTACAAACTATTACATTCCTTCAGGACCTTGCAGATAAGTCAAACTAATTGACAGTAATAAAATGTGCCCTTTCAAACAATTTGATGGTTGAAATCCAGGTAAAATATTTCTGAATATCTTTGAAGATTTTGGCACACAAATCATTTAAGAGCCTTTATTAAATTTAAGTTACTAAGGACTTGGTGAAAACCATGTTGTATAAAATCCTTCAGTGTCATTTTTTAATCTTTAAATTTTTTGTAAATTTAACTTCTAATCAATGTTAATTGTCATTTGTACAAAGCTTAGGCATTGCATGGCTTTAAATTTTCACATGTTAGCAAAGTTAAATTTAGTCAATATTTAAGTTTTGCCACTAAGACTAATTTGCAAAATCTGTTAATTAATGAAAGTTGAAAAGATAGTCCATTTTTGCATGCACCTATGTAACAAGTTACAATTAGGTGTAGATTTTACCAAGCATTTTTCAAAGTAAAGTTTAGATGTTTAAACATTGCATCAATAGTAGTAAACAGTAATTTCCAGCATGATTAAATCTATTGCCTAATTTCAGGATAAGGTATATAAAGTAGTTTCATTAAAAGGTTTATTTAATAAGTTGTACATATAGTATTTATAATGCATCTAATATTTAATACTGTTTCAGGTTGTGGGAAACTGATGCTCCTAGATGAACAGAAGATCCAAAAAACCAAGACAACTCCAGAGACAATCACACCTGTAAAAGAAAAATAAACATTAAACAGGGACACTACTTTTATTAACACTAATGCCTAATAATAAGCCCAAAAAATCCTAACAGCCAATCTTTTAAGATTGGCTCAGCAAGGCCTATCCCTTCCCTGGCTCAGCAAGGCCTATCCCTTCCTCTGATTTAGTGCAGAGCTTGTTCCTGCATGGGTGAATTACATCCACCACTTTAGTGCCATCAACACATTGTACATATGCTTTACTGAAAGCCCTGTACAATGCATTGCAGGCACTAAAGTTTAGATGCATCCACCCATGCAGCAAACAAGCCCTGTGAGAATTAACAATGTCACCATTGTTAAGGGTCCCTAAACCTATGCAATTCTAGTCCATCTATTAGATGGGTAGTAGAGCAAAGCTCTGAAAAAGCCAGACAGGGAAATCTGCAGGACTGCCTGGTCCCCTTCTATGAAATGGGGTAGGATCAGTACAAACTGCATCATCCCCTGTGGGTTGTAACAGTAGGACATGGTTACACACCTATAAATGGACTAGATAAAGGAATTAAGGTAATTAACTTGCATTGATATAGCTAAAACATGGAATTCAAACTCACCCACTTTGTAGATTTCCTTTTGCAGAGTAAAAGCCTCACTCCAAGCCAGTACATGCTTCAATATAAATGGCTTCTACCTGAAAAATATTTCAAGAAATTAATTTCAGATTTAAAACCAATCTTTACTGTTAAAATTAGTATTCAGTACTTTACAAATTCAGATGAAAAAAAAGGTTGATTTCTTTAAGGAATTAACCTTTCCTACATATTCTAGCAGCAGTAGTAAAGATCTAATTGAGCAATAAAATTTATATATGGCTAGTCACAAATTTGCAGTTTCAGTAAATGTCATTTGAGAAACTATCCACAACTGCACTTCAATGGCAATTTACATTTATCTTCCTTAGCCAATTGTTTAAGTTATTACTCTTTTATGCAAACCTATTCAAATTAACCTTTACTACAACTCACCCAATTCTGTTGAAGCAATTAACCCTCCAACTGAAGGAGGGACTTCGAGTCAACTGTGACTGACTTTCCAAACCACATTCTGGAAAAAATGTAAATTTAAACTAAGCTAAAGTAAACATTTAATATTTTTTTTGCCCATCAAGGGAAAAATACCATCACTTAAAAAACTTTCCCTGCCATTAATTTTTGACTCATGATCACCCTTTTAGGGTATTGTACACTTAGACATTAAAGCATTTTCACACCTAATAAAACATTGAAAGTTAACCAAACAAGATTTATATTATAATTTTATTCATAAAAACACCCTCAACTATGCTGTTTAAGATCTAGTGCCCCACATTACAATCTTCACAATTTCAACATACCATTCTATTCAATACATTCCTGAAAGGAACGAATTTGCAGATATGGTACCCACTAGCCTAAGCCTAGACTTTTCCATACATAAAGTGCCCTAATATTCAACAGGTTTTTAGCATTTAACTTTTACCCTCCAATTCCAAGGTACAAAACACTACTTACTGTAGATCTGCAAGTATTTTTCTGTAGCTCTGTTGCCAGGACCTTCCACAACCTGTCATGTGAACAGTAAATTTTAATAATTATTTGCATAGAAATTTTATTTTGCTCATACCACCAGTTTAACAGTTGCCATTTTAAAAAGCACACTAAAAGTATCTTTTTACTCCATCTTTATTGATTACAAACAAGGCTATAGGCCTGTCAAGTCTACATCCTAGAATATTTTTATATTTTCCAACAACTTAGTTATGAACATTAACTTTCTGGAACATTGCAAACACTAAACTAAACCATATACAACATTTGAGTAAAAGCAATACAAAATTTATATATACAAATTTATTCTTTCACAACCACTGCTTACTACTAAGTGGACAAATGCATTCTGTTGAAAGACATGTACTCAGCTTTTTAGTCTATGAAATTTCATAATTAAACCAACTATACTACCAAGAAGTGTGATTTTACTAAATTCAGTAATTCTTACACTGGCAACTATACAAGGCCACAGTCTTTCTAGTCATCACCACACTCCTGCAGGCTTATGGCTCTATCTCCTCATCTGCAGCACTTATGACCAGTCAGTCTTATTATAAGTTTTTTTATGAACTTTATATAGTACTGTTCATAGATTAAATATTTGTTTTGTGGGAACAATTTAGCTACAGTTCTGCCAAGGGAATTAATACACCATGCAAGCTAATGGCCAATATTTAAAGTTTGAAATATTTATAAAAAGCAGAAGTTTATATCATATGGGACGTTACTCTAGAAGACTGGGTGGTGTGGTGGTTATGCTATAGTCTAGTAACATGGTACAAGATGGCAAGTAGTTGCTGAGCAAATATGCCAATTTCAATTTGTAGCCAACTGGCAGATACAGCAGAAGTGCACACTTTCTGTATAGATTCTAATGGCAGTAAAGTTCCTACTAGTGTGTTACGGGTCACCATTCACTAGGGGAAGTTAGCTCAGAGCATCTTTAATGTGCTTTGATGGCAAGGAAATGTTGCCCCTTCAAAAGTTAGGCTTGTCTACAGCATTTCCTTTTTTAATTAACTATTTAAGGGAGATTCTAAATAGCAAGTGCCAGTAGGCAGTGCCACTGGTTTATGGCAAAAGATTCTGTAGCAATAGAACTAAGCCACACTTCCCCCCCCCCTCCCAACTGTCAAGTGTCAAAGTGGGGGGGGGGTGTCCATTTACTGTACCACTTACATTTTAATGTGGGCTTCTTCCAGTATTCCGATGTTGGCTGGAACATTTGTGCCAGCTTTTAGTTTGAAAGCTTGCCATACCATGTGCCAATTCAGGAAGCTTCATGTTCTTCATTGCTTGCAAACTCATGACCTCGCTACATGTTGGGAGGCAGTTGAAGACTAACCAACATCCCAGTCTGGAGAGCAGTACCAGCCAAGGGAGAATTTACCACCTGCAAAAAATTTAATACCCTTGACAATCTACACCATCTAGCTCATCTTTACCATTACCTAGCCTCCAAACC
Organism: Procambarus virginalis; assembly: GCA_020271785.1. Lineage (NCBI taxonomy): Eukaryota > Metazoa > Arthropoda > Malacostraca > Decapoda > Cambaridae > Procambarus > Procambarus virginalis. The sequence continues at coordinate 17,982,933 of WNGS01092210.1, forward strand.
TACATTTGAGGCATTAAACTGCATCTGCTAGTCTTAACCATTTCAAAACTATTTAGGTAGTCAAAGTATTTTTTTTTATTTGGCAATTCTGCAACTTTTAGTTTAAACCCAAATCTCATTTATGTTGTGAATAAAGGTCCCAGGNTTACCTAGTAGCCAGAACGCACTTCTCAGCCTACTACGCAAGGCCTGATTTGCTAATAGGCCAAGTTTTCATGAATTAATTGTTTTTCGACCACTAACCTACCTACCTAACCTAACCTAACTTTTCGGCTACCTAACCTAACCTAACCTATAAAGATAGGTTAGGTTAGGTTAGGTAGGGTTGGTTAGGTTCGGTCATATAACTACGTTAATTTTAACTCCATAAAAAAAATTGACTTATATATAATGAAATGTGTAGCTTTATCATTTCATAAGAAAAAAATTAGAGAAAATATATTAATTCAGGAAAACTTGGCTTATTAGGCAAATCGGGCCTTGCATAGTAGGCTGAGAAGTGCGTTCTGGCTACTAGGTACGACATATATATATATATTATATATATATATATATATATATATATATATATTATATATATATATATATATTATATATATATATATATATATATTTTTTTTTTTTTTTTTTTCTCACACCGCAGGCCCTCCGAATTGCCGTGGGCTCTCCGCCTCGCTGCCCCAATCCACACCGAATACAGGTGTATTTGCGGCGAGGCAGAGGCCGACAGGTACGGACGGCATGGCCTTCTCTGCCAAAGGACAGGAGGATGGCATGCAAGACACGGTGACTTCAATGACATTATTAAGAAAAGCCTTACCACAGCCGGTTGTCCAGCAGAGAGATAGCCCCGTTACCTAATGTCCGTAACTCTGATGAGCCTGTCGGTCGCCCAGACGGAATCACGGTGAACCCCTGGAAGAATGGTAGACAGTTGGTGTGGGACTACACTTGCATTTCAACTTTAGCCAATACCTATGTTGACTTCAGTGCTACACAAGCAGGAGGAGCTGCCAATCACGGGAAGCGGCCAAGTCACATAAATACAGAGACCTTGAGCACCACTACAATTTTGTCCCCATTGCCTCAGAGACACTTGGTGCCTGGGGTAAAAGTGCTGCTAGTTTTTTGAAGGAGTTGGGGTCTAAGCTAATCGAAACAACTAGAGACCCCTAGAGCTGCCAGTTTTCTTTTTCAGCGCCTTAGTGTGGCAATCCAGAGAGGAAATGCTCACCGCATCCATGGTTCTTGCCCACCATCTGAGGAGCTGGAGGAGCTATTCAACTTGTAACAAGCAGCCTTGTACCCTGCATGTAATCAATATTGTAACTTTTTTTGTGTAATGACATTTTCAAATAAAGTTAGATAAATATACACATACCACAAAGAATAGGGGTGGTAGGAGAAGAAAATATCAAAGTGTTCAGTGAAGATCCACAAGGTCTTCTCTGAGTACTCTTTATTTTCTTCTCCGAGTCTATGGGTCCCTACACTTGCACCAGAGGTGGTACCCCTTCTAGGTTTAAAAAATTAATATATATATATATATATATATATATATATATGCAATTGACGATCACTAAACACTGATCATTTGTATGCGGAAAAACCACAAAGAAATGGAGAGAGAGATGAACGTTTCGACTCGCGAAAGTCGTTGTCAACATCAGACTCAAACAGACTCAGTCTGATGTTGACAACGACTTTCGCGAGTCGAAACGTTCATCTCTCTTCTCCATTTCTTTGTGGTTTTTCCGCATATATATATATATATATATATATATATATATATATATATATATATATATATATATATATATATATATAATGTGCCTAGTGGCCAGAATGTATGCAGTTCTTGGCCTACTATGCAATGCCCGATTTGCCTAATAAGCCAAGTTTTCCAGAATTTCAATATTTTCAAAAAATTTTCTTGTGAAATGATAAAGCTATTCATTTCATTATGTGTGAGCTAATTGTTTTTAAATTTGAGTTAAAACTGACGTAGATATATGACTGAACCTAACAAACCCTAACTAACTTAACCTAACCTATCTTAATCTAACCTAAACTAACAACATAACTTAATAATTGATGTTCTTAATATAATATAATAATAATAATTACAAAAAAAACAATAGGAAACAATTTATTGAAAATAAAGAAAATCACTAGGCCTATTAGGCAAATCGGGCCTTGCATAGTAGGCCGAGAAGTGCATCCTGGCTATTAGGTACGACATATATATATACTGTGTGTATATATATATATATATATATATATATATATATATATATATATATATATATATATATATATATATATAATGTGAGGCGTGTTGTGCATTGCATCTGATCTACTAGTTCATTATGGAGAATACCACAATGCGCTGGGACCCATTGGAAAGAGGTATCATAACCGTTCAATCGATGTTCATCAAGAAGTTGAAGACATGGGTAAACAAACTCCTTGCATGTTGTTGAAGAGTACGTAATTGCTTGAATCGCACTCTTAGAGTCACTGCAGATAGTATATGTCCCGACTGGTAATGTTGTGATTATTTGGAGAGCTTGATATTCAGCTGTGAAAATAGATAGTTGGTTTGGTAACCGCCATCCCTGCTTGAGATGGTATTCCGGTATCCATACAGCGCAAGTGACTGAGGGTACGTTGTTCATGATAATGCGAGATCCATCTGTAGAAAACGCTGTGGTAGCAATTTTCATTGTTGAGACAAAGACTGAGGCTATGGCCGAGTTTGGTGCAGACTTTGGAATGTTGTCTTCGAGTTGTATTGATGTATTAGGAGTTGTATAAAGCCAAGGTGGTTCCAAGGGGTTGTCTTGAAACCCCTTGGTTCCAAGGGGTTGTCATAGCCAGGAGGTGGTAATGGGGGACGAGCTCCCATGACCTATAAAATGCTCCTATACGGCATGCGTCTCCAATAGCCTCTAACAACCAAGTCCAACTCCTGGCCTGCACGGATGGCTTAGTCTTTAAGTCCGGCGGAATTGCTTTTACTGACAGGAGAAAGGGCGAGGGCGTGCCTCTGGCGCCTTAAAACCAGCTACTCCGGGTAGATGGGACTCGATAACCTGGGAAGGCAGCCCATCTAGGGGAAGGAAAACCCTTATTTTAAACCTCCGCTGCCTTGCGGCCATACCCCTTTTTTGGGAAAGGCTTCAGGAGTCAACCTTGAGGAAAAATCTGGAGTTGGAGCTCCTAAGGCAGTTCGTTGTTGACATCCACCTCGTTCTGGCAGCTCCTGCGACGTTGTTGGAACCATGTGTATTGGCATTTGCCTTTCTATTGGATAATTTCAGCAACGTGGAGAGGGGGGACCTGCTGCATGGGTAACAGCTTCTCCTCCATATCTACCTACCCAGGCTTTGCACCCTGTTAGGGCGGAACACCATAGTCTTCCGAGACTGAAGGATGCCTACTACTACTATAAAGCCAAGGTGGAATAGGGAGAACAGTAAGTTGGGTTTCCGAGTTTTGGAGTAGAGAGGGGTCTATATTGAGGTTACTTGTAGCCCGTGTGAGGAAAGGTTGTGAGTGATTGGTTGGAAAGCGGCGTGTTGTTGTTGTTTAAGATTCGCTACTAGAAACAAAAAGTTCTAAGTTCCAAAAGTTGCACGGGCTATGGTGAGCCCGTAGTTATGGAAAGCGAGGGTTATATGGGTTAACTGTTGGGTTAATTTTTTATCTGTATGGGTGTATCTGGTGAGCAGTGGTACAGCGTGACAGATAGTTGGCACACATTATGTCTCGTCTGGTAGTTAAGCTTGTGAGGGCCGTTTCCCCGTAAAGTCCTAGGATAGGTGTGGAACACATTGCGCCACATATAAGTCGCATGGCATTGTTATGAATGACCTCTAGGCTCTATGGGTTAGTAGGCGCAGCCGATGCATATGCTTGGCATCAATAGTCTAGTTGGTTACGAATGTAGGTTGTATAGAAACGGAGCAAGATTTTATGGTGTGCTCCCCAGGTGGTGCCAGTGAGGGCTTTAAGTATGGCGAGTCGGGGTTGTGTCGTCAGTTTAGTGTTGAATGTGTGCTTTCCAGGTAAGTGAGGGCGAGTCTTAAGTGCATGCCAAGGTATTTATGTTCTCGTACATGTTGGATGGGAGTGCTGTGTATTGTGAGGGTGGGTAGATGAGCAAGTCTTTTTTTTTTTAGTGAAAATCTGATAATAGGTTTTGGTAGTACTAACTTGAAGGCCCATTGTTGTGTCCAATCTATGAGGTGGTCAAGTGCTGTTTGCATTGTTGAGACTGTATTAGGTAGGGCATTGTCTGAATAATACAATGTTAAGTCGTCGGCGTACGCCGAGAGGTGAACAGGATGGGTGTTAGGCAAATCTGCTAAGAATGCAGCAAAAAGGGTTCGGCTTAGTATGGAGCCTTGCGGGACACCCGTTTGTATTAGGATGCCATCGGAAAACTCGCCTTGTATATAGACTTTAGAGGTCCTGTTCGTAAGATAGGATTGTAACCATAGAAGTAATCTTTCCTGTACGCCTAAACGTGCAAGGTTTGCCAGGAGGCAAGTATGAGGAATGCTATCAAAAGTTCCTTTGAGGTCTAGGTAGAGAACAATACAAAATTTACTGCTTCTGAGGGAGGTGCAGATTTCATGTTCAAGGCAGAGTATTTGATCAAGTGTGGAAATCCAGCTTGGAGTGACGGTATAATATTATTATACTCAAGGTACCAGTGGAGGCGAGTATGTACTAGCCTTTCCATGACTTTACTGAGGCATGATAGTAAGGAGATAGGTCTGTATGAAGCAGGTTGGGATGGGTCTTTTCCTGGTTTAAGGAAAGGAAGAATTATACTGGTCTGCCATTGTGAGGGAATATTTCCGTGAGTCCAGCATAGGTTGTAATAGTTTAGAAGAGTACTATGTGCAGTCGATGAAAGATATTTGATGAGTTCATATGGGATTCCATCATCTCCAGGTGCCTTGCCAAGAGGTAGGCGGGTTAAGGCTAGTTGTAGCTCGCTCAAGGTGTACATGTTGTCCACGCCGAGCATGGGTAGCAGTATGGCACGGTCAATTTCTTGTCTGAGGGAGAGTTCTTGAGCATGAAGGAAGGGTGCTGAGAGGGTAACTTTAAGACATTCAGCAAGAACACTTGCACGCTCCTGAGGTGTTTGACAGAGTGAACCGTTGATCATCAAGGGAAACGAAGGGAATGTTGGGCGACCTTTAATGCTGTTAAAGGTAGCCCAGACTTTTGAATGTGGCGTAGTGGGTGTGAGGCTATCACAACATTTTGCCCATGATGCTCGCTTTGCTGACAATATGTTTTTTTTTTGCTGCTGCTGTGGCCCGCCGGAGATTGATTGACCCAGTTCTGAAGGGAGGCTCGACGTCTTTGTTTTTGTATGGCTCGTCGGCATAAAGCGACTGTTCGTGCACATTCCGCGTTCCACCATGGTTTACGTGGTTTGTTGGACCAATGTCTTGAAGTTTTCTTGAATATTTGGGTGGCTGCAGAATTTATGGCCGAGGTGATTGTGGACAGTCGCGTGTTTGGGTCTACATCGTCTGTATCTGGGAGACAGACAATATCAGCCCATTTTTTCTTATCGAGTTTCTTAATGTTCCACTTGGGGAGCGTTAGGGGGTTGGTGGCTGAAAGTTAGTAAATTTTATAATGAGGGGTTTGTGGTCACTACCAATATCTGGTCCAGTATGAAACTGTAGTTCATGTTGAAAGTGCGTGGAGCTAAAGCAGATGTCCAATGTGGCTTCATAATTGGTTCTGTAGTTAAAGTAGGTTGCAAGGTAGGGCGGCGAAAGAAGAATATATGGTGCAGTGTCTAAGTAGTTATATAGATCGGTGCCTGCAGTATTTTGGGTACCTCTACTCCATGTGGGGTGGTTTGCATTGAGATCACCTGTAACAATGATCGGGTGTCGTAATTGGTTAAGATAGAATTCCAGTTCATTTAAGTTTATTGTGCCACCAGGGTTGTATATACCCAGAAAGGATATGTGTGTACCATTGTAGGGTATTAGGCGTGCTAAAATTTCTAGTTTACCGTTCAGAAAATGTGTAAGTGTTGCAGGTTTACATGTCATATTACTCCGTGTTAGGAGGAAAATACCCCCCCCCCCACCCTCTCATACGGGTTGGTCTGTCCAGTCTCTGCATCTGAAAGTTTTAAAAATAGGATTTTGTTTGGGGGTGAGCCAGGATTCGGTTATGAAAGCTAAGTCCGGTTTAGATGAGTAGAGGAATTACTTAAGTTCCGTGAGGGATGTTTTGATGTTTTTTTGCGTTCCAAATCATGAAGGTTAGGGGAGCCATTTAGGATGTATAGGTTATGGATGTGTCTGTTTTCCTTGGTATGCCAATAGTAGTACGTGTTGGATACCTAGATGTGGATGGGGGCTGTGTCTTACTCTTGGTACTGGCGGTTTGGGTTTGTGGCAAGTCAGCCTGGGAAATGATTTTAAGGCGTGCTAAGGAGTTATTTACGAGTTTTTACATCATCTGTTCAAACAATGTGTCCAGCAATGGTAGTTTTGTTTGGGCGGATGTCATTGTCTGTATCTGTTGATGGGATGTCTTTTGGGTCAGCCTCAGGGGTGGGTTGTGTTACTTATGTAAAGAATTTAGTTAGAAGTCGGTCCAGCGTCTGTTCTAGTGCATTTTCGATGCGTGTGACAAAAGTTTCAACAAGATCATTTTCAATGCGAGTGACAAAGAGTTTCAACAAGATCAGGACTCAGTTGTGCATTTTGTGAGAGATGTTGGACCCTGGGGTTGTGGGAGTGTCGGTGACAGATGTATCAGGTACATGCAAGGGTTGTGGTTGAGTGTGAGGTAGTGTTTTAATGATGGGCTGTGTTAGGTTGTTTCAATGCACTACTGTACTGCAGACTGTTGGTAGGGAGAACCTTAGTTTTTGCTGCTGCTGCTCTGTATGAAGGACATTGCTTGAATGTAATGTGACAGTCGGATTACATATTTTGTTAATCGGTCCCCTAGTGGTTTGTAGCGCTTGACTTTGTGGTCACAGATGACAGTAATGTCTGAAAACTCTAGTTCTTCATCGTTTGTGGTCCACTGCGATCAAGTTCTTTTGTTTATTAGGTCTCATATCACGCACGTTGATCCCGAATATCTGGGAATGGCATTATATAAGATACTTTGAGCCCTGCTATTTCTGAAAACATTTTCCTCTTCGCCATCAAAGGCAATGATGAAAGTTTGCAAATCAGAAGAACTTGGCCTACCTTGGTTGAGCTGTGGATGTTGATACTGAGGCCGAGTAGTGCGGCGGCCCTTCGTCTCCAATCTGTTTGCCTTGCTGTGATGTTTACTGTCCAGGAAATCTCCCTCTGTATCCTCTTCTAAGACCGGGTGACGTTCATGATCTAAATGTGTGGTATGCAACAGTGGTTTCGCAGTATCCTCAAAGGTAGCGTCAATGTTTGTAGGAGAGACACTGCGTGAACCTCCATCAGTCGCCATGACGCTCGTGGTGTCCCCCGTGGCTGTGAAGCAGCAGCTCATGCAGCACGAACCTATTAATCACCTCCAAGAAAATAAGGCATTAATTAAATTAGACTTTAAAAATGCTTTCAACCAGATAAAAAGGGATGTGGTACTGGAAGCAGTTCGAACAAGCTTTCCTGGTCTACTCCTACTTCAGGGTACAGTAGGGAATCGTCACTGCTGTTGGGGAACATGAAGTTTTTTCCGCAGGTGTCCAGTCGGGACACTTGCCCCTTTCCTTTTCTACGTGGCTGCTAAAGAGGTCACAAGCAGGTTGTCCAGCGAACTCAACATCTGGTTCCTGGACGATGGCACCCTGGCAGGGACACAGGAGTCCCTTCTAGGAGATCTACAACACCTGAAATCTAAGAGAGAGGAATTAGGACTCACCCTAAATCCATCAAAGTGTGAAATCATTTCATCTAGCCAACCAATCATAGATGTAGTACAAACCGTGTTACCAGGAGCTCTAGTGATCGTTCCACCAACAGTGTACTGCTAGAGACACCTATGGGCTCGGGCGCTATTGAGGTTATCCTTGAAGAAAAGTTGAACGACCTGAGGAGGATGAAGGGAATAATATGAGACTTGGATACCCACGATATTTTGGGTGTAATAAAAAGGAGGCCTGGTCGAGGACCGGGCCGCGGAGACGCTGAGCCCCGAAATCATCTCAAGATAACCTGATTGATTGATAAAGATTAAGCCAACCAAGAGGTGGCACGGGCATGAATAGCCCATAAAAGATAACGATACTTTATACCTTCCCACACAGTGCATGGCTTTGCCCAGACTTAATTACCTATTCCTAAGGTATGCTCCCTCCTTCGACAGTCCAAAATAACAGAATATGACGCACTCCTAAATTCAATAACCATTAAAGTGTTAAACCTCTCCCTGCAAGATGCCCAATGGAACCAAGCAACGCTCCTATTTAGACCGGGGGCATAGGTTTTCGCAAAGCGACACAGCATTGCCGGCATTCATATCCTCGACTTTTGTTACAGGTGAATTAGTGAATGAAATACTACCAGAATATCTAAGACTCCATTGGGATTTATGATCCCAAATTTGGGATTTTGGGACAATTTTGTCAACTCTACCTCGACCAACTTTCCAGACGATTACAAACAGGCCAAATGGGACCGCCGTATAGTGGAGAACATTGCCACAGCATTGCTGGAGGCAGCTTCTGGAAGGACAAGTGCGTCTCCTAAGTGCTTTTACAATTCGTTTTGAAGAAGACATCTCTCAATCAATTTGGCGAGAATTTCTGACCATTGTGAACGCAAGTTAGCACACAAGTATACGAGCGCCCAAAATCTTTTACGCAAAAACGACATGTACAGACAGGCGTTGGCTTATGACTGCATTTTATTGATTAATATTACATATTAGGCGCTTAACTTTTATTTATTATTATTTACAAGTATAACTATCACATAATAAATGTAAAAGAAGTTTACATCCTGCCCGAAACGCTTTGCGTAATAGTGGCTTAGGCTTTGTATGTACTATAGCTCTATCTATAATCCATCAATGGGTGTATGTCACCTTGTATGTACGTAGTTTACCTGAATAAATATTTGATTTGATTTTTTTATTTTATCAAAAAACTGGCAAAAATCTTGTGTTTGTGCGTTCGATCATGTTGTGGTCATTCTGGTGTGTTGTTAACACTGCGGGCGGCGTTCTTACCAACTGTTAAGTTGAAAAATTGTAACTGTTAAGAGCATTCTATGTGGCTTTAATATTGAACAATTATACATATACAAAACAGACAAATCTGTGTCCGAAATAGTAAAAATATTAGTGTGCGATGTGATCAATGTAAAGGGATATGGGGTGTGCCTCGTATCCCCTCCAACAACAAGNAATGGGCAACGCTCCAAGCTCAAGAAGTCACAAGTGTAGAACACACAACAACCAGATGCTTTTTCACCACGCATCTATACCTATAAACGAAGATTTATGCATGTCAGTCCAAGGTCAAATGCTTGGGGCTAGCCTCACCCAACTGTACAGGGTGACTAATGGGTGTTGGTGGATTGTCATAGTTGGGTCAGGATTGTCCCCATTGTTCTCATTTAAGTAGGTTCAGCTCCCAACACAACATGCATGATGTCTTTTGAAGTAGGATTTTAGTTTCCAGAGCTTTTCAGCCACCGTAATATTCATATAATTACATGGAAAATGCATTCTGATGGCAGATTTACATTCCAGGGTTCCCACCACTCAAATGGTGCAACCTTTAGGAGTGGACCCTATTTATATCCATTCAAACTTCCTTATCTTCAGGAAATGTTGAAGCATTACTGCTTCAGGTCTTGGGTTGCAAAGCTTGAATTTTATATTAATATTGCTTAGAGCATTACCATGATGCTCATTATTGACATTGCTTATAGCATCCTCTTGAAGTTCAAGCCCCATGAAGCAACTTCCTTTGTCCTATCATTCTGTGCCAGATATATAATCTTAACAGGGTCACCTGCTGGAACAGTTTGACACACCTATTAAAAAAGAAAGTACAAAGCTTGAAATTGCGCAAGTGGTTGGTGGGCCTTCGCTGTCATGGAACTAAATTTTTGTATTCTTATTACAGTATTGTATTGTTAATGAGCTGGTCATTAACTGAAATATCAAAGGAACATTATTCCAAAGCCTAGCTCTTAAACTCCCAGAGGAGACAAAACATCAGAAATTTAAAGAAAATTCTTCTTAAATGATCATTACCATTTGAAATGTAAAACTCTTTCTTACAGACCCCAGCAACAGTGAACGCTTCTGCTTAGGCCTCCTATCTAATGTAAATCGAAATCCAGTGGTAGAGCAAACGAGACGTCACATTGGCAAGGGCGTGCGTCTTTATTACATTGGTGGAGAGGTATTGCAGAGTGCCTCTCTGACTCCTCCATCTTTGTGCAGAGTCCCAACTGTAATCAACGTTATGGGTGGCATCCAGCAACTGTGGTGAAGATCCCTCCAGGTAATATTAATTATTACTTTACTGTATTACTAAAGTTAAAAACTTTTTATTACAAGTGACGGTTTTCATATGATTCTGTGTATAACTTTGTCTCCTCTTTCATCCTTTTCTCCTTTCATCCCTTGATCCTCTCCCCCTTCCTAACTACATTCTTCCTTCCTCCAACTCTTTGATCAATCATTCCCTTCAATTCCTTCCCCCTTTCTCATGCCTTCATCCTTAAATACATTGCTTCCTATCTTTCTCCCATCCACTGATTCTCCTTCAACCCTATCTGCTCATCATGTTTTAGTGATTAGTCAACATAGCTAAAATAAATTGAGCTGCACATACTTCAAACAAATGTGGAGAACTGTTTTTAACAGAACTGTTGATGAATATATTTTATAGTGTTTCCTGTGTATTGTTCTTAACCCTTTCTTTTTGTAGGGTTATAGAGGGATGTGCATAGGGGTGCATGTGGATAATTAACGCTACCCGTTAAATAACGCAACACTAAAGAATTAGAATTATTGTAAATAATGAGATGGGAGAGAGAATTAAAACCAGTTGGAGGTATTTTAGGTGTGTTCTAAGAAACTGAGATGCATACAATCAACCAAGATATAAACTTGAGAACCTAACAATATGTTTATGGTTTTGATGGTGTGGGGAAAACCGACTAGCAGGTTTTATGATATTTATTTATCATTAATTATTACTTTATAGAGTGTAGACTGTATAATTTATAATTGTCCCACTAGTAGCTTCCCTTCACAGGCCTGGGGGGTTATTTATAAGGTTTGCCAAATCAAAAATAATTGATAGGTAAATTCTACTGTTATTCTACATTTACATGAACAGTTAAATAATGATTTTATCTAGGCTTAGCTGGTTTTGTAGAATGCCATATGGTTCACAATAATGGACCCATCCAGATCACGTAAGCTCAGTCTCCTTGTTGACCAGGAGTTTAATGGTGTCATTGCGTGTCATGTGAAACCCAGTTAGGATGCTTCCAATATTTCCTTTTGTCACAATTCACCTGCCAAAGGGTTACATTGTAGAAAGTCAATAACAACATGTGGCAGACATGATGATAAGAAAGGTGATTAATATTGTTAATTGAAGCTTACCCATTCCAGGTGGCTTCCCATGCATCATAACCAGTTAACAATAAACATTAATGGCCAAATATGAAATAATATACAGTATATATGTTAATCGGAACTGAAGCACATACCAATGGTTTAGTGTAGTGCTGAAAATTTGAGACTGGCATTGCTCAGCAACAGTGATCAGCGGAAGGCTCCTTTCTGTGCTCGTGCAAGCCTGTTGGTTTGGCCAGACTTTGTGAATAATGGCGTCTTCTTTCCCTCCCTCCCTCCCTCCCCCCGCTCTAGGGATGCGTCCCAGGAACAGTTTTGTTCCTGTTCCCTTATCGACAATGGGAAGGAGACCTTGATTTTATTTGTGGCTTAATTATTCATTCTGGTCTCCAGACTGGTGTTTTAAAGATTGTTTATGGTACAGTTTAAGTTTATGGGTAAATTAAAATCAGGTGACGTAACAGGACAGATGACTATAAAAAAATGTTTATTTTAGGTAAATTCTAAGAATAAAGTACAGGTATTGTAATTACAGTATCCTGATTTTCTTCTGAACTTCATTTAATTTTTTTAAATGTTTCTTTGAACACAGATTACAAGGTTCTTTGATGGAAGATCATTTCATGAATTAGTTCATTGTAGACCCATTTGTACCCATCTAATTTTGTTCATTCCTGCAGGTTGTAACCTAAAAATCTTCAATAACCAAGAGTTTGCACATCAGCTAGCTCAGAGTGTCAGCCAAGGCTTTGAGGCTGTGTATCAACTAACTCGGATGTGTACCATACGGATCTCTTTTGTTAAAGGATGGGGAGCACAATACAGGTAAGCGACATTTCTATGTAGTCTTATGATTTTATGGCAAAAATTTGTAGCTCGACTTTTTTGGAATAAATAATTGTTTTGCAGGCGATGAGTCACAATAACGTGGCTGAAGTATGTTGACCAGACCACACACTAGAAGTTGAAGGGACGACGACGTTTCGGTCCGTCCTGGACCATTCTCAAGTCACAAGCGACTTGAGAATGGTCCAGGACGGACCGAAACGTCGTCGTCCCTTCAACTTCTAGTGTGTGGTCTGGTCAACAATAATTGTTTTTATTATTTGTTCAACTGCTTATTTACATTTGCAGTGCAGTTACCAAAACATGTAGCTAAAAAAAACAAAAAAATTATAATTATTAAAATTTTTTTTACTGCAATGACTTAATATTTAAATTTTATTTTTATAGAAAAATGATCTAACTTCATGTGGTGAAATAAAATACCAAAGTGACCCAAAACAGAGAATTGCACAGTAATAATACTGTACCTAAACATTTTCATAAACTCATTAATTTGGTAAAATAAGAAGTCGTGTTTACAGTACGTATAACTTTAATAGGCTGATAAATTGCATGTTGTGGGGTGAGAAAGAAGGGTTTTAATTAATAGTTCCCAGTTTTTGGTCCATCCTTCTCTCACTGGGCCATTCTCACTGTAATATAACTGATTTAGTAAGTAACTATCAGTAAAAACCTAGAATTTTTTATTGGTGCTATCAGGTTCATAAAGGATTTTATCAAGAGACAAATGACTCGGACATTAGGAAAGTAAGATTTCCAGTTATCCTGAAAATCTGTGCCATTTGCCACCTGTTACAGTTCTTGATGCAAGTTCACAGGTATGGGTCATATTTAATAGTATGCAGATATTTAATCATCTATCTCCAACCATTGTGGATTATGTTATATGTACTGAGAGAGAATCTATCAGACAGGATATCCATGCAATAAGAGTGAAAAGGAGAGAGCATTGCCCTCAATAGAGGCAGTAATTGTGCAACATAACTCACCAGTTACAGCCCCGCTCCTGTGCCAGGTAAGTTCACTACGGGCTCACCATGGCCCGTGTTACTTGCCGCTTCTGTGCCAGGTAAGTCCACTACGGGCTCACCATAGCCCGTGCTACTTGGAACTTTTTGTTCTGAGTAGCTGAAATTAAAATAACAACAGGAGCAACATAACTGATTTATGGAAGGAGTATTGTATTTATCTTAGCACATTTATAATTTTCAGACGTCAAACAGTAACATCAACACCATGTTGGATAGAGCTGCACTTAAATGGCCCATTGCAGTGGCTGGATCGTGTTTTGACACAGATGGGCTCTCCATGTCTTCCCTGCTCTTCAATGTCCTGAACACCTGCAGTACATCGTAGATCGACTGCTGAAAAATTGTCATAAAAATCAGATTTTCTCAATCTGGAGCAACAATTTTTGATGCTCAGCTACACATTGAGAACCAAAATAATTAAATTGCATAAGCTGGCAGTTTTTGTTGCATTTAATGATTATATAAATGTCAAAATTAGAAAATACAATTATGAAACTTTAGGGTTTAAATGTGGCACTTATAGTTGGCATCATTAGTCTTGCCCATATGAAGAATGATGCAAGTACAGAATTGTTTTTGTGAATGAGTGTGAGACCATATCAGTGCTGTGACTTGCCATGATCCACAAAGAAAATTTATATACAGTAACAACTGCTCTTTCATATGTTGCATAACTATATGAACCAGCAAAAATAAATATATATAATATATATATATATATATATATATATATATATATATATATATATATATATATATATATATATATATATATATATATATATATAATCAGACTTGCAGAATAATCCATCAAGCTCAAAATTAATGACTGTGGCACATCCATGTCGCTTCTGCAGTTATGACACATCTGCAGCCATTGAACTCAGGAAGAGAATGAGGGTCATACAAATCTGTCAGTGGTGTAAGTTTAAGTTCAGAAGAAGAGCAAATTAAATGGAAAATATATGATGAAATAATATATATAAAGTGAAAGTACCCCCTCCATAAAATTCAATTTTTATACAAATTTGTAACAGTAACCATTTAAAAGGTAATTGTTGAATAAAAATAAACACTTTGTACTCTATTGTACTTGTGTATATTTTTTTTATTTATAATTGTACAATATATTTAATTTATATGCCTTGTACAATTTTAATTTGTCGTCAAATGTATCCATGAACAAATTAATACCTAGTCTTAGTCATGGCAAGTAATATTCAACCACACAAGTCATCAGGAAAGTGACTTGTGATTGTTGTTGAATTTGTTGTCACAAAGAAAATTGTGTAGATGGCATCATCTGCCTCTTGATATGTTGTACTGTAAATGACACTGCTTGTGTTAACTCAGTATGGGCATGACATTGGGTTTAATTTAGTACAGTAATGTAATGTTTGGAGATATATCATGATTATTTAATGTTATGGTTTTATTATATTGTATGCATGTTAATGTAGTGGGAATATTTTCACAAATTTAACTTAAAGAATGATGTGTGTTATTGGAAGTACACTACATAATAATTGGTAGATTACACATTTCAAACCCTAAGTTATTTCTGGATAAGGAGATAACATTTTTGTGCAGTGTGTGCAGGAAATTTTTGTTCTTGAATGCACATGCTGGACAGTAATATTTTTACAGATGCTTTGCATTTGTTTATAAAGATGAGACTGTTTAGCCAAATTTTGTATTTACAAAGGATGCAACTTAAGTGATTTTTATGTATGTAACCTTCATGGTCAATTTATCACTCGCATCCATCATCAGTGACAATTTTGTGATAGCTGTTATGCTACACTGATGTGTAATAGCCATGAATGGTATATGTGTGACTTAATATTCGAGTTGTTTTAGGCTTGTGTAAACCTCTTTTAAATATTTTCTATCAACACAGCCAAGAAAACTTGACATCCCTTTGGTTGAAGAGCAACAGTAGAATAAAATTTATACACTTCAGTTGTAAGGAATCTGAATGCCATACATTGTGCAGAACTTTGTTTAATATACTAAATTTAAGATTAAGCAGGAAAACAATATACAGTACAAGAACATAATGTTTTAAAAGGTTAGAACAACAACTTGGGCATTGTTCAATAATTGTACTGTATTATGAATTTTGTGCCAGGAGATGCTCTTTTGTGGTTTTGCAACTCGACTTAAGTGTTACACATGGAAGCATATTATCTTTATGAATTTTAAAAAGGTGTGGCAGACTCTTGAAAAATTTCAACATAAAATTTACAAACCAGTTTCCAAGTGTAAATGTGGAGTCGTCTGTTCACATACAATTGCTATATGATTATAATTTTGTTACAGCAATTGTACAACTTCAAGTGAATAGTGTGTACTGAAGACTAAATACATACAGTATACTGTATCTGTTTTGGAATCTATTAGTGGCTCTTCTTTTTTTCACATACAGTACTGTACTGTAATTTAAATGAACGAGTTTTGGTAGGATTAATACAGATATACTGTATGCTTAGTTGAGATTATAAAATTATGTATCTGGTGATATTTCATTTAAATTATTTTTACAAATGTGAATATTAGTTATTAAAATATTACAGTATATAACTTAATTTTCTACAGCATTGTTATTCAAATATTTCAAATACAATAAAATGTACAAATTTGTTTATGTACTGTATAAGATTGAAATCTTAACCTTGTCATTAATTACAATCATTTCAGGTAATAAATATTGAGAAAAAAATCAGTATCATAAATGATAGTGAGTTATGAAAAGTCCTCTAGCTGCAGCCTATGTAATTGGCTAAAGCTCTACCCTAGTCACGGGGTGACTCGGTGGCCCCCAGGAGCAAGGTAACATAAAATATAATATTTGTCACTGTTGCTTTCAGCCAGAGAACCAGTCAGTGTACTGTTGAGTATACCATGCAAGAATAAGAACTTCTTATAGTTAACATTTAGCTCCTAGTGCTTATTCATATCCAAGCAGGTTTATGAGTTTTCTAATTAAAGTGTTATCAAGAGAATAGTTCCTATCCATACATGGTGTCCCCAACAAGTGTTACTGTTGGCGAGTTTACAATGTAGAGATTACCTGAAGCTGTAACCATACTCCTGTGTTATCATTTTTCATCAGTACTGTATTGTGTTCAGTCACCGCTTCTGTGTTCCAGTCATTGGTGTGGAATTCACGTTGGGAAATATAGCAGGTTATATTGCTCATCACGTGTAGGGGAGTTTAGCAGGTTACATTGCTCATCATGGATATTGTGTACCTCAAAAATTACCCATTTTGTTTGAAGGTTTGAATGATAGTGGTAATTTTTAAAAGTTTTTTTTTTTTTTTTTTATGTGAAAGTAATTGCAGTCAAGACTGTTTTTCTGCATAATTATTCATGTGCTGCTGGGCTTTGTAAACTGGCTTACCCCATTCCAAGGCCATAGTCATAATCAAACCCTATGTTTAGCTGTTTTGTACATTAACCCTTCAGTGAATTTAACTTCTTTTGCTCTCGAGTTGAAAGTATGCTATAGGAAACTGCAGTGGGGGGGATGATTAATGCCAAGTCCTGATGCTCTCTCTATGTTAAAGCTGTTTCTGTTGTACTCACATAGGCATATAAGCTGCACATGGCTCGAGTTTATATTGCAACAGATGTTAAATTTGAACTAATGGTTGTCATAATATAGAACTGCATTTCTTTTTTCAAATGCTCCATATAGCTTGAGACTCTAGAGTCATTGCTTACATGGTTGTGACAGTACATATTGAAGTCAGATCACACACAGAAATACAAGTGACACACTCTGCCTTTGTCTTGTTTCTGCGTGTTTTTTTTCTTCCATCCATACTTTACATTACACTGCTTGCCTCAATTGTAAAATGGGATGTTGCACTACAGTCTATCCTGTCCAATAATCAGAAAAACATTACTGATATAATTAAGACTTGGTTTACAAGTCAGTGGGTTCCAGTCCCTTAGCTGATAGTTTCTTGAACCTGTGGACGGTTACCCATGATGGGCCTGTTAATTTATAGGCAATAATGTGTTGTGTTGGCTCTTAGTGGCCAGCTAGATACTAGTAGCTCATCAATTCTGGTGTCTTATGACTATGATGTCCGACTCCAACATCTGTATTCTATTGACAAAATCTTATTATATTTTGTATGTGGTTATGACAAAATAAATATGTAGGCAGCAGGGTTTGTACTCAGTTCTTAACTTTTCAAATGAAAACCATCTTGGATATTTTTATACTGTAATTATTCTAAGCTAAATTTCACTGAGGAAAATGTTGGCATTACTGTCAGTTTGGCAGAAAGTGTTATAATACATTTATTTAGTTAGATCATATCTGGTAGTATGTGACATTATTATCCTTCTGCTCTATGTTTGAAACTGGAAACGGTGGAAGATATACGAGTCTCATTTCTTTTTATATATTTTTCTTTTACCTGTACACAGAGGATTAATAGTTTGTGAAAAGTTTAGGGCTTATGTTAAAATAAACAATTTGGATGCTATGAACTATATATTATGAATTACAGCTGGATTGCTATAATGTATACACTATTGGTTTGGAAAAATCATACACAAAACTGATGATACAGTACTATTCAGAACTTGATATACGGGATAACTTGTAGAAAAGTTTTAAGTAATGAATTTTAAATTAAAATGTTCCAAAAACTGTTTCTCAAGTTTACATCATATGCCAAGTTTCTATAGTGCCAGTTCAAGATAATTGAAATTGTTTGGTATTGTATATTAAGTCGAGAAATATTAATCAGTGGCAGTGTCCAACTACTACCCTGAAATAATGCTGTATTGTGGTCTGTTTTTAACCTAAATGATCATTCACTTGAATGGCCTAATCTTGGTTTTATTGGCTAAAAATAAATGTGTACATAATGCATTCAGTATTTATTCTTCCTAAAAGTATGAACAAAATGACCCAGAGGAACATTAGGAAAGCTAAATATACAAACCCCCTGAAAATTGACAGTTTACAAGAAGGTGCACAACTAAGTGGAACATTAAGGAACAGGACAACAATCCATTAAGTGCCCACAAGTTAAGAAGCATGTGTGGCCAATGCATAACCTAGACAGAGGTATTTCGCATCATCTATTACAGTAGCAGAAGGAAGTAATTGATTATCAACAGAAGGCATCAAGCCGGGGATATTACACAACACATCAAAGTCGAAGGATAATCAAAGGCACTAAATGTCACCAAGGATGCCAATAAGGGAACAAAAGTACATGAGGGGAGCAATATCAAAAGTATCCGATTCACCAAGGATTTTATCAAGGGACAGGTGGGTGGGAGGAAGAAGGCCAAGGGAATAAGGTTACCACTAAGAGTGTAGCTTGTTACCTGTGATGCCAGATCAATGACCCTGCCAATGATTGCAGATTGAGGAATAAATGAATGAGTAGAAATCTACATAAGGAATACTGTGTGTGTGTGTGTGTGTGTGTGTGTATATATATATATATATATATATATATATATATATATATATATATATATATATATATATATATATATTATATATATATATATATATATATATATATAATATATATATATATATATATATATATATATATATATATATATATATATATATATATATATATATATATATATATATATATATATATATATATATATATATATATATATATATATATATATATATATATATATATATATATATATATATATATATATATATATATATATATATATATATATATATATATATGGTGTTGACTTCTTGATGTGTCATAGCCTACACATCAAGAAGTCAACACCAGCAATCAACAGCCAATTAACGCACAACTATATTCTACCCACTTCAAGACTCCGCTCCAATATAGAAACATCAAGAAATACGGGCCAATAGGCCTTCTGCAGTTACAGATCTATTCTTCCCTTTAGCTTATACCCATTGTTTCGTGTTCTGTGTTTGTTCTCACCTCACCCCAAACCATTGTAACATGTCACCTCACCCAAATGCAGGTATAAAAAAGAAAAGCTGTTTAAACTCTGTTCAGTTATAGTTGTTCTGTGTGTGTGTAACTAAAGTCTTTGAAAATGTAATAAGTTTTACGAAACGCGCTCAAGTGTCGCGTCAGACTAAGAAATAAAGAATGAATTTTGGAGAATTGATTTTTCATTTACCGTCATCAGTAAAAACAAACATAAGGAAAATTGAGAAAATTCGTGTTAGAATTATTAATCTTACTTTTTCGGTCATATTTAATAACATATGTCTACAGGAAAGACTGCTACCAAAATATACTAATATATATATATATATATAATGTGAGGCGTGTTGTGCATTGCATCTGATCTACTAGTTCATTATGGAGAATACCACAATGCGCTGGGACCCATTGGAAAGAGGTATCATAACCGTTCAATCGATGTTCATCAAGAAGTTGAAGACATGGGTAAACAAACTCCTTGCATGTTGTTGAAGAGTACGTAATTGCTTGAATCGCACTCTTAGAGTCACTGCAGATAGTATATGTCCCGA
Source organism: Procambarus virginalis (assembly GCA_020271785.1). Classification (NCBI taxonomy): domain Eukaryota; kingdom Metazoa; phylum Arthropoda; class Malacostraca; order Decapoda; family Cambaridae; genus Procambarus; species Procambarus virginalis. The sequence continues at coordinate 18,002,933 of WNGS01092210.1, forward strand.
CTGGTAATGTTGTGATTATTTGGAGAGCTTGATATTCAGCTGTGAAAATAGATAGTTGGTTTGGTAACCGCCATCCCTGCTTGAGATGGTATTCCGGTATCCATACAGCGCAAGTGACTGAGGGTACGTTGTTCATGATAATGCGAGATCCATCTGTAGAAAACGCTGTGGTAGCAATTTTTCATTGTTGAGACAAAGACTGAGGCTATGGCCGAGTTTGGTGCAGACTTTGGAATGTTGTCTTCGAGTTGTATTGATGTATTAGGAGTTGTATAAAGCCAAGGTGGTTCCAAGGGGTTGTCATAGCCAGGAGGTGGTAATGGGGGACGAGCTCCCATGACCTATAAAATGCTCCTATACGGCATGCGTCTCCAATAGCCTCTAACAACCAAGTCCAACTCCTGGCCTGCACGGATGGCTTAGTCTTTAAGTCCGGCGGAATTGCTTTTACTGACAGGAGAAGGGGCGAGGGCGTGCCTCTGGCGCCTTAAAACCAGCTACTCCGGGTAGATGGGACTCGATAACCTGGGAAGGCAGCCCATCTAGGGGAAGGAAAACCCTTATTTTAAACCTCCGCTGCCTTGCGGCCATACCCCTTTTTTGGGAAAGGCTTCAGGAGTCAACCTTGAGGAAAAATCTGGAGTTGGAGCCCCTAAGGCAGTTCGTTGTTGACGTCCACCTCGTTCTGGCAGCTCCTGCGACGTTGTTGGAACCATGTGTATTGGCATTTGCCTTTCTATTGGATAATTTCAGCAACGTGGAGAGGGGGACCTGCTGCATGGGTAACAGCTTCTCCTCCATATCTACCTACCCAGGCTTTGCACCCTGTTAGGGCGGAACTCCATAGTCTTCCGAGACTGAAGGATGCCTACTACTACTATAAAGCCAAGGTGGAATAGGGAGAACAGTAAGTTGGGTTTCCGAGTTTTGGAGTAGAGAGGGGTCTATATTGAGGTTACTTGTAGCCCGTGTGAGGAAAGGTTGTGAGTGATTGGTTGGAAAGCGGCGTGTTGTTGTTGTTTAAGATTCGCTACTAGGAACAAAAAGTTCTAAGTTCCAAAAGTTGCACGGGCTATGGTGAGCCCGTAGTTATGGAAAGCGAGGGTTATATGGGTTAACTGTTGGGTTAATTTTTTATCTGTATGGGTGTATCTGGTGAGCAGTGGTACAGCGTGACAGATAGTTGGCACACATTATGTCTCGTCTGGTAGTTAAGCTTGTGAGGGCCGTTTCCCCGTAAAGTCCTAGGATAGGTGTGGAACACATTGCGCTACATATAAGTCGCATGGCATTGTTATGAATGACCTCTAGGCTCTATGGGTTAGTAGGCGCAGCCGATGCATATGCTTGGCATCAATAGTCTAGTTGGTTACGAATGTAGGTTGTATAGAAACGGAGCAAGATTTTATGGTGTGCTCCCCAGGTGGTGCCAGTGAGGGCTTTAAGTATGGCGAGTCGGGGTTGTGTCGTCAGTTTAAAGTGTTGAATGTGTGCTTTCCAGGTAAGTGAGGGCGAGTCTTAAGTGCATGCCAAGGTATTTATGTTCTCGTACATGTTGGATGGGAGTGTTGTGTATTGTGAGGGTGGGTAGATGAGCAAGTCTTTTTTTTTTAGTGAAAATCTGATAATAGGTTTTGGTAGTACTAACTTGAAAGCCCCATTGTTGTGTCCAATCTATGAGGTGGTCAAGTGCTGTTTGCATTGTTGAGACTGTATTAGGTAGGGCATTGTCTGAATAATACAATGTTAAGTCGTCGGCGTACGCCGAGAGGTGAACAGGATGGGTGTTAGGCAAATATGCTAAGAATGCAGCAAAAAGGGTTCGGCTTAGTATGGAGCCTTGCGGGACACCCGTTTGTATTAGGATGCCATCGGAAAACTCGCCTTGTATATAGACTTTAGAGGTCCTGTTCGTAAGATAGGATTGTAACCATAGAAGTAATCTTTCCTGTACGCCTAAACGTGCAAGGTTTGCCAGGAGGCAAGTATGAGGAATGCTATCAAAAGTTCCTTTGAGGTCTAGGTAGAGAACAATACAAAATTTACTGCTTCTGAGGGAGGTGCAGATTTCATGTTCAAGGCAGAGTATTTGATCAAGTGTGGAAATCCAGCTTGGAGTGACGGTATAATATTATTATACTCAAGGTACCAGTGGAGGCGAGTATGTACTAGCCTTTCCATGACTTTACTGAGGCATGATAGTAAGGAGATAGGTCTGTATGAAGCAGGTTGGGATGGGTCTTTTCCTGGTTTAAGGAAAGGAAGAATTATACTGGTCTGCCATTGTGAGGGAATATTTCCGTGAGTCCAGCATAGGTTGTAATAGTTTAGAAGAGTACTATGTGCAGTCGATGAAAGATATTTGATGAGTTCATATGGGATTCCATCATCTCCAGGTGCCTTGCCAAGAGGTAGGCGGGTTAAGGCTAGTTGTAGCTCGCTCAAGGTGTACATGTTGTCCACGCCGAGCATGGGTAGCAGTATGGCACGGTCTATTTCTTGTCTGAGGGAGAGTTCTTGAGCATGAAGGAAGGGTGCTGAGAGGGTAACTTTAAGACATTCAGCAAGAACACTTGCACGCTCCTGAGGTGTTTGACAGAGTGAACCGTTGATCATCAAGGGAAACGAAGGGAATGTTGGGCGACCTTTAATGCTGTTAAATGTAGCCCAGACTTTTGAATGTGGCGTAGTGGGTGTGAGGCTATCACAACATTTTGCCCATGATGCTCGCTTTGCTGACAGTATGTTTTTTTTTTTGCTGCTGCTGTGGCCCGCCGGAGATTGATTGACCCAGTTCTGAAGGGAGGCTCGACGTCTTTGTTTTTGTATGGCTCGTCGGCATAAAGCGACTGTTCGTGCACATTCCGCGTTCCACCATGGTTTACGTGGTTTGTTGGACCAATGTCTTGAAGTTTTCTTGAATATTTGGGTGGCTGCAGAATTTATGGCCGAGGTGATTGTGGACAGTCGCGTGTTTGGGTCTACATCGTCTGTATCTGGGAGACAGACAATATCAGCCCATTTTTTCTTATCGAGTTTCTTAATGTTCCACTTGGGGAGCGTTAGGGGGTTGGTGGCTGAAAGTTAGTAAATTTTATAATGAGGGGTTTGTGGTCACTACCAATATCTGGTCCAATATGAAACTGTAGTTCATGTTGAAAGTGCGTGGAGCTAAAGCAGATGTCCAATGTGGCTTCATAATTGGTTCTGTAGTTAAAGTAGGTTGCAAGGTAGGGCGGCGAAAGAAGAATATATGGTGCAGTGTCTAAGTAGTTATATAGATCGGTGCCTGCAGTATTTTGGGTACCTCTACTCCATGTGGGGTGGTTTGCATTGAGATCACCTGTAACAATGATCGGGTGTCGTAATTGGTTAAGATAGAATTCCAGTTCATTTAAGTTTATTGTGCCACCAGGGTTGTATATACCCAGAAAGGATATGTGTGTACCATTGTAGGGTATTAGGCGTGCTAAAATTTCTAGTTTACCGTTCAGAAAATGTGTAAGTGTTGCAGGTTTACATGTCATATTACTCCGTGTTAGGAGGAAAATACCCCCCCCCCCCACCCTCTCATACGGTTTGGTCTGTCCAGTCTCTGCATCTGAAAGTTTTAAAAATAGGATTTTGTTTGGGGGTGAGCCAGGATTCGGTTATGAAAGCTAAGTCCGGTTTAGATGAGTAGAGGAATTACTTAAGTTCCGTGAGGGATGTTTTGATGTTTTTTTGCGTTCCAAATCATGAAGGTTAGGGGAGCCATTTAGGATGTATAGGTTATGGATGTGTCTGTTTTCCTTGGTATGCCAATAGTAGTACGTGTTGGATACCTAGATGTGGATGGGGGCTGTGTCTTACTCTTGGTACTGGCGGTTTGGGTTTGTGGCAAGTCAGCCTGGGAAATGATTTTAAGGCGTGCTAAGGAGTTATTTACGAGTTTTTACATCATCTGTTCAAACAATGTGTCCAGCAATGGTAGTTTTGTTTGGGCGGATGTCATTGTCTGTATCTGTTGATGGGATGCCTTTTGGGTCAGCCTCAGGGGTGGGTTGTGTTACTTATGTAAAGAATTTAGTTAGAAGTCGGTCCAGCGTCTGTTCTAGTGCATTTTCGATGCGTGTGACAAAAGTTTCAACAAGATCATTTTCAATGCGAGTGACAAAGAGTTTCAACGAGATCAGGACTCAGTTGTGCATTTTGTGAGAGATGGTTGGACCCTGGGGTTGTGGGAGTGTCGGTGACAGATGTATCAGGTACATGCAAGGGTTGTGGTTGAGTGTGAGGTAGTGTTTTAATGATGGGCTGTGTTAGGTTGTTTCAATGCACTACTGTACTGCAGACTGTTGGTAGGGAGAACCTTAGTTTTTGCTGCTGCTGCTCTGTATGAAGGACATTGCTTGAATGTAATGTGACAGTCGGATTACATATTTTGTTAATCGGTCCCCTAGTGGTTTGTAGCGCTTGACTTTGTGGTCACAGATGACAGTAATGTCTGAAAACTCTAGTTCTTCGCCATTTGTGGCCCACTGCGATAAAGTTCTTTTGTTTATAAGGTCTCATATCGTGCACGTTGATCCCGAATATCTTGGGAATGGCATTATATAAGATACTTTGAGCCCTGTTATTTCTGAAAACATTTTCTTCTTCGCCATCAAAGGCAATGATGAAAGTTTGCAAATCAGAAGAACTTGGCCTACCTTGGTTGAGCTGTGGATGTTGATACTGAGGCAGAGTAGTGCGGCGGCCCTTCGTCTCCAATCTGTTTGCCTTGCTGTGATGTTTACTGTCCAGGAAATCTCCCTCTGTATCCTCTTCTAAGACCGGGTGACGTTCATGATCTAAATGTGTGGTATGCAACAGTGGTTTCGCAGTATCCTCAAAGGTAGCGTCAATGTTTGTAGGAGAGACACTGCGTGAACCTCCATCAGTCGCCATGACGCTCGTGGTGTCCCCCGTGGCTGTGAAGCAGCAGCTCATGCAGCACGAACCTATATTAATCACCTCCAAGAAAATAAGGCATTAATTAAATTAGACTTTAAAAATGCTTTCAACCAGATAAAAAGGGATGTGGTACTGGAAGCAGTTCGAACAAGCTTTCCTGGTCTACTCCTACTTCAGGGTACAGTAGGGAATCGTCACTGCTGTTTGGGGAACATGAAGTTTTTTCCGCAGGTGTCCAGTCGGGACACTTGCCCCTTTCCTTTTCTACGTGGCTGCTAAAGAGGTCACAAGCAGGTTGTCCAGCGAACTCAACATCTGGTTCCTGGATGATGGCACCCTGGCAGGGACACAGGAGTCCCTTCTAGGAGATCTACAACACCTGAAATCTAAGAGAGAGGAATTAGGACTCACCCTAAATCCATCAAAGTGTGAAATCATTTCATCTAGCCAACCAATCATAGATGTAGTACAAACCGTGTTACCAGGAGCTCTAGTGATCGTTCCCACCAACAGTGTACTGCTAGAGACACCTATGGGCTCGGGCGCTATTGAGGTTATCCTTGAAGAAAAGTTGAACGACCTGAGGAGGATGAAGGGAATAATATGAGACTTGGATACCCACGATATTTTGGGTGTAATAAAAAGGAGGCCTGGTCGAGGACCGGGCCGCGGAGACGCTGAGCCCCGAAATCATCTCAAGATAACCTGATTGATTGATAAAGATTAAGCCAACCAAGAGGTGGCACGGGCATGAATAGCCCATAAAAGATAACGATACTTTATACCTTCCCACACAGTGCATGGCTTTGCCCAGACTTAATTACCTATTTCCTAAGGTATGCTCCCTCCTTCGACAGTCCAAAATTAACAGAATATGACGCACTCCTAAATTCAATAACCATTAAAGTGTTAAACCTCTCCCTGCAAGATGCCCAATGGAACCAAGCAACGCTCCTATTTAGACCCGGGGGCATAGGTTTTCGCAAAGCGACACAGCATTGCCGGCATTCATATCCTCGACTTTTGTTACAGGTGAATTAGTGAATGAAATACTACCAGAATATCTAAGAGACTCCATTGGGATTTATGATCCCAAATTTTGGGATTTTGGGACAATTTTGTCAACTCTAACCTCGACCAACTTTTCCAGACGATTACAAACAGGCCAAATGGGACCGCCGTATAGTGGAGAACATTGCCACAGCATTGCTGGAGGCAGCTTCTGGGAAGGACAAAGTGCGTCTCCTAAGTGCTTTTACAATTCGTTTTTGAAGAAGACATCTCTCAATCAATTTGGCGAGAATTTTCTGACCAGTTGTGAACGCAAGTTAGCACACAAGTATACGAGCGCCCAAAATCTTTTACGCAAACGACATGTACAGACAGGCGTTTGGCTTATGACTGCATTTTTATTGATTAATATTACATATTAGGCGCTTAACTTTATTATTTATTATTATTTACAAGTATAACTATCACATAATAAATGTAAAAGAAGTTTACATCCTGCCCGAAACGCTTTGCGTAATAGTGGCTTTAGGCTTTGTATGTACTATAGCTCTATCTATAAATCCATCAATGGTTGTATGTCACCTTGTATGTACGTAGTTTACCTGAATAAATATTTGATTTGATTTTTTTTATTTATCCAAAAACTGGCAAAAATCTTGTGTTTTGTGCGTTCGATCATGTTTGTGGTCATTCTGGTGTGTTGTTAACACTGGCGGGCGGCGTTCTTACCAACTGTTAAGTTGAAAATTGTAACTGTTAAGAGCATTCTATTGTGGCTTTAATATTGAACAATTATACATATACAAAACAGACAAATCTGGTGTCCGAAATAGTAAAAATATTAGTGTGCGATGTGATCAATGTAAAGGGATATGGGGTGTGCCTCGTATCCCCTCCAACAACAACAAGAAGTTCGAGAGCGATGAGGCCGCCATCCACTAGCTTCAGGATGTCGTCGAATCTAAATCAACAATATACTACCGCCGCTACTTTCTCGGAAACGTAGGTATCTGCCGCTTTACTTCTCTCACCCTGCCAAGCCTGACCTGGCCTAGCCTGGCCTAGCCTGGCCTGGCCTGGCTTAGCCTGGCTGACCTGGCCTAGCCTTTCCTACCCTAGTCTGACCTGGCCTAGTCTGACCTGGCCTAGCCTTTCCTAGCCTAGTCTGACCTGGCCTAGTCTGACCTGGCCTAGCCTTTCCTACCCTAGTCTGACCTGGCCTAGTCTGACCTGGCCTAGCCCCTAGCCTAGTCTGACCTGGCCTAGTCTGACCTGACCTAGCCTAGTCTGATCTGGCCTGACCTAGCCTGGCCTCGCACATTACCCAACACCAATCACTACGCGTGACAGCCCAAACGAATCGCAAATAAGTACACTTAACAAGTCATATGCCAAGACACTCTTTCACCTTGGGCACTGAGTGGTAACTATTGTATAGAAGAGACGGCTCCCTGAGAGTGGTAAGAGGGTGTGATAAGAGACTAACGTGCGGTCCTGAAGGAAGTTGATAAAGCAGACAATGTTCAAAAGGAAGGGCAGCATAACGAGCAGACAGGAATGGAAACTAGACAAGTCAGTTATCCCATGATGTGTAATACGCCCCGCACAGCATGGGTGGAGTGGGGGGGGGGGGTTGTAGCAGGGTACAGTATGGTGATGGTGTGGGTGGAGTACACACCCACTGAATTCCTGCCATGAATAATTGTTATCATAACCATTAGAACAATGGCATCCCTCCAGCCACCATCCTTCCACTGACCCCCTCCTCTGGTCCCCCCTTCCTCCACCTCAGGCAACAACCCCCCCCCCACACCCCCTCTCCCTTCCAGACATCAGCATGTCAAAATCAGTACCATAATGTATTTAAACTAAGTCATTGTGTATCTCAAGGGATCTTAATTCATTTGAAAATGTACGTGTGCATTCGTTTATATACTCGCCTAATTGTGCTTGCTGGGGTTGAGCTCTGGCTCTTTAGTCCCGCCTCTCAACCGTCAATCAACCGGTGTACAGGTTCCTGAGCCTATTGGGCTCTATCATATCTACACTTAAAACTGTGTATGGAGTCAGCCTCTACTACATCACTTCCTAATGCATTCCATTAGATATAATCATATATAATTACACATAATCATAATCATTCCATACACATAATCATATATGTGTACGTCAATGTATACATACATGCGTATATATACCTTATATTAAAATACTGATAGACGGATGACCATGAACAAATTAATTTATAATTGTAGCGTTATATATAATTTTAATACACTAATTATGTGTTTATACATTTGAATGGTCCAGACAGGTGGCCAGTCTTGGACATATACACTTCTGGTAGGCACAATGACCTCATATTAGAGCCTTGATAGATTATGTGAGAGAGAGAGAAAGTTGGGGCGGGGAGGTGCGTGCCCCAGGGAGATAATCCATGCCCATGCCGCGCCTCGAGGTCAGTTCTCGAGTCACACCAAGAATAACAATCAAGCAAATTGTCCTGACCAGGATGTGGCATATTAGGGAGGGTTGAGGAATAGGAAGCCTGTCTGATAGGGCTCTTGGCAAGCAGCTCTCCCTCAGTCTACCTATTTATATGGAAGAAATGTATCTAGGCCCCCCCTCCCCCTGCCCATTCTCTCTTCCCCACCTTTCTTCCTTCATTTCCTCCCTCCTTTCCTCCCCCTCACTGGTGAGAGAGTAGGAGTGTGAGAGTGGTTAGAGAACTCATAGTTCTCACGCTCGTGAAATTGTCTGCGACCCTGGAGGAGTAGAGCGGAGGGGGGGGGGGGTGAAGGTAGGTGACGCTGGAGGAGTAGAGCGGAGGGGTGTGAAGGTAGGTGATGATGGAGGAGTAGAAGGGAGCATTATATGCAGTGAACGTAGGTGTCTATGGAAGAGTACATCATAGAGGAGGGTGAAGGTAGGTGATGATGGAGGAGTAGAGGGGAGGAGGGGGTGAAGGTAGGTGTCTATGGAAGAGTACATCATAGAGGGGGGTGAAGGTAGGTGGTGATGGAGGAGTAGAGCAAAGGGGGGGGTTAAAAGTAATCCTGAGTTTTATTTTTTACTTATATATAGTGACACCTGGCTTACGAATGAATATTTATGAACTTTTCGGGTTACGAGCCTAATTTCTTCGGAAAATTTGAATCGGGTTACAAAGTTTGCCTCGGGAAATGAGTTTGTTGATATGCGTATGGGCTGACCTAGCGCGTGGTGGCATGGCGATTGCGCCTCAGTTTACCAGTGTCTCCTGCCTAGTAACTATCGTGCCTGAATTCTTTGTAAAGCATTACATTTGTTTGGGATTTTTGGCTATTTGAACATAAAATTTGCTATTATATATCTTGCCATGGGTCCCAAGAAAGCCAGTGGTAAGGTTCAAGCCAAGAAAACACATGTGAGAATGACCATAGAGGAAAAACAAGAGAGCATTCATAAACATCAAAATGGTGCACAGGTTGTTGAACTAGCTAGGCAGTTCAACAAATCTATGTCAACAATATGCACTGTACTTGCTAAGAAAAAGGACATTATGAGCGTCAAAGTGGCAAAAGGCATATCAACAATCCTGAAACAAAGAACACAAACACTTGAGGATGTTGAAAAGTTTTTATTAATTTGGATACACAACAAAGAGTTAGCAGGTGATAGCATTTCAGAGGCCATCATTTGTGAGAAACCAAGGCATTTGCATGAAGACCTTTTAAAGAAAACCCCTGGAACGAGGGGGGAAAAGATAAATCAAGTTTGAAAATGTGAAAAGTTTGTGTGACAATAGAGCCTCCTGGAAAACTTTTGCTGTGGTGGAATGCACCCAGGATGGAGTATCAGGGCTATACATCTTTTAAATAATAAAAGTAATAAACATTCCCCCATCAACCTTACAAACAATATTAACCTATATTCATGTATTTCCCCCATGTGCATTTTAACAAAGTTGCTAAATTGCCTTTATCATTCTGTAAAATTTCAATTACAGTATATATAATTTTGTTAGTATAAATGGACTGAATATTCTGAAATCACTATTAATTTTACAATTTCAGATTCAAAGGTGGTCTGGACACCCAATTTGGTCAGACAGGTGAAGAGAGAATTTAGGATAGTTCGAAAAGATGGAGATGGTCGCAATTGTGTTCGAAGAGGCAAACGCCCCCTTTTGCTCCTGACATGATGTTCAGCCTATCGACCCCTGCACACCTAACACAAGGTAGGTTGAAAACTCCTCCTTCATGTCAGTAGTACATTAGCCAGAAACTTAGGGCCCATGCAGGAATATCCCTAAAAAAAAAAAAAAAAAAGTGGTACATTCTTTTAAAGTCACTAATATGCATAATATTTTTGGAAGTCGTGTAGCTTACAAAGTAGCTAAGGTATAATATATTGGGAATTTGCAGTAATTTGTTAGTTAAATGATGAACAGTCAGTCTTAATCCTAGTTTCTTGGACAAGCCTTGGTCTGTCAAGAAATGTTAGTTTTTCATTATCTCCTGGCAAAGGATTAAAGTTTCTTGGCTAAACAAAGTATTAATCCTTTAACTGCTCAGCAAAAGTGGCAGGGAAGTGAAAAATATTTGAATTATGTAAAATTACTTAAAAATGTTAAAAACATATCTCCAACCTGTTGGCTTCAGCATTGTGAAACTTTCATCAAAAATATTTTCAGAAATTGATTTTAGACAAATTTTTTAAAAAGAAGAACGTTTTATTGATAAGGAGAACAGCTCCTATTAACTTGAACTGATGGATAATGCAGTAATAAAGAGATGCACCTGTCCAATGCACAAAGAGAGAGAATAGTAGCAAGAGGTGTCCACAAAGTGGATAAATAGCAGCTGGTGTCTTTATAGCATTGCTGAGTAATACATAGTAACACAAAAAATAATGATTAAGTATGTTACTATGCTCTATTTTGTTATATATCATACAAATACATTGCCCAATGTTAATATCTGTTACTTTCATCAATGTCCAATTTTTTTTTTTGGGGAGGGGGGGGGATTTTTATTTTGTTTAAGTTTTTAGTTTTCTCTCCTTTGTTTATTATCTGATTTTGTTGTAACCTTTACATCCTGGAGAGTGCATACCAGTCCCTAACTGTGAAGATAGAATGAAATTGGTCAACAAATAAATCAGTCACAACTCGCAGAACTTGGGACTTTGAAATTTTGGGGGGGGGGGCTGATTTTTTCACAGATTTCAAACTTTATTTTCTTTGTCTCTTTAGGTTGTTTTGATGATTAGGGACCAATTTAGGGTTTTTTCACTTATATAAAGCATACCCTAAATATATCCCCTAAATCATTATACAGGCATACCTCAGTTTAAGAGTTTAATTGGTTCCTGGAGACGCCTCGTATTCCGAAAACTCGTATTCTGAAGCTAATTTCCCCATAAGAAATAATGGGAAATGAATTAATCCGTTCCTGACTACCCCAAAAACCCCATATCAAACTAATTTTTATACCTAATTCATCTAAATATACCTACAAAACTACCCCATATCAAACTAAATTTTATACCTAATTCATCTAAATATACCTACAAAAACCCCATATCAAACTAAATTTTTATACCTAATTCATCTAAATATACCTACAAAACTATGTTCAAGCTATTACTTACCTTGCTCTTGAATGCTGTAGGCGTATGGAAGATGGTGAGGAGGAGGGGAGGAGGAGAGGAGTTACTGTTTGGAAGGGGAGTCCCCTTCCATTATCACATCAGGCAGTGAGGACTTCACTGGTATGGACACTCTGGCACATTTTGCCAGCATACCACTAGGACTTGCTTGTCTTACTAAGAATTTCTCTAAAGACACTTGTTTTTCCCTACATTTTAACACTTGTCTGTAGTAAGACATCACATTATCATTTAAAAGGTCAATGCAACGGCCTGCTACAGCTTTATCTGGGTGAGTTTCTTCAACAAAACTTTGCAGTTCTTCCCATACTTCACACATTTTCTTAATCAAGGAGGGACATCCTCTACTGCCTCTACTCACAGCTATTTTCTTAGGTTGAACCTTATCAATGGCTTTCTTGAGACCCATGGTGAGATATATAATAACAAATTGTATAGTCAAATGACCAAAAATCCAACAAAACACTGAAAATCCAGGTGAAGAATTGATGTGGGATAGTCACTGGGCGCGAGACAATGGTAAACTGAGGGGCGGAGGGGCGACGATCGCTGAACCGCCACGCGCTAGGTCGGCCTGTACGCGTATCAACAAACTCGCGTCCCGAGGTAACCCTCGTGTTCCGAGACATAATTTCCGAGGAAATCCTGCTCGTCTTCCGAAAAACTCGCATACAGAGACACTCGCATTCCGAGGTACCACTGTAATTATTATAATTATCCCTATACAGTACTGTATTTTTTTTTGGGGGGGGTATTTTTTCTTGACTTCACTTCAACACATATTGACCTACAACTTTCACATATTCGAGTACGAATGCCAAACAATGTTTATTAAAACATATAAGTAAATTCATGAATTAGAACTGCCTTATTCATTGTCGATAACTTCAACTTCATTTATATCTTTTTACTGTATAACTAGAATTTCAACTTACTTCAGTATCCAAAAATCTAGTTTCTGACCGATTCTCATAGTTTTTACATATAGTGTGCACAGCTGTCTGTTCTACAATCCCTATAGAATTGATTTTTCATAACCCTAAATGTTTGGAGTTCTAAATTTTTGTTGTCTAAGTTTGTGCATACTGTACTGTATTTCAAATGCCATATTGACGATTTTCTGGGGGAGCCCTACGGCACCCCAGAGCTATCCAGGCTGAATAGATATGTATAACTTTCTGGCATCAGTCAAGGTGCATGGAGTTCTTGCCTACCGGGGACCACGAGCCAGAACCTGGCCCCCCCTCAGAGAGGCACGAGGAGCAATAGCCTAAAGAAACCCCCTTATGGTTGGGAGCATTCTATGTCTGCCATCAACGGACAGACACCCAGAAAGGTAGGCACCCCAAAACAATCCTCTATTCTGGTGAAAAGATTTCTACGAAAGCCGAATGAGTGGACAGAACTCCCCAACCAAAAATAGCAAACTAGCATGACGTCATCACGTCGCTGTCTGCTGTCTGCGCACCCACCCACCCCCTCCAGGAGGGGAAAGGGGGAGCCCCCTTTTTCCTTATATTTGGTGAGGTAGCTCTAGGGAGCCTTAGGGCTCCCCCCAAAACCAGCATTGAACATAATGAAACGCCATTTTCTGGGCGAATCCCGGAGGCTCCCCGGCATCCCTCCCTCCTTTAGTCAGCAGTGTTTTTTGCATATTTTGACATCCAGCCTAAGAACTGCCATCTGAATAGCCGGCATGGGGGGTCTGGGGCTCCCCCTTCTGCCTACCGGGGAGGGGGTGGGTTGCGCAGACGGCGGCGCGGTGACGTGATGACGTTATGCTAGTTTGCTATATTTGTTTGGGGGAGTTATGTCCACTCGTTCGGCTTTCGGTAGCAAAATTTTCACCAGAATAGGGGTTTTTATTTGGGGCGCCTACCTTTCGGAGTTCCTGTTCTGGTTGATGTCAGACATAGAATGTTCCCAACCACAGGGGGTTTTGTATAGGCCATTGCTCCTCGTGCCTCTCTGAAGGGGCCAGTTTTGGCTCGTGGTCCCTGGTGGGCAAAACTCCATGCACCTTGACTGATGCCGAAAGTTATACATATCCATTCAGCCTGGATAGCTCCGGGAGCCTCCGGGACTCACCCAGAAAATGGCGTTTCATTACATTCAACGCTGGTTTTGTTTTTTTACAGTAAACTATACTGAAAACCTATATTCTAAATATATGAAAATGAAGATCATATGCTATTCTGAGAGCATAATATCACCAAATGAACAGTTGGTGATATTCTATATTTTTGCAGCTGATTTCAAAACCTGAAGTTTTCAATATTCAATTTTATAATTATTTTTTACTTTCTTGTTTTCAAGTTATGTTGGTATCATTTAGATAAAGTTGGAGCATTTGCTTAGTAGAATATGCACAAAACATTTGAAAGCATTTCAGCAAATTTTAAAAACTGAGCTCTGTGTCCGACTTCATATGACATTTTGCACAGTTTAAGGGTTAAAGTACAGTGGTACCTCCGTTTTCAAATTTAATCCGTTCCCAGAGGCAGTTCAAAACCCGAAAATTTGAAAACCGAAACAAATTTAACCATAAGAAATAATGTAAATGTTGGCGAGTAATGTGTTAGAGGAGTGAGGGAGGGAGGACTGGCAGGGTGTGGTAGCTCACTCATATTTTTTGGGCTCACCATACGAACTTAGTGAATCGTTATGGTGATTATATACGTAGATGGGTATATACAATGTGTGTATCTAGTGTAATAACAGCAAAAACACTGTTTGATTGTAGAATATGTCACATATATGATTCCCATAATTTTGAGCATAGCGATGTTCCACACTTTGAACTATATAAATTCCACAAATTACACACTTTTGAATAATATTACAGCAAAAAAAAAAAAAAGAGAAGAAATGAGAAACTCCAAAATAATTGCGAAGCGTTTTATTCGCAGCAACTGCCGTCGCACGGGGTGGCGGGGCCGACAGACTCCCATCGCTCCATCGCTCAGTGCCCATAATTTGCTCAACTTTCCAGCTCCATCGCAGGTAAAGTAAGTCACATACACTATTTTTTGTTTAGTTTCCCCGTGATCAGACTCTGCATTTTAACAATATAAGAAGAGAAAATAAGTTTTTGGAAAGAATTTATTTCCTGTGCACCAGGGTGTTGCCTTATTTGGTTTGGAGACAGAGCAGTTCAGTGGTTAACTACTAACTTTTTTTTTCTCCCACACATGCACCCCCCCCTAGGAAGCAGCCTGTAACAGCTAACTCCCAGGTACCTATTTACTGTTACGTAACAGGGGTCATCCCCTTTTGTACAAAGAATCTGCTAAAGCTTTTAGAGCTAATCTTTGACACTCGTTTGTCTTTGTCGCCCCATATTTTTTACGTCCGAGTTGAATGCTCTAAGGCCCTTAACTTGCTTAAGATCATGTCCCATATTTTTTGGGGAGCTAATCGACACTGCTCCTCTCTTTACATTCCTCTCTTGTTCTGTCTAAACTCGATTATGGCCCTGTTTACTCGTCTGCTTCTCCTTCTACCCTTCACCATCTGGATACACTGCATCATACTGGGTTACGGCTCAGCTATGGTGCCTTTCGTTCGACACCTACCCTAAGCCTGTATGTTGAAACTGCCGTCCTGTTTCTACAGGATCGCCATGATCGCTACTGTCTTCTCCACCCTGCACGGTCCTTACAGCACCCTCAATCTTGCTGATGTCGTGCCTTGACCTTTACCCCTCCTGTGGTTCCTGTTTCCCTTCACCACCTATCTCTTTCTGTACGGCTGTCTCTCTTACAAAATGCTCTTTCAGATCGTGTTACCAATATTTCCCCTCGTGTCATTCCGTCTTTGCCCCCGTGGAGAGTCCCCGTTCCTAAATTCTGTAAGCCTTGACCCACATGACTAAAACTTTTACCCCTCCTACAGTTCTAAAACACCTTTTCCTTGAACACTTTTCTTCACACTTCCACTCCATTTCCGTCTTCACCAATGGGTCTTAAGTCTGCAGACGGTGTAGGCTACTCTGTTGTTTTTCCTGACTGTACCTTTGTGTCGCCTGCCTCCGGAGACTAGCATCTTCATGGCAGAACTTTATGCTATTCTCTATGCTCTTCATCAACTCCTTTCTCGCTGTCAATCCTCCTTTGTTGTTGTAGTTGACTCTTGCAGTGCCCTCATGGCTCTAGAATCCTTTAATCCAGTCCATCCTTTGGTAGTTGAAATTCAACATTGGCTATTTCTTATCTCCAGTAGATTTAAGACAGTGGAATTTTGCTGGGTTCCCACCCATATTGGTGTGTGCTTAAATGAGCGTGCGGACACTGTGCTAAGGAAGCTATCTGCACCTGTCCCATCTCCCGTAAAGGTATTCCGTATATTGGTCATACACGTTTAACTCATGGGCACTTAATGGAGCGCTGCCCTGCTCCTTATTGTCCAAACCGTTGTTTCTACATGTCCTGACTTCCAGGACTTGTGTGTCTTGCTTCCCGACCATCCCTCACGGTCACTTGTCCCTCGATAAAATTCTAGGTAAATTCAATACCTTTGATATTGTTCGCCCTATGCGTTGTTGTTCTTGTATTGGCGACGTTAGTGATATTTAGCGCACTATGATTATCCCACACATTTGATGGTTTCATAATTACTGTACTGTACTTTGGTTTGGAATGTATCAAATAAAGTTGTTTCATGTATTCAAATGTGGGAGAAAATCCACTGGGGCTGTGAGATGAAGCGAACCTGTAACAAAGGCATTGCTAGCTGCATACTCTACCACCACTGATGGTAAAAGTCTTACAACTGGATTTCTTGTGTGACGGGTTGTGGTATCGCAGCTATACTGAACCTAGATGGTATGGCTCTCCCTCACATAAATAAAAAAAATGCTGCTATTGGCCTTGCAGTGTGTAAGTTGCAGGTGGAAACAAATTAAAATCATCAAATAATTAAACAATTTACTGAAATAGTAATGAACAAAAATAACACCTGACAATACTTGGCTATCATGTAATGCAAAGGTGAACAAGTTAGTATGACCTTAAATGCAAAAAATAAACTATAAGCAGTGAATAAAAGTATAAAGATATACTGGTGTACTGAAGACAGCTACCATACCATCAGTCAAACGACGTTGACTGGAAGCGGACAACGGGTGAGAGACACGAAGGTGATCCTAGAGCACTAAAGGAAAGACTGGCTCTCCAGGGTTGTTGTTGTTAAAGATTCGCCACCTGGAACAAGAAGTTCCAAGTAGCACGGGCTATGGTGAGCCCGTAGTGGATGTATCTCTCCAGGGAGGCAGCACCCTTTATATAGTCCGGCGGTGATGACTCATCCAGTGTCAACGCACGGTGGACATCTGGTCAACTAGCAAACTGCTCGTTGTGGCTGGCGGTGCCTTTGTGTTGAGCTGCACCACTGCCAGTTGAAGGCGGCTAACTGCTTGTTTGTGAAGGCAAACTGCTGGTAAGCAGTGGCGCCCGGCTTGCCTCTTGAGTCATACTAGGCCGTGCCAGGCCCTGGGGGGTATGGAGAGATGGCAGGACTGATGACTCATCTGGGCTGGTGTAGATGTATACTTCCAGTGCAGAGGCATTGAAGGTGAAGGGAAAAGGCAGTTCCACTGCTATGCAGGGGATTCACGTGACACTTGTGAAGCCACAGAAAGTCTGAAACCAGTCCAAGTATTAAATGAAACCCTTGAAGCACACCGGTGAAGGGTAAATTGAAGGGTGAAGCAAGACCGTATGCCCCAACTTCAGGCACACACAGAAAATCACACAGATGTGATTTTCTGTGTACTCACCTATTTGTGCTTGCGGGGGTTGAGCTTTGGCTCTTTGGTCCCGCCTCTCAACTGTGTATTGAAGTTGGGGCGTATGGTGTTGAACTGCTTCAGCCTTCACCAGAGTGCTTGTAGGTCTTCGTAAGACGTTGGCTCTAGGAGGGGCCTCAAAACTTGCTATGATTTATGGGAAAATCTGGTTATAAGACTTTTACAAAGTCAGTAATGGTACTGTGGTAGAGTATGCAGCTGACAATGCCTTGGGCAAGGGTTCACGTCGCCTCACAGCTCCAGTGGATTTTCTGCTTGGTGTATATCATGTTGTGATTTTGTGTGTGTGTACCGTATTGTTATGAACGCCATCTGATAAGTCCTTTCTGGCCTCAAGAGTCATTTTTACCCACCTAGAAAGATTGCAGATGGCCAAAGCAGTTATTTAAGTTAAGAAGGGACAAGTCTTAAACAGAATTTTGCATAATATTTGACTGTAAATGGGTAAATTGAGGTAGATTGAAAAACAAAATGGTGAACCGGGCAGGCGGTACTCATAATTAGGCGAGTACATTCGGGAACTTTTAAAGTGCAACCAAACATGCTTTAGGCTCTCACAACAAGAGGTGAGTGG
Source organism: Procambarus virginalis (assembly GCA_020271785.1). Taxonomy (NCBI): domain Eukaryota; kingdom Metazoa; phylum Arthropoda; class Malacostraca; order Decapoda; family Cambaridae; genus Procambarus; species Procambarus virginalis. The sequence goes on from WNGS01092210.1 coordinate 18,020,911, forward strand.
TGGTGCTCAGGTGCTCAGCCAATCAGAGCACCTAAGGAGGGAGGGCAGGAGTGAGAGGGGTGGTATGTGGAAGTTTGGTGACAGTTGTGTGTAGTTTGTTCATCTTCATTGTAAGTCTCATGGCTTGGTGTGCATTTCCCTAGTAAATTTAAGTAGGGAAAAATTCAGGTGTTTGATTTTTTAAATCAACTTTTTAAATGTTGAGTTGTTAAAGCCTCAACGTGCATGGAGTTGGTTTGGGAGTATGGCATCCTCATGCTGTTGCGTGCTTGCGTGAGGTGGCAAAGGTGATGTAAAGTTGTGGGGTGTACATGCTTGGGACGTCCTCGCTCGGCGATGGCTGGTGTTAGACCTGTGTGTCGGTTGTTGAAAAGCCGTCATCATTTGCTGTTATGCTATTGATTTTACATTTTTCATCTTGTAATTAATACTGTAGTGCAATATCTAGGGCTACCATTCGTTGGTTTAAAGTGTCTAATACAAACAGTTGTCCAATGAGTTTTAATAGGAAACATCATCCACCAAGCACCATTGTACAATTATATTAATTGATAGTATATGGATTATGCATAACTGCTTAGAATGATCTTTAACTATATTGGTCATGTCAAATACCTGCACGGTGAATGCTCAAAGACCCTTTCTTTATTCAGTGCTGTCACATACCTCATGGGGGTATGGATAGGCAAACACTCATTTGGTTAAACTTGCCTTGTAGTACTTTCAGACCTCAGTAATTTGGAATCTGGTAAGCACTCTCCAAATAAATTGACCTTTAAAGTGAATTCCTATTTGGGTTTGAAACGTCATACTGAATGAGAAACTCGGATTAAATAGCCGAACACCAGAAATATTGTTATTCAATTTGGTTGCCTAAAGCACATACAAGGTCAACACATTACCTGGCATTCCAGGATTCCTCTATACCTTGCCTTATGCTTTAAACATTGCCACAACCCTGTGTTTTATTGATTTAGATGGCCACAGAGAGTCATACAACACTGCAGATTATGATGTTATTAGTTATCCACTGTGCTGACTCTGATGTTCGTTGACACCTGTATCGTGCTTCAATTTAATCGGCAGGAGATCACCCTGTCACTAAACACGTCTGTAGGAAGTATAGTGTCTCAAATTATCTTGGATCGTAAATAGCATAAGACTTGGGGGTAGGAGAGAGTTGCCGTGTTTGTCATGGCTCTCAGTTGTTCCTGGTATTAGGTGATTTAGTTCTGGAAATATTTTTGTTGGGCAATGTTGAAATTTTTTGAAAGATTTTTTCTGAAAGGGGGAGGGGGAACCTCTATGCTTAGATACAGTTATCCAAGTGATTATTAATTACTACTAATAATAACTTGGTCAAAAGGTTGCTTGTATTTTTTTTCTTTTTTTGACTGCAACTTTCAGTGAATGATAGATTATTCATTTTAATGTAGTTGTGATATGATTGTTCTGGCTCATGTGCAAGGTTTTGCAAATTTTGTTTTATAGAGAAATTGCCATCTTGTAACTATTTGTAGAGTGAGAATTGCATTAAGGCCTCGATATAATATATTTTTTCTATACCGTAAATGTTATCTGCAAATTTTGTGGTTGGTAATATTTTGATTGATGATGTATATGAGAAGGTTTAGACCCCTTGTGGTATGAGCATTTTTCCCAGTCATTTCTTTTCTTTTTAACAAACCAAAGGGTTCTCTTAACCATTCTTTCTACCATGTACCTGTTAGTTGCTTCCTAGTCTTTCATTTTGGTACTTATGTACTCTGGTAATGTTGCAAAGTCCTTTGTTTGAATAGCCAATTACCATTTCTAAAATAATGTGAGCAGGTTTGTTTTTAGCAAACAGATTTACAAACTATTCATTCCTTCAGGACCTTGCAGATAAGTCAAAGTAATTGACAGTAATAAAATGTGCCCTTTCAAACAATTTGATGGTGAATCCAGGTGAAATATTTCTAAATATCTGAGATTTTGGCAGACAAATCATTTAAGAGCCTTTATTAAATTTAAGTTGCCAAGGACTTAGTGAAAACCTTGTTGTAATAAATCCTTCAGTGTCATTTTGTAATCTTTAAAATTTTTGTAAATGTAACTTCTAATCAATGTTAATTATCATTTGTACAAAGCTTAGGCTTTGCATGGCTTTAAATGTTCACATTTGTTAGCAATTTAAATTTAGTCAATATTTAAGTTTTGCACCTTAAAGATCAGACTAATTTGCAAAAATCTGTTAATTGATGCAAGTTTAAAAGATACTCCATTTTTGCATGCACCTATGTAACAAGTTACAATTAGGTGTAGATTTCACCAAGC
>WNGS01092210.1:18029204-18051704 GCA_020271785.1 Procambarus virginalis
ATATATATATATATATATATATATATATATAATATATATATATATAATATATATATAATATATATATATATATATATATATATATATATATATATATATATATATATATATATATATATCAAGAGAATGTCTGTCTATTTAATAAGGCAACATGCTGGAGGCTGCGGCCTTACACAGATATAATTTTTAATTTATTTATTTATATATTATTAAGGCGTATTATTACCAAATTAATGTGTATTGTAGAGGGAATGGTATGGGGTAGGGAACGGACATAGGTTGGTCAGTGTTGACCTTAGCTAAAGGATTTAGGAATAATTATTTTTATTCTTATCACCGCTACCAATTCAATTAAAGGTACATATTAGTGAATGTTTATTTATGTAAGTTGATTGACATATGTACGTGTGCGCGCGATTAGTGTTACTGTAATTCATATGGTTAACATTTATATGTTTGAATGACATAGTTTCCCATTATTGTCATATTTTTTGTTACATGTTTACTATTGTCAAGATCGACGGACACGTCCAGCTATGTGTGTTTATGTGTACCAGTATTTGAACTGACATGTGTACTGTAATTATCTGTGTGTGTCCATTTTAAAGGAACATATTAGCGAATGTTTATTTATGTAAATTGACTGGAATATATGTGGACGCTCGGTTAGTGTTACTGTAATTTATATTGTTAACGTTTGCATGACATAGTTTCCCCTCATTGTCACATTTTTTGTTACTATTTCGCTGTTCACTCTCACTCTCTCTGAATCCCGTGGACTAATTGTGCTAACGTGTATTTGTTTAAGGTACGGTAACCATAGGCTTTTTACACAATAATTTGCAAAGAAATATTTCTAAAAATCGTCTAAGTTTCTAATAAGTATTCTTTTCCTAACATACAAGTCAATCACACAGTACCTAACCTCAGTCAGATACACTTTTCTTACTATATCTCGTAACGTCTTTTGCATATATATCCTATCTTAAAAAATAACAATTTAAATTCATAACTGGCAACCCCCCTCCCCTCCAAGGCATATAAGGCAACTAAACATCATTCCTTTCCTCTCCCAAATTATCTTTTACACCAATACACAAACTGGGGGCTTTATAGCTGAGTGGACGTCGCTCTCGACTCGAAATCCTAGCTCTTTCGATCCCCCGGCGATGACACAAACGGAAATCAGCAGAGTTTCTATCATTCTGCTGCTCCTGTTACCTAGCAGTAAATAAGTACATGGGCGTTAGACAGCTGTTACGGGCTGTTTCCTGGTGTGTGTTTCTGTGTGTGTGGATTTTTTTTATTAGTTAGTAATAATTGATTCATTGACAGTTGAGAGGCGGGCCGAAAGAGCAGAGCTCAACCCTGCAAGCACAATTAGGTGAACACAACTAGTTAAAAATATCCAACCACGATCTCGTACAATCCACTACACCACGCCCCCCCCCCCCACTCCCTAAATCACTCTACCTAAGTCATTAAAAAATTAAAACAAATCAATTAATACACCAAAAATACTAACTATAAATATAGGCACCAAATTTCGATCATACAGCGACTCCAGCGTGGTCTAGTCGGAAGAGAACGTGTTCTCATCTGGATAGACTGCGATCGAGCCTGTCGGAACGGTTGTGTAACTGCAGGGCACAAATATTTGTGTGTCCCCTCCTGTAGCTGCCTCTGTTTCGACAGGTTCCCTGGATAGCTGGAATTGACCTGGCCCTTGGAAAGTGGGGAAGGGGTGAAATCCGTTGGGCCCACGGATGGATACCTTGGATCCATGGACCTAGGGCAGGTCTAATCACCTGGGATTCGAACCCACGGTGGGAATAAGGGAGGGGATTTGGGGAGGAGGGGGGGGGGAAGGAGGGCTTCAGGAACCAAACCTCACAATAAACCGGACCCTCTCTCACACACACACACACACACACACACACCCTCACCCGAACACTCACACACACCCATAGACTGTGATAAGGGAGACCATCTGAGGGGACACAGATGGCCTCGTGGACACACAAGCATAACCGGACACTCACCTGGACACTTACAGGGGTACTCACAATCACACACACTCACCCAGACACTCACAGGGATACTCACACTCACACAGAGACACACATCCATAGACACAAACTGTGATAAGGGAGACCATCTGAGGGGACACAGATGGCCTCCTGGACCCACAGGTATATATATCAATATTTAAATATACATATATATTTATAAATATTATTAAAATTTAATATATATGTATATAATTATAATATATAATTTAACATATATATATAATATTAAAAATATATAAATATTTTTAAAAATTAATAAATAATAAATATATATGTACACACACACATATATATATATATATATATATATATATATATATATATATATATATATATATATATATATATATATATATATATATATATATATATTAGTATATTTGGTAGCAGTCTTCCGTAGACCATATATATATTAATATGACCGAAAAAGTAAGATTAATAATCTAACACGAATTTTCTCAATTTCCTTATGTCTGCGTACGGTACTCTAGTTTGTGTGGTTGCCGATGTCCGATATGAGGATGACGGAAGAGTACTGGAGCCAGCACAGTACCTTGGGGGACTCACCTCTTCACGGTGGAGGAGGAGTATATTGTTCTGTGGACTAATTGCTCTTTTTGCAGCTTGTTCATTAGGAATTTAAAGATCCATCTTCCAAATTGGCCAGTTATTACTTTCGCGCGCATTTCGTGTGTACTAACTACCCTGTGCTCTCCAGGTGACACATCATCATAAAAATGATGTACTAAATTACCCGAGCCTAGCCGAGCCTAGCCTAGCACCCACGAACAAAAAATGGGACAGCCTGTCCCATTTTTAATATTTAGCGAGCGTATTTATATTATAGTAAATATTATAGTAAGTATTTATATTATAGTAAATATATAGTAAAGTATTTATATTATAGTAAATATTATAGTAAAGTATTTATATTATAGTAAATATTATAGTAAAGTATTTATATTATAGTAAATATTATAGTAAAGTATTTATATTATAGTAAATATTATAGTAAAGTATTTATATTATAGTAAATATTTAGCGAGCGATGATGCACTCTATTTTGGCCGTCGGGAATTTTTATTTCAAAATACGATGTATTATTGGAGGGGGATAGGCTGTATTAACACATGGTCGCATTTGGCGACAGTTTTCAAGAGGTCTTTGTATTTCACCAGCGCTTTGCGGGTCTTCGATGGCATCTTAAGGTCATGTCATAGTGGTGTAGCTCTTGTGAGTGGCAGGAGCGCCCTGTTCTGAACCAGTATTGTCCAGGGTTATGTAAACATTGACTCTCTCCTCCAATAGTTGCTTTATGTTAGTCCTGTCGGTCTCTAGTTGGTTTGTTTTTTTGTCCCTTTTGTAGAGTAGCATGTTGTTGCGTGTTTTGTGTCGGGGGATGACACCGGTGTTTATAGGCTCCGTCCACAGGTGTTGCTGTTGCTGCTGCGAATTGTAGTGCAGCTTACGCAACAGTTATTACTGATGTATTACTGGATTAGCTGACAGTTAGTCAGCTGTCACGGGCTGCTTCCTGGGGGTGGAGGCCTGGTCGAGGACCGGGCCGCGGGGACATTAAAAAGCCCCGAAATCATCTCAAGATAAAAAGATGTTGCTGTTGCTTACTCTGCTACTGTTTCTGATTCTGCTGTTGCTACTTTTTTTTGCAAATGTTGTAGTTACTTACGGCAGTGCTACTGTTCATGCTGCTGCCGTAAGCGCTGCCTTTGAAGCTGGTAATTAAGCATTGGTTCTGATGAGATTATGTCGTTTTGGCGCGCGTATGCATGCGCGCGCAGCAGCGTGAGTATGCATGCGCGCGGTAGCGCGTGTATACACGTGCGTTGGTTCATGTGTGTGTGTATGTGTGTGTGTGTGTATATTGTTAGTGGAAAAGTGGGGTAGCAACGTCCAGTCGGCCAGGGAGCCAAATATGACCTTTGGAGGGCGTTTTGAAGGCCTTGGAGTGGTGGCGGACACAGCGTGTGGCTGAACTTGACGAAGGCCACCTGCACAAAGAACCACGCCGTCACCTTTTTTTCTACGCCAGCAACATGTGCTGTTGTTGAACCTGATTATCGCTTATAATGTGGGTTAAAAGGTTGGATGCGTTTTTATAGGTGGATTGGCGCGGCGTCTTCATTAACTTTGTGTGTGTGTGTGTATGTACTTGCTTAATTGTGTCTGCAAGGGTTGAGCTTCGGCTGTGGTTCCGCCTCTCAAATGTCAGTCAACTGGTAGACAGGTTCCTGAGCCTACTGGGCTCTATCATAAATACACTTGAGTCTGTGTATGAAGTCTGCCATTACCACGAAGCAACGAATGACCACTTTTTACTACATTCCATTTATTCACTACTGTGACACCAAAAAAGATCTTTCTAATCTCTGTGAATCATTTACCTACTTGATCTCCCCTTGTTCGTATACCACCCATACTCCATTGTCTGCCCTGTTGTGTTCCCCCGAGAATTTTGTCCATGGTAATCATGTCTCTCCTAATTTTTGTCTTCAGCGACGCGAGGTTTAATTCCTGTAACCCCTCTCTCTCAACTCATAGTCCTGGGACTCCAGGCTGAAGCTGCATTTACCAGGATTGGTCTGACATATGTGGTATTCAAGGTTCCGAATGGTTTCTTACACAGATAAGAACACAAGGCAGTTCTTATGTTGGCCATCCTAGGATAAGCCGAGGATGAGATCCGTTTGCCATAGGCTTCGGGATACTGGTTCCTTGTGATACCAATCTCCAAGTCATTGTGGATATGTGCGTGTGCTTACCTATTTGTACACTCAGGATCGAGCCTTAGCTCTTAAACTTCGCCTCTCCAGCGGGCTGTTACTTAATGCAATGATTTTTTGACCTACCCGCCAAACACACACCGAAACTACGATGTTGGTACAACGTTCGAACAAGTTTTAACATCTAACCAGTTATAACAACCAATATAGCAAGTTGTAACAACGTTCTAATACGTCATAAACACGTTAAGCCAAAGATGTAACAACTTTATTACTAGTTGTAACAAACGGAAAATAGAGACAGTTTCTGTTTGTTGTTCCAGGGTCGTTACCTTATCATATCTTCTAAAGTTATGAATGGAGCTCACTTCTACAGCTTGTTCATGTAGTTAATTACATTTTTTCACTACTGTTATGCTAGAAGAAAGTTTTCTAACATCTCTGTGGCTCATCTGGTTTTCAAGTTCTTGTTCTATTATTATTCATTCTGAAAATCAATTTTCCCACTGTCAATTTCCTTGAGTATTTTATACATTTATGTCACATCTCCTCTCGCCTCTTTTCAAGCAACGTTATGTCTAGTTTCAACAGTCCCAACTCCTACGCCATCCCTCGCACTTGTGAGACATCTTGTAAACCTCTCAACCTTTTCATGTTTCCTTATGTGCTTTTTGAGATGATGGCTGGACGATGGGGTTGTATACTCCAGGACTGGTCTCACGTACGTGGTGCACAGTGGTGTACCTGCCTTCTTATTAAGGTTCATATCATTGTATTTATCCAGGAAGCCTGGTCAGAGACCGGGCCGCGGGGACGTTAAACTCCGAAATCAACGCAAGATAACCTGCGTTCGTTCCGAGGATCAATGTCCCCGTGTCCCGGTCTCTTACCAAGCTTCCCGGTTGGTAGTCTGGTCAAGCAGGCTGTTAGACGCAGCTGCTTGCCGCCTGACGTATGTATCGGCCCCTGGTTGCTCAGATATCCTTTGGAGGTGTTTATCCAGTTCTCTCTTGAACACTGTGATGGGTCGGCCAGTTATGCCCCTTATGTGTAGTGGAAGTGTTGAAAAGTCTTGCGCCCTTAATGTTGACAGGGCTCTCTTTCAGCGTACCTACTGCACTTCTGTCTTTCAACGGGGTTATTTTGCACATCCTGCAATGCCTCCTGGTCTCATGTGGAGTTTTGTGCAGATTTGGAACCAGTCCCTCTAATATTTTCCAAGTTTAAATTATTATGCATCTCTCCCATGTCCTGTAGATAATACAGATTTTTTTTGTAAGCATCTTGTCGGTGTTATGTTATATGTGCCTCCGAAGTTAGGTTGGTGTTATTTTCCAACCCGTCCTCGCAATTTCGTATAGTCAATATTGACTTATTAAATACGTGCATAGGTGATATACTAAACATAATAGATACCCTTAAAAATCTTCATAGAAAACACCGACCTTACCTAACCTTGTTAGTATGTTAAGATAAGCATCTTATTGCTTCGTAATTACAATTATTACTTAACCTATACCTATAATAGGTTAAGTAACAATTGTAATTACGAAGCTATAAGATGCTCATCTTAACATACTAACAAGGTTAGGTAAGGTCGGTGTTTTCTATGAAGCTTTTTAAGGGTATCTATTATGTTTAGTATATCACCTATGCACGTATCTAATAAGTCAATATTGACTATACGAATTTGCGAGGACGGGTTGCATTTTCACTCCCGAGTCTCCAGTCGTTACAGGAAGGTAGTTTCCCTTCATTGTGCACCATTCTTGTGGTCTCCTGGCACCTCTTCCCATTTACATCACCTTACACTTGTTGGGGTTGAAACACAGAAGCCATTTCTGAGATCAACTCAGTAGCTTGTCATCTTGTAGACTTTTACTTTCTTCATCTGTCTTGACACTTCTCTTTAATATTGCATCGTCTTAATATCAGCATGTAGGACTCTGCTCCTCTAGTTTGGTTATTAACATAATTAAGAAGTAGTATTCTCATTTATGATTCTTATATTCTTATCCTCCAGGTACTTCCTTGTTGTTCTTACTTCTCCCCCTCACTCTCTCCTCTCCCTTTTTTCGTATTATCCGGTATATCTCTGGAAATATTGCATTTGAGGTCATATGAATCCAATGTTTATATTGACAAACTGTTTGAAATAAATCACATGATTTATTTTTCTTTCCACTATTGCAATCAAATTAGTTTTTTTAATAACTCTTTCTTTTATTTCCTCTATTTGGTAACTCCCTCAGCATTGGTATCTGGAGGCTGCACTTGAACACTGTTAGAGCTCTCCTGGATGCTGACCTCTGGTGAGGGAGGGACGTGAGAGGAGGTTGATGTACTGAGTGATGTGAGGTGGGAAGAGGTTGATGGCAAGAGATAGACCGTGATGTACAGAGATTTAGAGAGGAACAAAACCACAAGGGCCGTGACGATGATTCGAACCTGCGTCCGGGAGCATCCCAGACATTTGGGATTGTTCATTGATGCATCACGTTAGTGTGATGTCTGTGTGTTTAGAGAGGAATGTAGTGATTGAGATGAGGGGAGATGATCATGTTATAGATTCAGCTACTTTGAACAAGTTCCAAGTAGCACGGGCTATGGTGAGCCCGTAACTTACCTGGCACGGGAGCGGGGCGATGAGGGGGGGGGGGGGGAGTTAAGGGTATAGGGTGCAGTGCAGGCGGAGTTGTGGGGATAGGCACTCGTGGACATGTGGTGAGGGGCTGGTAGGGGGACAGCCGACAGGCAGGGGGGACTTTGAGGTATACAGGGACTGGGAGGTAGAGAGGACAATTATGGGCTATTCATGCCCGTGCCACCTCTTTGGTGGCTTAATCATCAATCAATCAGAGAGAAGAAGGGAGATGAGAGCCAGAGATGGGGGGTATGGAGCAGGTGGATGGGCAGTATATGTCAGGTGGATGGGGAGTATATGGCAGGTGGATGGGCAGTATAAGGCAGGTGGATGGGCAGTATATGGCCGGTGGATGGGCAGTATATGGCAGGCGGATGGGGAGTATATGTCAGGTGGATGGGCAGTATATGTCAGGTGGATGGGCAGTATATGTCAGGTGGATGGGCAGTATATGGCAGGTGGATGGGCAGTATATGTCAGGTGGATGGGCAGTATATGTCAGTGGATGGGCAGTATATGTCAGGTGGATGGGCAGTATATGGCAGGTGGATGGGCAGTATATGGCAGGTGGATGGGCAGTATATGTCAGGTGGATGGGCAGTATATGTCAGGTGGATGGGCAGTATATGTCAGGTGGATGGGCAGTATATGGCAGGTGGATGGGGAGTATATGTCAGGTGGATGGGCAGTATATGTCAGGCGGATGGGCAGTATATGTCAGGTGGATGGGCAGTATATGTCAGGTGGATGGGGAGTATATGGCAGGTGGATGGGGAGTATATGTCAGGTGGATGGGCAGTATATGTCAGGTGGATGGGCAGTATATGTCAGGTGGATGGGGAGTATATGTCAGGTGGATGGGCAGTATATGTCAGGTGGATGGGCAGTATATGTCAGGTGGATGGGCAGTATATGGCAGGTGGATGGGGAGTATATGTCAGGTGGATGGGGAGTATATGTCAGGTGGATGGGCAGTATATGGCAGGTGGATGGGCAGTATATGTCAGGTGGATGGGCAGTATATGTCAGGTGGATGGGCAGTATATGTCAGGTGGATGGGCAGTATAAGGCAGGTGGATGGGCAGTATAAGGCAGGTGGATGGGCAGTATATGTCAGGTGGATGGGCAGTATATGTCAGGTGGATGGGCAGTATATGGCAGGTGGATGGGCAGTATATGTCAGGTGGATGGGCAGTATATGTCAGGTGGATGGGCAGTATAAGGCAGGTGGATGGGCAGTATAAGGCAGGTGGATGGGCAGTATATGTCAGGTGGATGGGCAGTATATGTCAGGTGGATGGGCAGTATATGTCGGGTGGATGGGCAGTATATGTCAGGTGGATGGGCAGTATATGTCAGGTGGATGGGCAGTATATGTCAGGTGGATGGGCAGTATATGTCAGGTGGATGGGCAGTATAAGGCAGGTGGATGGGCAGTATATGTCAGGTGGATGGGCAGTATATGTCAGGTGGATGGGCAGTATATGTCAGGTGGATGGGCAGTATATGTCAGGTGGATGGGGAGTATATGTCAGGTGGATGGGAGTATATGTCAGGTGGATGGGCAGTATATGTCAGGTGGATGGGCAGTATATGTCAGGTGGATGGGCAGTATATGTCAGGTGGATGGGCAGTATAAGGCAGGTGGATGGGCAGTATAAGGCAGGTGGATGGGCAGTATATGTCAGGTGGATGGGCAGTATATGTCAGGTGGATGGGCAGTATATGGCAGGTGGATGGGCAGTATATGTCAGGTGGATGGGCAGTATAAGGCAGGTGGATGGGCAGTATAAGGCAGGTGGATGGGCAGTATAAGGCAGGTGGATGGGCAGTATATGTCAGGTGGATGGGCAGTATATGTCAGGTGGATGGGCAGTATAGGCAGGTGGATGGGCAGTATATGTCAGGTGGATGGGCAGTATATGGCAGGTGGATGGGCAGTATATGTCAGGTGGATGGGCAGTATAAGGCAGGTGGATGGGCAGTATAAGGCAGGTGGATGGGCAGTATAAGGCAGGTGGATGGGCAGTATATGTCAGGTGGATGGGCAGTATATGTCAGGTGATGGGAGTGGGGATATAAGTCATTGTTTGGGTAAACCTTTGCTGAGTGTCATGTGCTTTAAATGGCCATAAATTGGGTGCCTGGTGTGGACATTGTCCTGACTTACTTAGTGATCACATTGCAAGCACACTAGGTGAGTACTAGTTCACATCGTCTCCATATTAGGCTTTTTGGAGCCCCAGGAGAGCCACTGTCACATTAGACGGGTGGGGGGGGGTGTTGGATGGGTAGGGGGGTGCTATATGACTCTAACTCTTCCCACCACCACCCACGAGATGGGTATGGGACGGGAGACATCTCCTGTCCACGAGGCTAACCATAGTCCGTGCTTCTTGCCTAGCTCCTGTGCCAGGTAAGTTACGGGCTCACCATAGCCCGTGCTACTTGGAACTTGTTCCGAGTAGCTGAATCTATAACAACAACAATGGGAATGGGCTGCCTAATAAACAAAGAACAGAAGGGGTTGGGCCCAGGGAAGGCAACTATACAGCTGCTAAACAGGACACAGCCAACTACTCCCGCAGCAGTACATCTTACCTACGAGTCCTCCATCGGTGCAAATGTACCTAACTCTGCCAGGGCCCCCCCCCCAAAAAAAAAGAAGATACAAATTGAGTACACCTTCGGGCTCCAGCCTGGACATGCAGTACTGTGTTTGACATCTATTTTGAGGACTTAGTTCATGCAGGTAACGGGGGGGGGGGGGTGAGGGGGTCATGCAGGTAATTGTTGAGAGAGGTCATACAGGTAACTTGTGAGGGGGAGGGGTTGGGGGGAGGTGTCATCCAGGCGATTGTTAGGTATTGGTCATGCAATATATATCTATATATATATATATATATATATATATATATATATATATATATATATATATATATATATATATATATATATTTATTTATATGGGTACCACCTCTGGTGCAATTGTAGGTACACCATAGTAACAAGTTAAGTACAGGTACATTTTCGTCGTAGTACTAACAAAGGTATATATTTTTTTTTAGTGAGAATTTTGGCGTGGTCGTGTCTGCGGGTGATGGATGGGTGCAGCGGCGGCGGCGGGGTGCAAATTGCCTCCTGCCACTGGCAGAGTGCGCCAGATCTCATCTGGAAGGGGGGGAGGGGGAGTCTTACCTTGCATTACACAGTCCTTCCTGCTCACGCCTCTCCCCTCACATGTGGGATTTGCACGCACTGGCCTCTAATGGGGTAGTGTGCGTGTAATGGGGTCACTGGCCTTTAGTGGACTGACTTGCCCATAATGGGGCAACTTGCCTGTAATGGGATAATTTATTGTTGAAATTAGTCAAGGTGCTTAGATAATGGGATATCAAGTTGATGTAATAGGTGTCACGCCTCCTTCACCGGGGGGCAATATACACCCCTTTGTACACAAATGATAGTACCTATAGCAACTGTTTGTTGAACGTACAAAAGTGAGCTGTTGTATTCGTCAAAGTTCACGTTCCCACACTGTATGATTCCTCCAGATGGCAGAAATGGGAATAATTAATACATCCAAACCTGTCCTAGACCTAATATACATTGTCCTAAGCCTAATTTTGTATATCACACACAAGGATTGTGAGAATGGTCCACAATCGACTTGAGAATGGTCCAGGACGGACCGAAACGTCGTCGTCGTCCCTTCAACTTCTAGTGTGTGGTTTGGTCAACATATTTCAGCCCCGTTATTGTGACTCCTCGCCTGCATTGATGCCATGGGTAACTTACCGTTCAGTAGACTGAGCGGCGCGTGTCAACCAGCGCTGCAGGACACATCAAGCAAGAGAGGGACGAATGTGCCGCCGACTGCATGATCTTCGACAGTGAGAACGCATTCGGTACGGTGCCGCACTAGAGAGACGCAGGCTAGAGGAGCAGGCTAGAGAGACGCAGACTAGAGCAGCAGGCTAGAACAGCAGAAGGCTAGAGAGCAGCAGGCTGGTGTATGAGGGAGAACATTAAGGTGGATGAGGGACTACCTCTCGCCAAGTACACAGACCTACAGTGAGAGACGTCCTGGCACTACACACACCACAAGGCAGACCTGTATGTGCATCACCACCATACAACACTCGTCTGAAAAACGAAAATTCAGAAAAAAAGAAAGGTCCAGAGATATGTAACAATTCTCGTTCCTGAACTGAAGGATTTGATCTACGAGAATAGACTTGAGTGAACTAGACCTTACCATCCGGAAGATCATGAGATTAAAAGACGTGATAACGACATACAAGATTTTAATCCTTCCCCCCCCCCCCCCCTTTTCCCCACACCTCAATCCTCATATCACCTACTCTGCCAATGAAGCAAAAGGTTCGATCTCCGGTGGAGGCGGAAACAAATGAGCATAGTTTCGTTTACCCCTGTTACCTAGCAGTAAATAGGTACCTGGGAGTTAGTCAGCTGTCACGGAGCTGGTTCCTGGATGTGTGTGTGTGTGGGAGAAAAAAAAATAATAGTTACAGTTAATTGACAGTTGAGAGGTGGGCCGAAAGAGCAGAGCTCAACCCCCGCAAGAACAAACAGGTGAATACACACACACACACACACACACACACACACACACACACACACACACACACACACACACACACACACAAGTAAGGGTGTGAGCAAGGCGGCCAACTCACCTGTCATAACTCGCACCATATTCCACTCTTAACCACACCTTTCTTGTAGCTTTGTGTAGTATTTAGCTCTGACATCTTGAATTTCGAAGTGAAACACGTACAGCAGATTTTGATCAGTCACAGGAACATTGATAACATACAGGAGCATTAATCCAATAGCAGGAGCAAGGCACATTTACATATTTTGGATATATATATATATATATATATATATATATATATATATATATATTATACCGCCCAGCTGAAAGTCTCTGTGAGAGGACGAACCGTCAGTGAATTCGCAACTAAAATTACTATAATTTGTTGCTTGTAGAAGTGTGGCGGAGGCTCCTGTTAAGCAGGAAGAGCCGGGCAGGTGTTCACCCTTGAATGGGTCCCTGTGTCCTGCCTATTACCTCCGGCTTGTGAACTTGAATGGTTGCCACAAGACGTGAAGGTGTTGAATTAGTCTTATGACCGGTTATACTTGATGACCCCAGGTGTGGGCCCACAGGTGGTCCATACCTTCTTGACCCCAGGTGTGGGCCCACAGGTGGTCCATACCTTCTTGACTCCAGGTGTGGGCCCATCGGTGGTCCACACCTTCCACCGACACTACTCACCATCCTGCACAAGATCATGGTAACCCACACCATACTTATAACCAAATCTGTGGTGTACACATACAGGTGGAGAAGTTTAGGCTGCGTCTTGGCTTGGGATGCTATGAAAATTACATAGCATCCAAAGCAAAGGAGCAGCCTAACCCTTTCCATACCTCCATCGTGAGGCGGACGTCTGCGAGTTAGTGTTTTGACGTAACCAAAGAGACGAAGAACACATGGAAAATTATGATAATGATAAATTGTTGTCGACAGTTTCAAGGTGGTATTAAAGCTCAAAGTTAACCTGCTTCAAGATGTGCGAACTGATCACAAACCTCTCACACAGAAGGCTCTCCAACATAAAAGTGATGCGAGAATCGGAAACTGTTGGAGGAACTTGGTTAATAATAGCCTGAGGCTCAGAAATGATCGTTGATAATGAGGCCGATGATTCATTGTGTGTACCTCTTGTTGTGGTGTTCAACTCCTCGCTGGAAAAGTGGAGAATTACCACACTGCTGGAAAGGCAGCCATTGTAGTGCAAGTATATAAGAAAAGAGGGAGACAATAATCACTGTATGAAGGACCAATATTGTTAAGAAGTTCCCTGCAATTTACTATACAAAGACGCTCTTGTAAAACACTTTGGAAGAGATAAATTTCGCGTCCAAACACTAACAAGGATTTAGCGAAGGTAAATCATGTTTGACAAACTCTTTATGAAAAAAAAATTTATGAAAAGATAAAAATGAAACTGGAAAAAGAGGGTTTGGCAGACTGCATCTGCCTTTATTGTCAGAAAGTAGTTGACACAGTCTAAACACTAACTTCTAGTCAAGCAAGAGAAAGTCTTAGTGTATCTACAAGAATGTTAAGTTGGGTGAAGAAGCACTGTCCAGAAAGGAAGCAGAGGGTCACAATCAGATGCCAGAGGGGACGAGTGGAGTGCCGCAAGGCTCAGTACTGGGGCCCTTATCCTAATAGATGGCAAAACCCTCATGGGAGATTGAGAGCTATATTGTTATTGTATTAATGTGGAAGTAATGAGAAGAATGGAAACAGGCTGTGTAATGCTGCAAAATGATCTTCACACACTTGACAAAACTCTTTTATATAAAAAAAGGTAGGCATACAAGAAGTGGTTTTGAGGTGACATGTGTGTCAGAGAGCGAGGGCAAGACCGCATGACACTTCTAGCACGAGTCCGAAATATTGCATCTTCTTCTTAAGGTTATCTTGAGATGATTTCGGGGCTTTTTTTTTTAGTGTCCCCGCGGCCCGGTCCTCGACCAGACCTCCACCCCCAGGAAGCAGCCCGTGACAGCTGACTAACACCCAGGTACCTATTTTGCTCCTAGGTAACAGGGGCATAGGGTGAAAGAAACTCTGCCCATTGTTTCTCGCCGGCGCCTGGGATCGAACCCAGGACTACAGGATCACAAGTCCAGTGTGCTGTCCGCTCGGCCGACCGGCTCCCTACTCTGCCTCCTGCATGGCCTCACCTTGCTCGTAACATACCAAGTGGACGAAACTTAGTAACAACGGTACCCATGTAACACCCCCGACCTCGTTATAACGTTAGCCTGGTAACTGAAGTCTTGACCCGGGGGAAAAGAATAGTGTGGGTGAATAGCAGCAAGGAAGAGTGTGCGCGCCTGACCTGCCCGGCAGTTCGTACCTCTACCCAATGTAAATATTCTTGGAACTGCGGGTTCTTCTTTTTATGAGGAAAGTTGATAAATTCCTGGAGGAAGTACCTGGTCAGGCTGGTTATGAAGGGGTATGCCTGCGGGCTGCTAACACTAATAGCCTTACTTGCCACGCTATAACCAGGGAAGACTAGCCTCAAGCCGGTTACCTGAATAAAAACTAAAGAAACCGGTCACCAGTAAATGTCTGCTGCTTAAGATGGCAAGCTTGTTAACAAATAAGGCTTCTTAAGTTGAATCACCAAGCATCTTCCAGAAAAGCCTGTCCTCACCTGTGCTTGCCTACAAGAGCCTCCTCCTCTTGCAGCTTTGGAGGACAACATTGCTTGGAGGCAGTTAGGCTTCCATCTGAGTGTTGGTGGCGTTCATCTTGCCAGTGTTTGTGCATCACCCCCCCCCCTTCCCCTTGACACATGCGCGGCCCCTTTCCCCCTCACACGTCTCTTGGGGTAGTTTGTGTTCTGTCTACCTAGTGGTGTCTGTCTGTGTCTGTCTGCTCTCACCCTCGTCCCTGCCTCCTGCCTCTCCGTCCCTGTGCATGGTCCGCCAGTACCCGCACCTACTGTGGCATACCGTTACTATAATGGTTGGTGTTCACACACAGTTAAGAGCATCACAGCCGGCTGCTCCGTACCCTGCCCATGCTGTTCGCGCCCCTCAACCGGCCCCCTTCCCTCAATCGGCCCCCTTCCCTCAATCGGCCCCCTTCCCTCAATCGGCCCCCTTCCCTCAATCGGCCCCTTCCCTCAACGGCCCCCTTCCCTCAATCGGCCCCCTTCCCTCAATCGGCCCCCTTCCCTCAATCGGCCCCCTTCCCTCAATCGGCCCCCTTCCCTCAATCGGCCCCCTTCCCTCAATCGGCCCCCTTCTCTCAACCGGCCCCCTTCCTCAACCGGCCCCCTTCCCTCAATCGGCCCCCTTCCCTCAACCAGCCCCCTTCCCTCAATCGGCCCCCTTCCCTCAACCGGCCCCCTTCCCCTCAACCGGCCCCTTCCCCAACCGCCCCCTTCCCTCAATCGGCCCCTTCCCTCAACCGGCCCCCTTCCCTCAACCGGCCCCCTTCCCTCAACCGGCCCCCTTCCCCTCAACCGGCCCCCTTCCCCTCAACCGGCCCCCTTCCCTCAATCGGTCCCCTCCCCTCAATCGGCCCCCTTCCCTCAATCGGCCCCCTTCCCCTCAACCGGCCCCTTCCCCTCAACCGGCCCCCTTCCCCTCAACCGGCCCCCTTCCCTCAACCGGCCCCCTTCCCTCAACCGGCCCCCTTCCCTCAATCGGTCCCTTCCCCTCAATCGGCCCCCTTCCCTCAATCGGCCCCCTTCCCTCAATCGGCCCCCTTCCCTCAATCGGCCCCCTCACCCGACCCCCTCAACCGGCTCCCCCTCATCCAGCCCCCCCCCCTCACGCTGCCCCCCTCACGCTGCCCCCCCTCACCCTGTTCTCATCCCGGCCGTGGGCACACGTCCAGAGTGAACTTGAGCAAGTTGAGGACAACCTCTGGCCAATATGGGAGCGGGAGGCTGGACTACTGTGGAGGCTCTAGTGGTGACTGGGCGGGTGTAGAGGGGGATGGAGGCAAGGGGCGCAGCTCTCGCTCTTATCCCCACTCCCAAATTGGGTATTGGGTCGGCCAAATGGGTATAATTCAAGAAATGTGTGTAAAATACCACGGAGTAAATCGTAGAGTTTGTCCCTGCGTTGGTCAGCGTCCTGTGAGTAGCATCAGGCGAGATTTGAACAATATTCAATCAAATTCAAAAATTGGTAAATAAACCATGTGAGAGAAGTCCCTCGGGGGAGCTGCGTGAGACCCCACTTGAAGTGGCGAGGCATAATTCGTTAAGATCAGCAGCCGCGAGAGGAAGAAGAAAGTGAAGCAGCATTGTGATTGTGGTTAATGACTCAAGGGGGCAGGTGAACTTGCCACGCCAACAACATGTCCTCGTGAAGTACGTAGTAAATGTTGGAATCTTGTGCAGATGTGTGTGAGCACTGAGCTTTACCAAGGCCAGTGTCTTCTTCTGAGTTGTAGCACTGAGTGAGTGGCGAAGGGGTCGGTGACACACCTGTCAAGGTGTTAACTTGGTGAGACACACCTGTAGCACCTGTCAAGGTGTTAACTTGGTGAGACACACCTGTAGCACCTGAATTAAACATTTTGACCAAGAGCGCCGAGGTAACTGTGTGAGGTTGAGGAAGAGAGTCGACTACACTGAAGGGTAGTGTCATCTCTAGTCTTCTTTCATTGTTCTGGCTTGGCGCCTTCTTTTGGTAATTACTTCTTTCATCTTAATGTTGATCATGGTCGGCTTTGTGCTCTCTACAACCGAAAGGTTTTCACATTGAAGAATAAGATGAACTTGCTGTGGTTTCGTGGATCATTATCCCCTACAGCTCGGTCCCTGACTGGGCTTCCTAGTTGACGCTCTGGTCAATAAGGCTGTTAGATGCACCTGCAGCATGTAGTTTAGCGTATGCAACAACCCACTTGATCAGGTACCCCTTTGGAGACATTTACGCTGCTGATGGTTAGGCAGAGCTTTGAAGTCTTGTACAAATTTGGATCGAGTCTCTTAAACATTTTCCGCAAGTGACCTATGATGTTCCCCTTCCCCCGCGCTCCAAGGGGGGCATACTGAGGGATCCCAGACGCTGCCTTAATCGGATGTAGGTTCGAACCCTCGTCACGGCCCTTGTGGATTTGTTCTTGTGTCCTCCAAGTCAGGAGGTTCTCCAGTAGTGAATGGCGCCGTTAAGGTAGAACAGTATTCTACCCTATACATCGCTAGTGGCCGAGGTATAGTGCCTGGTGCAGGTTCTCCTGCCATTGTGACAGCAGTATTGAAGAGTAAGGTCCCGTCCGTAATTACTCCCGCCTTCAAGGTGTCTTACCTTGAGTGTTCTCCTATATTACAGTTGCGATCACTGTCGTTCCTGTTCTACTGTCTCCATGTTGACGACAGCGCAAAGGGAAGGGAATTATCAGGGGGGGGGGGGAACGCCAAGCCATTACGACTATATATCACTGGAAACGGATCAGGATAAGGATTTGGGATGGGACGGGGGGAAAAGATTGATGCCCAACCACTTGGACGTTCGGGGATTGAACGCCGATCTGCATGAAGCGAGACCGTCGCTCTACCGTCCACTCAAAGTGCTTGGGCATGAGCTGAAGCTTGTTTGCGTGGAATGATGAGATTATTTGAGCAACGATATTCCAACCAAGTAGATTTAGCAACAGTTTAAATTGTGTGGCTTGTGGTGCCTATCCTGTGACCTAAGGATAATCGATAGACTAATAATGTACCATCCCTGTGATGCTGTAACTCCACTCGACCTGTTGCTGATGATGTTATTATAGATTCTGCTACTCGGAACAAGTTCAAAGTAGCACCGGCTATGGTGAGCCCGTAGTGTACTTACCTGGCACAGGAACGGTGCTGTGAGTGCTGTTGCTGAGTTGAGGCAATATTGTAAACTAAACCCAAAGGCTAGATCACTGTCCTCTTACGTCCCCCTTCCTCTCCCCTCCCTTCCTTCATCCTCCCCCTCCTTTCCCCTCTCTCTCTGTGCCCCTGCAGTCACTTCCCGTGTGGGGGGAGGATGCGGTCTGCCCAGTGCCTCCCGCCACACGGGATGATTAATAATGGTTGCGGCAGGTCAGTGTGTGGGAGCGGCAGTATGATACCTATTGTCTGGCTCACAGGTGGAGGTGTCAGGGGGTGGCATGTGGGGGAGGAGAGAGCACCACTATGTAAGGTGGAGACGAGTGTAAGTTCCAGGTGTGCTGCAGGAGAAGAGCATAGTGTGATGGGGAGAATAGCGTGCATTATCGCAAGAATATAAACGGGTGTGGGTGGGGGAAGTGGGTTGTAGGGGGCATGAACATGGGTTGTTATAGGCAAAAGTACATGGGGTAACTAAGTAGGTAACTAGGTCAACTACTGACCATCGCAGGATACAACCCACAACAGCTGTCTAACTCTTAGATACCTATTTATTGTTAGAGGAAGAGACACATCAGGTGAAAGGGAATGTTGGGTTCCTTCTCGACTCACAATCAGGAATTCCAGGTTCGAATTCAGAGCAAGAAAGAAATGGTTGGGCTCGTTTCCTTTCACCTAGCACCCCTATTTATCTAGCAACAAATAGGTACCCGAAGGTTAGTGAACATATATACATGTAATCCTTCCCCCTTCCCCCCCCCCCGGGGGTGTAACCGAGTAAGCAAAAATATTCAAATGTAGATACAGAATGAGACCTACGCTCGAGGTGTCCCTTGTGCACGTGCTTGTACTGTAAGTGCTTGTACTGTACGTGCTTATATTGCACGTGCTTGTACTGTACGTGCTTGTACTCAGTTGTTCTTCCAGGGTCGAAGTTTAGGTCTTGGACCCCGCCATTGAATTCGCAGGGTGTCTAATGCAATGACTCCCATTTTGCTATGTTTTCCTTTGAAATAATGAATTGAATTTGCTTCTACAACCTGTTCATTCTCTTGGTTCAGTTCTGCTGCTACCTGGAGCTGGGTGTGTGTGCTCCCCAAGGCCTACCTATGACCAGGCTACACTTGGTACCTTGCTCCAGCACGGTCATGCTTGGAGCGGCCTGCAGGCCTACGTGTCCACAGCCTGACTGCTCTGGCACTTCTAACATCTCTATGACTCGTGTGTTTCCTAACCTTCTATCCCTCTTATTCTCTTGATATTCACCGTAAACAACTTTCTCCACTCCTTCAATGCAAAAGTATTTTGTCTCGTCTTTTACTAGCGATGTTAAGTTAGCGCTTTCCTCATACTGTTGTTATCCTTACACACAGATATCACAATAGCGTGATGCATCAAATGAACAAATCCACAAGGGCCGTGACGAGGGTTCGAACCTGCGTCCGTGAGGATCCCAGATGCTGCCTTAATCGACTGAGCTGCGACATGGTGATTTCCCGGTTGCAATTCTTGTTACCATGTCGCAGCTCAGTCGATTAAGGCAGCGTCTGGGATCCTCTCGGACGTAGGTTCGAACCCCCGTCACGGCCCTTGTGGATTTGTTCTGTTGTTTTCCTGTTTATATGAGCGTCCCGCGTCTCCTCTAGTCGTTACAGCGAGGTAGTTTCCCTTGTGTGTGTGCCGCTCTTCTGCTCTCCTCTTCACGTGTCCAACCACTTGGGCTGGACGGTAGAGCGACGGTCTCGCGTCATGCAGGTCGTCCTTCAATCCCCGACCGTCCAAGTGGTTGGGGCACCATTCCTTCCCCTCGTCCCATCCCAAATCCTTATTCTGACCCCTTCCCAGTGCTATATAGTCGTAAGGACTTGGTGCTTTCCCTGACGGGAGACATCTTCTGTCCACGAGGCTAACCATAGCCCGTGCTTCTTGCCCAGCTCCTGTGCCAGGTAAGTTACGGGGTCACCATAGCCCGTGCTACTTGGAACTTGTTCCGAGTAGCTGAATCTATAACAACAACAGACATAAGTTCACACCATTTGGTCCGGGAGACATCTCCCGTCACGCAGGGTGCACTCGCACCTCCACAGATCTCCAGTATCAACTCTTGATACTGGTAAATGGCTCAAAAGGGCCACCACTTACGGGCTATTCATGCCCGTGCCACCTCTTGGGTGGCTTAATCTTCATCAATCAATCGTGCTTTCCCCCCTTAGTTCGTCTTCACGTTGGGCTCACCTTGGTTACCAGTAGCCGTAACGTCACACCAACTCTGCAGCTTGTCAGAGTCCTTCTGAAGGGAAGGAATCTTTGGGTCGTAATGTGTCTCAGTGTAATGCGCATACAGGACGGCTCTCCTCTGGTTAGGTCATTAACACTGATGAATGATAGTATGGACGATAGCAGCGATCATTGTGTACTCCGCTTGTTATCACTGTCACACTTGTGGCGCCCCTCACACTCTCACTCCTGGGGCTAGATTCACGAAGCAGTTACGCAAGCACTTATATGAACTTGTCCAACTTTTCTCAATCTTTGGCAGCTTTGTTTACAATTATTAAACAGTTAATGAGCTCTGAAGCACCAGGAGGCTCTTTATAACAATAACAACAGCTAATTGGGAAGTTTTCATTCTTGTAAACTGTTTAATAAATGTAACCAAAGCCGTCAAAGATTGAGGAAAGATGTACACGTTCATAAGTACTTGCACAACTGCTTCGTGAATCTGGCTTATGTCTGTTAGGTACTCTCTTATCTATGTCCCTGCTCTTCTACTTACTCTCTCCTGCCTTTCTCATTTGTTTAGTAGTGTTTGTGGGGTACTGTGTCATACAGAGTCTGGCAAACCTTCTCTCCCGACGTGTTTGCCTCACTTGATCCGCCAACAGACACGTTAGGCATGATTTCCCTTCCATGGTATTACATACCAAACCAAATCAAAGGCATTGCCCATAAATGTTCATACATGAGTGCAGGCCGTAGACGTGTCATTAGCACACTCCTACGTCATTCCGTAACAACTAATACAAATCATTACCATACTGGCTAAGCTATAGTTACCAGAACCAAGCTTATAGTGTGCGTGCGTGGGTGCGTGCTGTGGGAGAGCCGGGAGGAGCAGATAATCCTCCAACATCACCGGGACAACATGAAAATTACTCCCATTAGTTGAGTATAAATAAGCCGAGAATCAAGCGGCCATCGTAGTGAGCCGGGAGGGAGGTGGAATAGGGTAGGGGAGGGGCAGGGAGAGAGGAAGGGTGCTGGGGAAGGGGCAGGGTAATAACCCTGCCCTCCTCCGCTAATATTAGTTTCCCGCTCAACAGTCAAAAAAAAAAAAAACAGATAAGAGAATAAGTTTAATAGATGTGTGGGGAGGCGCTCGATATATTCTTCAGCTTTTTGTCCTCTCTCTGGGTTATCCCCAAGCTCTGTGGCAGTATACCGCGTGATGTAGCCTGGTAGTATATAGCGTGAGGTAGCCTGGTAGTATATCGTGTGATGTAGCCTGGTAGTATATCGCGTGAGGTAGCCTGGTAGTATATCGCGTGATGTAGCCTGGTAGTATATCGTGTGATGTAGCCTGGTAGTATATCGCGTGAGGTAGCCTGGTAGTATATCGTGTGATGTAGCCTGGTAGTATATCGTGTGATGTAGCCTGGTAGTATATCGCGTGAGGTAGTCTGGTAGTATATCGCGTGAGGTAGTCTGGTAGTATATCGCGAGAGGTAGTCTGGTAGTATATCGCCTGAGTGTCGCCTATATGTCGCGTGGGCTAACCCGAGCGTATATCGCGGTTTGAGGGAAGCAGTATATCAGAGGATGAGTGGAGAGTGTGGGCAAGGAGTGTGTGGGCAGTGCAGTATAGTCCAATATTATGGGTAGGTAATGGTGGGTGCGAGCGGGTATTAAGGCCGCGTGTAACTGCCCTCAGCGCCACCATTAACCCAGCCATAACCATTAGGAGCGCTCCTGTGGGGATAACACCTGTGAACCCCCCCACCCCACACCACTCATGCCTCACATGCCCCTCACTCTCATTACTTAGGTCAGGAATGTATCCCGGTAGCCCACCATTCCTGTTACTTCCTCCCCACCCCTACCCATTCCCCTCCCTCCCCCGTTCTCCTTCCTACAAAAAAAAAACACGTTCCCATCTCCTCTCCCCCACGCCACTCTCCACCTTACAAGCTGAGAGGACCAAACAGAATAATTACTCCTTGGATCACTTTTTATGATGGTCTGGTGCGGGATTCTGCATTGTTGGGCAATATCCTTGTGTTTGAGAGTGCTCTGGTGGGCTCCTTCAGTAGTGGGTCGTGATGAGGTGCCGGTGAGGCAGTGGTGGCTACCTGGCTCCTGGTGCATGGGCCGTCCTGGTACAGCTGGGACAAGGAAAGGTCACCAGGGTATGGAGAAACTGCCAACATAGTGAGAGACACGCTAAATGCCCCTTCAGAAAGCGGTCAAACTTTGTAACCTGGGAACGGAGACGAGACAGCAAGATCTCATAATATACACATGGGGGAAATAGTTTGATGTATGTTTGTTTGAAGCAGTCTCCGTGGTGTAGTGGTTAAGACTCGCCTGGCGTTCCGCGAGCGCTT
>WNGS01092210.1:18054204-18065753 GCA_020271785.1 Procambarus virginalis
TTAGTGTGAAGGCGTAGCGTAGTGTTGGAGAGTTAGTGTGAAGGCGTAGCGTAGTGTTGGAGAGTTAGTGTGAAGGCGTAGCGTAGTGTTGGAGAGTTAGTGTGAAGGCGTAGCGTAGTGTTGGAGAGTTAGTGTGAAGGCGTAGTGTAGTGTTGGAGAGTTAGTGTGAAGGCGTAGTGTAGTGTTGGAGAGTTAGTGTGAAGGCGTAGCGTAGTGTTGGAGAGTTAGTGTGAAGGCGTAGCGTAGTGTTGGAGAGTTAGTGTGAAGGCGTAGTGTAGTGTTGGAGAGTTAGTGTGAAGGCGTAGTGTAGTGTTGGAGAGTTAGTGTGAAGGCGTAGTGTAGTGTTGGAGAGTTAGTGTGAAGGCGTAGTGTAGTGTTGGAGAGTTAGTGTGAAGGCGTAGTGTAGTGTTGGAGAGTTAGTGTGAAGGCGTAGTGTAGTGTTGGAGAGTTAGTGTGAAGGCGTAGCGTAGTGTTGGAGAGTTAGTGTGAAGGCGTAGTGTAGTGTTGGAGAGTTAGTGTGAAGGCGTAGTGTAGTGTTGGAGAGTTAGTGTGAAGGCGTAGTGTTGAGGTGAGGGTGAAGGGGGAGGGAGCGCCGTGCCACAACGAGGAAAATCAGAGTATCAGAGCCTCGTTTCTCCTATGTTTTACAGCCGACAAATTTGACTTTATTATCATCACAGGAGTTGGAATTGTTTTGGGGTAGGCAGTTAGGGACCCACATACACACACACAGCCGCTTTTCCTCTTGCATCTTCCTGGTTTGATCGTGATGCGCGCACACGATCTGTGCGTGTTCTGTGCGCATGTCTTTCACGCATGCAAGCAAGGTAATGATCAGCTGCAGGTGCCAAGCCAGTATGGCTCTATAGTACATGGGAGGGGTACGAGGACGGAAGGGCGGAATGGTGCCAACTACTTGGACCATCGGGGATCAAACGCCGACCTGCAAGGAACGATATCGTAGCTGTACCGACCACTCTTTTAAGTGATTGGGTAGAGAGATGACCGTAATCGGCTTAAATTTTAATAGACTTGACATATGACGGGGTCTGGCAGGGCAACCTTCCGACAGCTTAACTACAGTTACGGGTGGAGGCACCCTTGTGCGGTGGAGGCACCCACTATACCGCAAGTGCTCGAGACACACAAGGTGCGTTTCTCCTGGTCATTACAAGCTCCTAGTCATAATGACTCTGCGCTTTCTCCCGATAATTGGTGCTCTTCTTCTTGGTCATGAAGGGTGTAAGCACTACTCCATCCCTGGAAGCACTCATTCACAAGACAATGTTGAGGTGGTGCACCACACGCCTCACTCATTCACTCAGGGAGATGGGTTTTATAGCCTTTCTAACATGTTGTTCCTAATTTAATGAGGAAGGCTTGTATCCTTGTATATTTAGCGTGTGTGCCTTTTATGTCTGTTTTATACCTGATAATGAATGCACAAGTTGTTCGAATCTTCATCTGAATTTTTCAAGATTGCACTCCACAACAGGTTTGGCAAGACACACACACACACACTATATATATATATATATATATATATATATATATATATATATATATATATATATATATATATATATATATATATATATATATATATAATAATAAAAATACAGCGATAGCAGGAGATTCGACATCAGCGAGGCACTACACATCAAAAAGTCAACACCAGCCAGCAATCAACAGTCAATTAATGCACAACTATATTCTACCCACTTCAAGACCCCGAACCAATATAGAAGCATCAATAGGCCTTCTGCAGTTACTTCCATTCTTATGTTTTTATACCCATTGGTTCGTGTTCTATCATGTGCAAATGTCAATCACCTCACCCAAAACTTTTGTACCATATCACCTCACCCAAATGTGAGTATAAGTATGGATGTATTTTGTGTGTTTACAGGTTACAGTTGTGTGTGTAAACTAAAGTCTTTGAAAATGTAATAAGTTATTACAAAATACGTTCAGGCGTCAGACTAGAAATAAAAATGACTTTTGGAGAATTGATTTTTCGATTACTATTGACAGTGAAGAGAAACATAAGAAATGTTGAGAAAAGTCGTGTTAGAATTATTAATCTTACCTTTTAGTAATAATTAGTATATTTTGGTAGCAGTCTTTCCTGTAGGCATATATTTGTAGTGAGTATATTTGTAGCGAGTGCAAACAATATACTCACTACATATTATTGAATGGGACGGGCGGAAAGGGTGAGATCAATGATTCTTGCACGAATCTATTCTATTTTCCGTCACTTCGGAAAGAAATTGAAAATTTAACCCTACTAACTTAATTTTCTCAGTTTTATTTAGCCAGACACTAAGAGATGCGTTTCGTTAACTCATTGTTAACATTGTCAAAGGCAGACCTGGAAAGATTTTAGATTGTTGTTGTTGTTTTAGATTTAGTTACTCGGAACGAAATGTCCATGTATCACGGGCTATAATGAGCCTGTTTCAGATTGTTTTGGTGCATAGTATATAGCCGAGGATGAGGTGAAGATGCACCTCACGCATAGGCTCACTGAATCATGTCACACTCCTGTTTGCATAATGGTTGGTGCAGTATGCTGTGTGTTCCATCGTGTTCTGGAAGTTGGCAGAGTATAATCTGGTGGTAGTTTGCTATTGATGTGTGGCTTGGTTTGCTTTATGTATAATGCATCGCCCATGTCCAGTCTTTTGTTTTCGTTGTATCTGTCAGGTGTGAGACCTCCAGAACCTCCCAGAGAACTTTACTGAGTTCTGAGTTGATCGACTTTGTACCACCATGGCCGAATCGGTTAAGGCAGGCATTTTAAGCAGGTTGGACTTGAGCGCTTTCGTGTTTTATTAACACGTTGTTGTTGTTGTTTTAGATTTAGCTACTCAGAGCAAAATCTCCATGTAGCACAGGCTATGGTGAGCCCGTAATTGAGTTCGGTTATTCGCGATAACCTTGTTACTGTGATATTTGGTTCAAAGTTTTAAATGGAGGTGGGGATTCCTCCTTTTTCCCTATTTCTTTTTTTGCTTCTGTTTTAGTGCACTGGTTTTAGTCCTGTTTTAATAACATTATCTTGGTGGCAGATGTAGATGCAGAATGCTCACTAGTGAGTCCCATTCCTCAATGGCTTTTCTAATCATTGTAGTCGCTGTGGAATGTGCATCTAATGCAGCTGCTGTCGTTGGATTAATGTTGAGGTTGATGCGCAGGACTTCAGTAACTTCACATTCCAGTAAGTAGTGCAATAGTGGCACCTCTGCTTCTGTTCCACAGATATGACACACTTTAACTATTGGATTTATTACCTCCCAGCAGCACTTGTAATCAAGTCTGAGTCTGTGTATGGCTACTGCAATGTTTCTAGATATCTTTTTGTCAGGCTTGAAAGAGTAGTACCCAGTGGCTTGTTCGTACCATATTGCAGTGGATCTTCCTTCGGCTACTTTGGCTCTGTGGGCACTTTTGATATTTGGGTGTATTTTCTTCTGGATTTGTTCCTTAATCTGTGAAAAACTTGAAGGTATTTGAACCTGTGCAACAGGTAGAGAAGTGGCAGTTTTTGCTAGTGACACATTACCATTAACACATCACCAATTAATTACCAATTACATTACCAATTAACACATTACCAAAAGTAAAATATATATCAACAAGGAGGTTAGGTGTGAGGTGCAAAACAATGTCTTTGAACCATAAGAACCAAAGGAAGCTGCAGAAGGTCTATTGGTCAGTACACACTCATAAGAGTTATATGACAAAAATACTGGGAAGACAGGACATCATGAGCGTAGCTCTCATCCTGTAACTACACTTAGGTAATTACAAGAACAAACTGAAACTCCAGAAGGCCCTGGAAACACTAACCCTAATAACTAATACATATACGAGATCCTGCATGTCATTATGTCATTAGCGATAGTGCTTCCAGGACCTGCAATAAATAAATAAATATTTGTAACATATATATATATATATATATATATATATATATATATATATATATATATATATATATATTATATATATATATATATATATATATATATATATATACTGTATATTATATATATTATATATATATTATATATATATATATATTATATATATATATTATATATATTAGTAAAATGTGTATATGCTGCAATATTATATTGTTGTTAATATTGTCGTGAATTAATAATTGGAGGCAGTCTCGGAGAATGAGGTACAGTCGTTAATGATACACTTATTATATATAATGATGGTTGTTACTCCAAGTCAATTATCATCAGCTTAAGAGATTCTGAGACATTCATTCAGTTCACCTTGCAACACATTTTATCTTGAGGTGGGTGTGTACACATGTGTAGCTTGCATGCTCTTCTTTAATGACCTAAGTGTAATTACACTACGTTGCAAACTTTGTAACATAAAGTTACAAAGTTGTAACTTTGTAGTTACAGAGAGACCTTTGAATCTTTAAAACTGCATAAAAAAGAGCCATTCATTCTTATACTAATCCAAAGCCATCCAGTCTTATACTGATCCAGAGCCTTCCAGTCTTCTTATACTGATCCAGACAGAGCCAATCCAGTCTTATACTGATCCCAGACCCTTCCAAGTTTAAAATGATCCAGGTGACAGAGAACCACACTACTTGGCCTAGTATACAAGGCTCAATTTGCCTAACAGGCAGTGATTTTCGTTATTTTCAAATACTGTACAGGTATTTATTTTCTATTTTCAAATTGGTTAAATTTTAGTAATTTCATTTTAGGAGAGGGGAAGTACTGTACTGATTTACAAATAGAATTGTGTATGAATGGAATGAGCTGCCAGTTAATCTTAATAAAGTTTAGACAGTTTAATAAATTTTGAGACTAGATTGGATAGGTATGAGTGAGTGGGGTTGAGAGGGATCAACAGATTTATTGTAGTGCTTCCTAATTCTTATTTATTTGGTATATATTTACACAATGCAATATTGACACATTATTTTACCTCTCACCCATAGTAAGCACAGCTGTTCTGTGGCAATAAATACCATTGTTATTGTCTGTCAGCAGTTATATCTTAGTACTGTAACTCCATACAAATTCCTGCTGTGCGTGTAACTTGTTTGTCTACAGCAGTAGATATGGTATTTATATTTATTAATCCACCCTTGTGCATTTAAATATTTTGACAATGCAGTTCTGACTTATTTTTTTATCTGCAGGTATGATCCCTGTATCTCCAAGCCCCCCCTTGGATGCCCAGCCAGTCACGTATTGTGAACCTGCCTTCTGGTGTTCAATTTCTTACTACGAGCTCAACACACGCGTTGGTGAGACTTTCCATGCATCACAGCCATCACTCACTGTTGATGGCTTCACAGGTCAGTTTTGCTCATTACATACTTAAGAATGGTGTGAAAATGTAATCGTTTTCCATGAAATTTATGTTTTCCTTCACATAATAATTGTGACTCCTAAAACTGTTACTGAAAGCATTTCTTTCCTTTCCTTTTTGTTTAATACAGACTTAGATCATGTTTTGCTAAAAGCATATTTGGTAGAAATAGTAATCAATATGGAGGTGATAAGAGGAAGGAAGGTATGCAATCAATTAAGGATAAGCTTAAGAGTCATTAAACTTTGTGAAAATGGCCATTTTGCTGCCAGTGTTGCCATTATTTTGGGGTAAGCATGACAACTGTGATTTATATTGGTAAACTAAGGGAAAATTACATACAATACCTCATTAGCAATGAGTTAAGGAACAAGCACTAGTAGGGATTGTAACAGAATAATCCTTGAAGCATGCATATCCTGTGCTGATGAAGAATGTTAAATTTGAAGAATGCATGATTTACACAGAATATTTTTCTTCCTTGGTTTCCTAGTGTGTTTTGCAAGGAAGTTCCTGAACATGGCATGAGGCCAAGTGAAATTCAGGCTTTGCTATTGCTTGTTGATACCTCTGCTTACCCAAAAATTTACACCTTAACCTCAAGTGATGAAAAATAATATGTGGCTCTACCACCTAATACCACCTGTGGTATTCTTTTGTACAAAAGAAAAGTGGTTATTCTTTTGTACAAATATTAGATTTGTTCCCCATCTGGACTACTGTATGCAAGCATGGAGACCTGACAGTAAAAAAAACTAAAAACTACTGGAAAAAGTTCTGTGCAGAGCTACGATAATCACCACCAGAACTAAGTCAACTGTCATACCAAAGTGGAGAGCTGCAGGACAAGCAACTCTGTAAATTATACATGACAGGGCTGTTCTTGAGACCTTTAAAATACTGAAGAGATTAGACTATATTAATCCAGACCACTTCTTTAAAAGGTCCAATGTAACTGACAGAATGGGCAACAGCTCCAAGCTCAAGAAGTCACAGTGTAGAACACACAACAACAGATGCTTTTTCACCACGCATCTATACCTATAAACGAAGATTTATGCATGTCAGTCCAAGGTCAAATGCTTGGGGCTAGCCTCACCCAACTGTACAGGGTGACTAATGGGTGTTGGTGGATTGTCATAGTTGGGTCAGGATTGTCCCCATTGTTCTCTTTTAAGTAGGTTCAGCTCCCAACACAACATGCATGATGTCTTTTGAAGTGTAGGATTTTAGTTTCCAGAGCTTTTCAGCCACCGTAATATTTCATATAATTACATGGAAAATGCATTCTGATGGCAGATTTACATTCCAGGGTTCCCACCACTCAAATGGTGCAACCTTTAGGAGTGGACCCTATTTATATCCATTCAAACTTCCTTATCTTCAGGAAAATGTTGAAGCATTACTGCTTCAGGTCTTGGGTTGCAAAGCTTGAATTTTATATTTAATATTGCTTAGAGCATTACCATGATGCTCATTATTTGACATTGCTTATAGCATCCCCTTGAAGTTCAAGCCCCCATGAAGCAACTTCCTTTGTCCTATCATTCTGTGCCAGATATATAATCTTAACAGGGTCACCTGCTGGAACAGTTTGACACGCCTATTAAAAAAGAAAGTACAAAGCTTGAAATTGCGCAAGTGTGTTTGGTGGGCCTTCGCTGTCATGGAACTAAATTTTTGTATTCTTATTACAGTATTGTATTGTTAATGAGCTGGTCATTAACTGAAATATCAAAGGAACATTATTCCAAAGCCTAGCTCTTAAACTCCCAGAGGAGACAAAACATCAGAAATTTAAAGAAAATTTCTTCTTTAAATGATCATTACCATTTGAAATGTAAACTCTTTCTTACAGACCCCAGCAACAGTGAACGCTTCTGCTTAGGCCTCCTATCTAATGTAAATCGAAATCCAGTGGTAGAGCAAACGAGACGTCACATTGGCAAGGGCGTGCGTCTCTATTACATTGGTGGAGAGGTATTTGCAGAGTGCCTCTCTGACTCCTCCATCTTTGTGCAGAGTCCCAACTGTAATCAACGTTATGGGTGGCATCCAGCAACTGTGGTGAAGATCCCTCCAGGTAATATTAATTATTACTTTACTGTATACTAAAGTTAAAAACTTTTTATTACAAGTGACGGTTTTCATATGATTCTGAGTATAACTTTGTCTCCTCTTTCATCCTTTTCTCCTTCCTCATCCCTTGATCCTCTCCCCCTTCCTAACTACATTCTTCCTTCCTCAACTCTTTGATCAATCATTCCCTTCAATTCCTTCCCCCTTTCTCATGCCTTCATCCTTAAATACATTGCTTCCTATCTTTCTCCCATCCACTGATTCTCCTTCAACCCTATCTGCTCATCATGTTTTAGTGATTAGTCAACATAGCTAAAATAAATTGAGCTGCACATACTTCAAACAAATGTGGAGAACTGTTTTTAACAGAACTGTTGATGAATATATTTTATAGTGTTTCCTGTGTATTGTTCTTAACCCTTTCTTTTTGTAGGGTTATAGAGGGATGTGCATAGGGATGCATGTGGATAATTAACGCTACCGTTAAATAACGCAACACTAAAGAATTAGAATTATTGTAAATAATGAGATGGGAGAGAGAATTAAAACCAGTTGGAGGTATTTTAGGTGTGTTCTAAGAAACTGAGATGCATACAATCAACCAAGATATAAACTTGAGAACCTAACAATATGTTTATGGTTTTGATGGTGTGGGGAAAACCGACTAGCAGGTTTATGATATTTATTTATCATTAATTATTACTTTATAGAGTGTAGACTGTATAATTTATAATTGTCCCACTAGTAGCTTCCCTTCACAGGCCTGGGGGTTATTTATAAGGTTTGCCAAATCAAAAATAATTGATAGGTAAATTCTACTGTTATTCTACATTTACATGAACAGTTAAATAATGATTTTATCTAGGCTTAGCTGGTTTTGTAGAATGCCATATGGTTCACAATAATGGACCCATCCAGATCACGTAAGCTCAGTCTCCTTGTTGACCAGGAGTTTAATGGTGTCATCGCGTGTCATGTGAAACCCAGTTAGGATGCTTCCAATATTCCTTTTGTCACAATTCACCTGCCAAAGGGTTACATTGTAGAAAGTCATAACAACATGTGGCAGACATGATGATAAGAAAGGTGATTAATATTGTTAATTGAAGCTTACCCATTCCAGGTGGCTTCCCATGCATCATAACCAGTTAACAATAAACATTAATGGCCAAATATGAAATAATATACAGTATATATGTTAATCGGAACTGAAGCACATACCAATGGTTTAGTGTAGTGCTGAAAATTTGAGACTGGCATTGCTCAGCAACAGTGATCAGCGGAAGGCTCCTTTCTGTGCTCGTGCAAGCCTGTTGGTTTGGCCAGACTTTGTGAATAATGGCGTCTTCTTTCCCTCCCTCCCTCCCTCCCCCCGCTCTAGGGATGCGTCCCAGGAACAGTTTTGTTCCTGTTCCCTTATCGACAATGGGAAGGAGACCTTGATTTTATTTGTGGCTTAATTATTCATTCTGGTCTCCAGACTGGTGTTTTAAAGATTGTTTATGGTACAGTTTAAGTTTATGGTAAATTAAAATCAGGTGACGTAACAGGACAGATGACTATAAAAAAATGTTTATTTTAGGTAAATTCTAAGAATAAAGTACAGGTATTGTAATTACAGTATCCTGATTTTCTTCTGAACTTCATTTAATTTTTTTAAATGTTTCTTTGAACACAGATTACAAGGTTCTTTGATGGAAGATCATTTCATGAATTAGTTCATTGTAGACCCATTTGTACCCATCTAATTTTGTTCATTCCTGCAGGTTGTAACCTAAAAATCTTCAATAACCAAGAGTTTGCACATCAGCTAGCTCAGAGTGTCAGCCAAGGCTTTGAGGCTGTGTATCAACTAACTCGATGTGTACCATACGGACTCTTTTGTTAAAGGATGGGAGCACAATACAGGTAAGCGACATTTCTATGTAGTCTATGATTTTTTTGCAAACATTTTGTAGCTCGACTTTTTTGGAATAAATAATTGTTTTTATTATTTGTTCAACTGCTTATTTACATTTGCAGTGCAGTTACCAAAACATGTAGCTAAAAAAACAAAAAAATTATAATTATTAAAATTTTTTTACTGCAATGACTTAATATTTAAATTTTATTTTATAGAAAAATGATCTAACTTCATGTGGTGAAATAAAATACCAAAGTGACCCAAACAGAGAATTGCACAGTAATAATACTGTACCTAAACATTTTCATAAACTCATTAATTTGGTAAAATAGAAGTCGTGTTTACAGTACGTATAACTTTAATAGGCTGATAAATTGCATGTTGTGGGGTGAGAAAGAAGGGTTTTAATTAATAGTTCCCAGTTTTTGGTCCATCCTTCTCTCACTGGCCATTCTCACTGTAATATAACTGATTTAGTAAGTAACTATCAGTAAAAACCTAGAATTTTTTTATTGGTGCTATCGGTTCATAAAGGATTTTATCAAGAGACAAATGACTCGGACATTAGGAAAGTAAGATTTCCAGTTATCCTGAAAATCTGTGCCATTTGCCACCTGTTACAGTTCTTGATGCAAGTTCACAGGTATGGGTCATATTTAATAGTATGCAGATATTTAATCATCTATCTCCAACCATTGTGGATTATTTATATGTACTGAGAGAGAATCTATCAGACAGGATATCCATGCAATAAGAGTGAAAAGGAGAGAGCATTGCCCTCAATAGAGGCAGTAATTGTGCAACATAACTCACCAGTTACAGCCCCGCTCCTGTGCCAGGTAAGTTCACTACGGGCTCACCATGGCCCGTGTTACTTGCCGCTTCTGTGCCAGGTAAGTCCACTACGGGCTCACCATAGCCCGTGCTACTTGGAACTTTTTGTTCTGAGTAGCTGAAATTAAAATAACAACAGGAGCAACATAACTGATTTATGGAAGGAGTATTGTATTTATCTTAGCACATTTATAATTTTCAGACGTCAAACAGTAACATCACCATGTTGGATAGAGCTGCACTTAAATGGCCCATTGCAGTGGCTGGATCGTGTTTTGACACAGATGGGCTCTCCATGTCTTCCCTGCTCTTCAATGTCCTGAACACCTGCAGTACATCGTAGATCGACTGCTGAAAAATTGTCATAAAAATCAGATTTTCTCAATCTGGAGCAACAATTTTGATGCTCAGCTACACATTGAGAACCAAAATAATTAAATTGCATAAGCTGGCAGTTTTTGTTGCATTTAATGATTATATAAATGTCAAAATTAGAAAATACAATTATGAAACTTTAGGGTTTAAATGTGGCACTTATAGTTGGCATCATTAGTCTTGCCCATATGAAGAATGATGCAAGTACAGAATTGTTTTTTGTGAATGAGTGTGAGACCATATCAGTGCTGTGACTTGCCATGATCCACAAAGAAAATTTATATACAGTAACAACTGCTCTTTCATATGTTGCATAACTATATGAACCAGCAAAATAAATATATAGATATATATATATTTATATATATATATATATATATATATATATATATATATATATATATATTATATATATATATATATATATATATATATATATATAATCACTTGCAGATAATCCATCAAGCTCAAAATTAATGACTGTGGCACATCCATGTCGCTTCTGCAGCCATTGAACTCAGGAAGAGAATGAGGGTCATACAAATCTGTCAGTGGTGTAAGTTTAAGTTCAGAAGAAGAGCAAATTAAATGGAAAATATATGATGAAATAATATATAAAGTGAAAGTACCCCCTCCATAAAATTCAATTTTTATACAAATTTGTAACAGTAACCATTTAAAAGGTAATTGTTGAATAAAAATAAACACTTTGTACTCTATTGTACTTGTGTATATTTTTTTTATTAATAATTGTACAATATATTTAATTTATATGCCTTGTACAATTTTAATTTGTCGTCAAATGTATCCATGAACAAATTAATACCTAGTCTTAGTCATGGCAAGTAATATTCAACCACACAAGTCATCAGGAAAGTGACTTGTGATTGTTGTTGAATTTGTTGTCACAAAGAAAATTGTGTAGATGGCATCATCTGCCTCTTGATATGTTGTACTGTAAATGACCTGCTTGTGTTAACTCAGTATGGGCATGACA
>WNGS01092210.1:18110995-18126539 GCA_020271785.1 Procambarus virginalis
CAACACTGTAAATACTATATCATGTATTGCGAATACAAACAATCGCCAACGAACCTAAACATCTGTGCGTAACTATACCTAGAACTTTAATATATAATAATATTAATTTACATGTGAGATCAAGCCTATTTTTAATTCACAGGACGATAAAATTGATGAATGTGTCTCGAGGACGTCCGCCGTTTTAACGAGCCTAGCCTGAGGACAGGTTGACATATACTTGAGTTTTGCTGAGAGCCGCTACTGGCATCGTGAGGACAGGAAGCCAGCGACTTGTCGAAGGTCTCCCCATTTGCCTTGAGGAATTTTCCAGCTGTACTCTAAAGGTAACAGAGTTTTGGCATTTACGGCTTCGGCGGGTAGGCGGTTCCATGATTCATAACCCTGTCGGTACAAATAATATCCAACAGGTCCTAACATCTAACCTATGC
This sequence comes from Procambarus virginalis, assembly GCA_020271785.1. NCBI lineage: Eukaryota > Metazoa > Arthropoda > Malacostraca > Decapoda > Cambaridae > Procambarus > Procambarus virginalis. The sequence goes on from WNGS01092210.1 coordinate 18,111,427, forward strand.
CTAAACATGATATGCACAATTTGCTAAAATATAATAAAATTGTTTTTGAGAAAATTCCTATTTTGAATGAAGTACATGTTAAAAATGCTGAATGCATCTTTGGGGTGAGCCAGTGCATGGAAGCATAGAGAGAGAACGGGATGCTAGCTTGCTGGAAATACAAATCCTAGGTAACACAGCTTAAACATCTGTCTTAACCTAACTAGCCTGACTGTACATGGACTGTAATATAGAATAATGTTAATGATTACATGACAAGAACTTTCTTTTAATACTCAGTACGTTATAATTGATGAATGCATCTTAGGGTTGGTCGCTACAGCAGGTTGTCGACACAGGTGGACGGGGGCAGGGTGACGGGGCAGGGTGACGGGAAAAGATGACGGGGTAGAGTGACGGAGCAAGGGTGACGGGGTGGGGGACGTCGCAGGGTGAGGGGCAGGGTGACGTCGCAGGGTGACGGGGCAGGATGACGGGGCAGGGTGACGGGCAGGATGACGGGGCAGGGTGACGGAGCAAGTGACGGGGCAGGGTGACGGAGCAGGGTGAGGGGAGGGTGACGTCGCAGGGTGACGGGGCAGGGTGACGTCGCAGGGTGACGGGGCAGGGTGACGGGGCAGGATGACGGGGCAGGATGACGGGGCAGGGTGACGGAGCAAGGTGACGGGGCAGGGTGACGTCGCAGGGTGACGGGGCAGGGTGACGTCGCAGGGTGACGGGGCAGGGTGACGGGGCAGGATGACGGGGCAGGGTGACGGAGCAAGGTGACGGGGCAGGGTGACGGAGCAAGGTGACGGGGCTGAGAGGTGTGAGGTGGAGCAACACTGAGAGGACCACCATAAATAAGTGAAACTTCACCTGGCTCGCCTCACACGGGAGTTTAAAGTGGCGCGAGCTACGCTGGCCTCTCACACACCTGTGTTCCCTCTCACACACCTGTGTTCCCTCTCACACACCTGTGTTCCCTCTCACACACTGTGTTCCCTCCTCACACCTGTGTTCCCTCTCACACACCTGTGTTCCCTCCTCACACACTACTGGTGTGTGAGGAGGGAACACAGGTGTGTGAGAGAGAAACAACACAGGTGTGTGAGAGGAAACACACACCTGTGTTTCCTCTCACACCTGTGTTCCTCCTCACACACCTGTGTTCCCTCCTCACTCACCTGTGTTTCCTCTCACACACCAGTGTTCCCCTTGACACACCTGTATTCCCTCACACAGCTGTGTTCCCTCACACACCTGTGTTCCCTCACACACCTGTGTTCCCTCACACAGCTGTGTTCCCTCACACACCTGTGTTCCCTCACACACCTGTGTTCCCTCACACAGCTGTGTTCCCTCACACACCTGTGTTCCCTCACACAGCTGTGTTCCCTCACACAGCTGTGTTCCCTCACACAGCTGTGTTCCCTCACACACCTGTGTTCCCTCACACACCTGTGTTCCCTCACACACCTGTGTTCCTTCACACACCTGTTCCCTCACACACCTGTGTTCCCTCACGCATCTGTTCTCTCACATCTGTGTTCCCTCACACACCTGTGTTCCCTCTCACACCTGTGTTCTCACACACACCTGTGTTCCCTCACATCTGTATCTCATCAACCTTCCTTGTTAAAAATTAGCAATGGTTATTCATTCCATATTTGCTTCACGCCTTCCTAACCTCCCGACATTTGATATAATTAATTCCGCCTCCTCTTGGAATATCTATTTGATATTCCAAGAGTGCAACTTAACCAAAGTAGAAATGCTCTGCAAATCAATTGTTCCAAAATGTAGAATGATCTTACCAATCACGTCAAAGACTGGCTCTCTCTCAACCAGTTTAAGAAACAACTAAGTACTACCTAATCAACTCCATGTAACCTACCTTACCTCATAAATGTCAACATATGCCTTGCTATTATCAAACATGAATGATTGATTAACTTGTAAAACTGCTAATATCTGCCATGTATATTCTTAAAGAAAATTGTATTCCAGCTGTTTATTTAGTTAAAATTTCTATTTGCTGTTCTGTTGCAATTTCTGCTGTTCCATTCAACATGTAATTATTGTCATTCTTTTTTTCTACTTCAGTTCAATTCTTGCTTTTGATCTCAATTAGTTTTAATTCTTAGTTTTTAAATTTCTTTTTCCACACCTCTCCCGAATCACTGTGCATATTAATGGCTTTAAGCATAATATATATTTGTTTTATCTAGACATCCAACATTCTGTTTGTAAGTCATTTTGTATGTACTTTAAATAAAATTATCACTATCATTACCTTGTGGGACTCCGCTTGTGACTTCTCGCCATTCTCAGGTCTCCCCCTTACAAGCAAACTTATTGTTTTCTGTTGCTTAGATACTCCCTTATCCACCGGAGCTCCTTACCTGTTACTCGTGCCTGTTTCTCCATCTTAAGCACTAGTCTCTTATGGAACACTGTGTCAAAGGCTTTCTGACAGTCCAATAAATTGCAATTTGACCACCCTTTTCTTTCTTGCCTAATTTTTGTCGATTTTATACCTGGTTGATGGTTGATGTTGTATTTTATTAAACCGGCGAGGCACAATTTACCTTCCATGAACCTATGTTGTGTGGTGTGTTACAAAAGTCTTCTCTCCCATGAGTGTTACAAGCTTTTTCTCACAAAATTCTCCATCACCTTATATAGTATATATGTTAGGGACACTGGCATGTAGTCCGGTGCTTCCTGCTTGTCACCTTTTTTTGTATATTGGGACTACATTAGCTGTCTTCCAATTTTCTGGTAGGTCTCCAGCTTCCAATGACCTATTATACACCATAAAGTCGCATGCGTAGTGAATAAATAATAATAACATAACATTTTATTTACGAAAAGTACACGCATAGATGCAGAGTTACAAACATACTGTTGGATTTATACATAGAGCTAGTGTATACAATACCTAAAGCCACTAATACGCATTGCGTTTCGGGCAAGTGGAAATAAGTTTCGGGCAGTTGGCTGCTTTTACACCCACTATTAGTATCTATGGTGACATTCTGTCAGGCACAATAGCCTTTAACTTGTCCAGTTGCATCACTAGGGTTTTGACCTTATCTCTGTTAATTTAAAATTCTTCGAAGCTTGGTTGGTTTATAGCAACTTTTCCTAATTGAGGTACTGCTCCTTGCTCTTTTGTGAAGACCTCCTGGAATTTCTTGTTCAATTCTTCATACATCTCCTTGTCATTCTTTGTGTACCATCACTTGATCTTTCACTGTTGTTTCCTCCTGATGTGGCTGTGGAGTAGGTTTGGTTGGGTTGAAGCTTTACTTGCTATGCTATTTTCATAGTCTCTGCTTCTCTTCTCATACTGAAGTACTCATTCCTGGCCCTCTGGTATCTCTCTCTCTACTCTCTGGTGTTTTGTTATTTCTGTAGTTTCTCCATGTTCTAGTGCTTAATTGCTTAGCTTCCTTACATGTCTGATTGAACCATGGATCCCGATTTTGCATTTATCTCTTTTTTGGGCCGGGATAAACTTGTCTGCTGCCACCTGATACTTCTAGGTGATATAGTGTAATATATCTAGTATTCTTTTCGCTGAGCTCTGCTCTCCAAGGTATTTTAACCTGGAATGTTTGCATCTCATCATAGTTTTCCCGTCGCTATGCCACCCCCTTTGCTTTCTGGTCCCTTTATTGAATAGGATATTCCTCCCATAGGTGAGATATAGGTGAGAGTGGGAGGACAGAGCCTAGATGATGGTGGAAGGACATAGTCCAGGTGATAGTGAAAGGATGAAACCGAGCTTGAAATGGGAGAAGAGAGCCCATGGAGGGTGGGGAGGGGGTGGCAGGACTGGCCACCTTTAAGCTGGTACACTGAAAGGCCACTGTTGGCTCCCCACTGGGCTTGAAAACAATTTTTACATTAATTGTTCATTGATCGCAGGTCTTTGTTACAACACAATTCATTTTATGGTCTTTTGAATTATACATTATTGTTTTCAATTTATTTGTTGAATACGTGATGTTGGTAAAAAAAAACTCTGGGTGACAAGAAAAGTGTTTGAATTGTTACAGTCAGTCAACCAGTAGATATTGGACTGTTACAGTCAGTCAACCAGCAGATATTGGACTGTTACAGTCAGTCAACCAGCAGATATTGGATTGTTACAGTCAGTCAACCAGCAGATATTGGACTGTTACAGTCAGTCAACCAGCAGATATTGGATTGTTACAGTCAGTCAACCAGCAGATATTGGACTGTTACAGTCAGTCAACCAGTAGATATTGGACTGTTACAGTCAGTCAACCAGTAGATATTGGACTGTTACAGTCAGTCAACCAGCAGATATTGGACTGTTACAGTCAGTCAACCAGCAGATATTGGATTGTTACAGTCAGTAAACCAGCAGATATTGGATTGTTACAGTCAGTCAACCAGATATTGGATTGTTACAGTCAGTCAACCAGTAGATATTGGATTGTTACAGTCAGTCAACCAGCAGATATTAGATTGTTACAGTTGGATTGTTACAGTCAGTCAACCAGCAGATATTGGATTGTACCGCCAACAGATATGGTTGCCGTTGTTAAAGTTAAGGAGGAATGGAGAGTCGTATCATCTCATTGACCGCTCACGGCTATAGTGTCATTGACGGCATTTGAATCCGTTTATCGTCCAGCATTATATAAGCCGGGTGTTTGGCGTGATTGTGTACCAGGATAGTCCCAGAATCTCTTGACGTAGAATGCTAAAGGTGTTCAAGTTTCTATAATGTATGTTATTATTAGTTTATATAAGTTCTGCTTCTATTTGCCTCATCATCCTAATTTTTTATATTGTGTCGTTATCATGTATCATCTTTCGAAGTGTTATTTAAATGTCACTTAATTTATGCCTAAAGTGTAATTTTTATTTAGCTACCTATACACCTCTTTAGTCCAGCTAGTATTGAAATGATTTTATTAAGGTTTTAACAAATAAGTTTGTGATTCTGATAATGGCAATGCAGCCGTCCTTATATTATCATCCAATGCAGCCCGTCCTTACATTACAATGAGAAACCACACCTCCGCCATCTCCACCTGTCATCTCTGGTGCCTGACCACATCATCTCGGACTCCTTCATTATGGCGTGTGATGACATCGTCTCCACCGCCCTCATCACTGGCATTTGATGACATCATTTTAAACTCCATCATCCCTAGCGTCTTATTACATCATCTCATCTTTGGGGTCTACTGACATCATTTGCACCTCCTTCATTCATGGCGTCTTATGATATCATCTTAACCTCCATCCCTGGCGTCTTGTGATATCATCTCCACCTATATCCCTGGCGTCTGAGGACATAATCTCCATCATTTATGGCATTTAATAATAGCAATATTAGCAATATTTAATCTATTGCCAGAATAGATTAAAGTTTATTCAACCTTGCCCACTCAAAGCACTACCTTAACGAAGAATAAAACATTGGTATAATTTAAAAATGTAACTTTTGATCAGTTATCCTTATTGTCTGACGATAGCATCTCCTCCGTCAGAGTGACCAGCATGAAGAAGGAGGACTCGCCTCTGTCCCCGACCTCGTCCTCGTCGTCCTCGCCGTCGTCCTCGTCGTCCTCGACCCTGACCACCATGCTGGCGCGCAATTGGGCAGGCACCCGGCGAACTCCCCTTCCCCCCGGTGACTCTCAGGACCTGGAGGACGACTTAACATTTACAGAAAGTGGAGCAGCAGCAGCAGCAGCGTGTTCTGGTCAAGATGATGAAGACTCTCTGGTAAGATGACTGAGTGGAGGAAGAGAGATAGGTGAAAATTAAAACAAGACAAAGATGTGAGAAGCAATACCCTCAAGGGCCAGCAGAGGCTGGGCCTTGAGGATGTTGGGTCGCCCTCCATTGAAACTGTTGCACCGTTAGGTTAGGTTAACCTCCGTCACAAGCCAGGGCTATTAAGTAATAATAATAATAATCTTATTATTTAGGATAAAATCCCACACACTTGTGTATTTGTGAAATTTATGTAAGGTCTTTACACCAAGTCTTTCGACTCTCCTGAGTGCCTCGTCAAGGTCTGAGTGTGTGTGAGGACCAGACTTACATCTCAACGTTAATCCATGGTGTAAATTCCTTACATAAATTTCCAAATGCAAATGGGGTTATAATGTTATTATGTCTGTGAGAAGACGTTACCACTTATCATAGATTAATGTATCTTTATTATTATATTGCAATTTTATTATTATTATTATGATTGTAATGACAACAGTAATAATTATATTAATAATGATATAATAAATAACAGTACTAATAGAAGTTAATAAGGAAGGCTACAGTTTATTCAAGGATCTGCCTGATGGAGGAAGGGGAGGGGGGCGTCCTTCATATTGTACTTCCCAAAAACTAACATGTGCTTCTTCATCTGACGCGCAAACCTCAACTGTTCTCCTACACTAACGTCTATTATCCTGACACTAACATCTACCTTTTCTCAGACATCTGACTGTTCTCCCGACACTTTAACTGATCTCCAGACACTTACATCTAACTGCTTGCCCCGACACTAACATGTGACTGTTCCCTACAGCCGAGGTCTCCATCGTCAGTTCGGTCTGACCGTCGGATGGTGCGGACTCCGGCCTGCGACCTGGAGACCGTGGAAGACCGTGGTGTGTCACATGTGGAGCTGCAGCGGCACTCCAGCGGCAGGAAGGGCAGGGTGGAGGCTCAGGAGTCAGGGAGATGGCGGGCTAAGGAGAATCTTCCCCGCTTCACCCTCACCCTTCCCACTCACCACCCTGATCACGACACCCCTGACCCAGTACACACTTCAGACCAGTGCCACACTCCCGACGATTGCCACACTCCCAAGGGCTCCCGCACTCCTACAGGCTGCTTGAGTCCCATGGGGAGTCAGAGTCCTGATGGATGTCTGAGCCCCAATGGGTCTCAGAGCCCAAACGGGTGCCAGATTCCTAGTAGGTGCCAAAGTCCTACCGGATACCAGAGTCCCAACAGGTGCCAGAGTCCCATGGGTTACCAAGAACCCAAAGGGTGCCAGGGTCTTCAATATGAAGTGGCACCCTATGACCCTCATCCTAGGGCCTTTAGGGACGAGGCTCTGAGCGAGAGTCCAAGCCTTCTGAGCCCTCACCACGCCATGACCCGTTGGTCATCATATGGCTCCCCCCTCCACCTGGACCCCTGGGACCCCCGGTACCCGCCGTCACCCGGTAAGTGGGACACCCTCTCCCTCCATTTGGACCCCTCTGGGACCCCTCTGGGACCCCTCGGTATGTTGGACACCCTCCCCCCCTCTACTTGGACCCTTGAGATTCCCGGTACTCGCCTTCACCCAGTAAGGGGCTCACCCTCTCACCTAGACCCCGGTACCCACCGTCATCCAGTAAAGGGTTCACCTTTCCATCACCTGGAATCTCCGGTACCCGACGTCACCCGGTAAATGGTTCACCCGGTCTGAAATTTCCGACGATACTTACTTTTAATATAATATGTATTAAATACAACTTTTACTACAATATGCGTAAATAATATTGCTGCTGTTTTGTATTAATTCCAATATATTATTTTGTATTAAAACAAATTATTATTGGATTTTGCCAGTAGGACACTGATTTTGTGTCGTACCTTGCAGTACTGTATTGTAGTGGGATTGTTATCTACTAATCCCAATTGGAGATCTTAATTTTGTGTCCCCGCACAATGCTGCGTGGTGCTGACCCTTGTTACACCTGTGACAGGTGTGTAATTGGGTCTCACAGGTGCTGGTATTGTGTGGCTTGAGGCATCTCGTGCATTTTTGCAATTTATTGAGTCGCTTGACAAGGGTTGCACGATCAGGATAATTGGTGCAGTAGTGCACTGAATGCTGTTCTTGACAGAGCAAACATATCTTCCAGCCCACAACATCTGGGGCACAATTATTTACGAACAGCTCTATTTCTACTTTGTAAAACTCAACATATTAAGTTCCTGCCAGTTTGGCTTCCGTTCCCAATAGAATACCAATGATGCCATTATTGTTACGCAGCCCTTGACAAAAATTTGTTCCAATTGGCCTCTTCATGGACCCGAGAAAAGCCTTTGATACTGTAAACCATAACTACCTCTTACTTAAACTTCACTTCTATGGTATCAGAGGCCTTGCTCTGGACTATATTCGTTCCTTTCTCAGTGACAGACACCAATATGTAACCATCAATAGCATAACCTCCCCCACTCTACTATTGACAGTAGGGGTGCCACAAGGCAGCATCTTGGAACCTCTCCTATTTCTTATATACATCAATGATTTTCCAAATATTTCTAACATTCTTAAACCTATACTATTTGCTGACGATACTACCTTCATCTATTCTGACCCCAACCCCCACTCACTAAATAATATTGTCAAGAATGAATTAAAAAATCCACTAATGGATGTCAACCAACAAACTCACACTAAGCATAGAAAAGACTTACATTTTATTTGGTAGTAAATCATCAAATCCGATTCAACTTCACACAGACAATGTTAACATTTGCAATAAAAATGAGGGATAGTTCCTTGGCCTATACATAGACAAGAGATTGAACTTCAGCACCCACATACAACACATCGCAAAAAGTATAAAAAAACGGTCGGTATACTCTCTAAAATCAGATAATGTTCCCTACTCTGCTCTCCTCTCATTATACTACGCACTACTCTATCCCTATCTTACATACGGTATCTGTGCATGGGGTTCAACCACTGCAAATTACCCCAAGCCTATCATCACTCAGCAAAAATCTGCTATTGGAACTATAACAAACTCTGACTTCAGACAACACACAGCCCCTCTGTTTAAGTCTCTTAACATGCTAAACATACACTCACTCCACACATTCTCATGTGCTATCTACATGTACAAAACCTTGTTCCTAAATGCTAATCTTGATCTGAAACTTTTCCTTGATAGGTGTAACAGAAGCCATGAGCACTACACCAGAAATAAATATATCTTTGATATCCCCAGAGTCAGGCTAAATTTGTGCAAACACTCTATGCAACTCAAAGGGCCCAGTCCTTGGAACTCCCCGATTAATTAAAAAATCGTCCAACCCATGTCCTGTTCAAACGTAAAACTAAAAAGTACCTAATTTCATCCTCATAATTTCCTACTTTGTGCTTCAAACTCACACTGAATCTTGTACTACCCACTTCCCCAATATAAGTACTTAAGACTAATTTAGTACTTAATTTTTACCAGGGTAATCACCTCTGTCAATTTATATTGTTGATATCAAACCTTGCTACAATGTATCCTTTTATCTTACTTGATATGTTAGATTAAAGACGTGCCCGAAACGCTATGCATGTTAGTGGCTTTGCAAGAAATAAAAAAAATATCACTAATGTAATCTCACCAAGCCATTGTACCGTTTTGTAAATAAAATATTATTATTAGTCCAGTATTACCTTTTGAAGTCGCCGCCTTAGGTGACACAGTAACTGGTCGAGGGACCCACTGCATGTGTGCCCATACATTGCCTGACTTCCTCCACATGCAGGCGATGAGTCACAATAACGTGGCAAAGTATGTTGACCAGACCACATACTAGAAGGTGAAGGGACGACGACGTTTCGGTCCGTCCTGGACCATTCTCACAATCGACTTGAGAATGGTCCAGGACGGACCGAAACGTCGTCGTCCCTTCACCTTCTAGTGTGTGGTCTGGTCAACATACTTCCTCCAGTTTGGTGTGGAAGCAGTTTGTTTACATTTATTTGGAGTACTTGGTGTACCCTTTGATTTATTGTTATGCACTATTTCTGAAGGCTTTGTATGGGCTTTAAATTCCTTGGGTTTTCGTTGCCTGTAACTGAACGCAAACCATTTAGAGTGGTAAACACAGTGCTTCTGCTCTTTCAATTAGTATCCATGGCGAGATTATAATAATAATAATAATAATAATGCTTCCTACTTGCACTGTTGTGGCTGCTGGCTGCATTACGATGGTAGCAGCGGAGTGGGCACCAGTTCTTACAGTAACTGTTCTCGTCTGTAGTAATGCGGATGATGCCTTCCCCTGTAACTTTAATTTTGTTTCGAATACGGCTGTGTTATTAGCATTGTTTGCATTTTTCTGGTGCTTATTTATCCATGATAGTATATATTGTGGATGATATGAATGGATAAGTGATATCTGATTTTCTTTTATTGTTTAATATATAATCTTCTATTGTTACATTAGTTAAAAACTCTTCTGGAAATTGCCTTCCCCCTTGAAAGTGAGGAATGGGGTAATGATAATGTACATCATTATTATTATTGTTTATTTCTTATGTTTTCAGATGGCGGGCTGCCTCTGAGCTCCGTTGAAGGGGCGACAATGGGGGGGTCGGTAGGCAACCTGCTGGTCATGATGGAAAGGCACCTGGCTCTCCAAAATCTGGCCAACAACAACAGCAACGACAACATCCCCAATTACAACAATAACCTCCTGCTTGCTAACAACGACAACAACAACAATGCTGAGGACGACGACGCCAGCAGCAGCGGTCAGTACAGCTTCAGGCCGAGGGGGTGCACGATCAACCTCGGGGGATGCATGGTCCACCAGAGCAAGTGCCCGGTTCACCAGCAGCACAACTTGCTGAGCCTCCCTGGTGACCCCGTGTGGTGCCATGACACCAGCTGCACGTCTCATCCTGCTCGCCTTGCACGCTCCCAGACCAGCCTCCTTATACCCCCTCTTCCCCCACTAGCCAGGTCGTCCAGGTCCCAGGGAGACTTGTTCAGCCTCAGCCGCTCCCCGCCCATGCCCGCCAAGCGCAAGTGGACCACCCTCACAGGCCTGGCTGCCATAGGTTAGTTGCTATGATTAGTTAGATCTAATTTTAATTTACTCAGAATTATCTTCCTAGTAAAGCTAAAAAAATATGGACATTCACTGCAGGCAAACTAAAACCTTATTTATCTGTAGTATTTAGTATAATTTGTTCTATGGTTTGTATGTCTGCTAGAAAATAATATATATTTCTGACGTGACTGTAGGTCGTGCCCTCTCCGCCTCATCTCTGTCACTAAGAGGTATCAAGAGGCGGGCACCCATGGCAGCGGCTACGGTAGATCTGGGCCAACTGGAGGGTCATGTCAAATGCCAGCTACATCAAGAGCAGCTGGTACATCCGTCCCGATCCTCCTCACACCGCCCAACGTGGTCCCGCAAATTGCGCTTCCCGGAAGTGCGGCTGGGACAGGTGTACGCCACCTTACGAGGACGATGCAACCGGGCTATCAGCTGCGACTCATCGCTGGCGACGAACGCTAAGTGTGATGGCGTTTACCGCGACCAGAGCCCCCAGAGACATCGTTGTTCCAGAAGTGAGCAAAAAACGTAACATAACTGTGACTCATCGCCTGCATTAACAAGTAGGTTTTTATTTTATCAATACTTCATAATCTTTAGCACTACTGCAGGGTGCAGTGGATGCAACCCGTAGTCCTAAGGTGACCCAACGTCAAGAAACTGTCGTTCTAAAGTCTCCTATCCTAACCTACCAGAGCACACTAAACAGATAACGGGACAGTATGTCAATTTCGCAAGAGATAAAGAAATAGAGAGGGGGGAGGGAAAGAGGGGCTATGAAAGGAGAGGGGCAAGAAATGTGAAGAGGGTGGGAAAGGCAATGAGAAAGGAGACGAGGGGGTAGATGGAGGAGAGAGATGAGAGGGGGAATAGGGGAAAAGGAAGCCAGGAAAGGGAGAAGAAAGGTGGAGAGAGGAAAAGGAGGGGATCGATGAGGGAGACGGGGAAGAGAGGTGACTGAGGGGAGAGTTTGTAAAGAGGGAAGGGGGAAAGAGCCGGGCGCAGCCACTGGCCTCATCTAGTAACTAGACAAGTCTTACTAAGCCTCACGCTTAGCTAAGGGAATCTTTGATGTGTCTTACAGGCTTCCTATTCTTTGACAAGGGCATACCATTATACTGACTTCAAATTATTAAAAAAAAATCCAAACATATTAGTTATCCATTAAACGCAACAAGAATTTCGTTTTCTCTCATAAATTAATCGTACGTTTTCTGTAGCAGCTTGCGAGCGTGAACTATTCTTTTTCTTTGATAGTTTCCGCCTGAGACACTATTGTACACCCAATGCTCCTCCTGTGAGCGGTAGTTTATTGTATATCTACACTCATCCTGTGAGCGGTAATATATTGTGCACCTCACACTCATCCTGTGAGTAGTAGTTTATTGTGCACCCTATACTCATCCTATGAGCGGTAGTTTATTGTGCACCCTATACTCATCCTATGAGCGGTAGTTTATTGTGCACCCTATACTCATCCTATGAGCGGTAGTTTATTGTGCACCCTATACTCATCCTATGAGCGGTAGTTTATTGTGCACCCTATACTCATCCTATGAGCGGTAGTTTATTGTGCACCCTATACTCATCCTGTGAGAGGTGGAGTCAAAATCATTACATAGGGGCACAAAAGGTTCTAATGAAGCCTCTGTCGATATATTTACTTTCCGTGCTCCAGTATTATTGTCATTGTCGTGTCGGACATGGATAAGAAAGCCGCCAGGAAGCTGGCGGCTTGCCAAAGGCTGCATTATTTCCCCATTTCTCTCGATGACTTTTGCAAGCTGGATCTTACGCTTCGTCAGTGATTGATATTTGCGCTGGGCATTTTTTAATTAATTAATTAATTAATATAAGCAAACGTTAAATTTTCTTAATATAAGTAAAAGGATAATCTACTTAATATAAGTCAAGGTATAATCTGCTTAATATAAGTAAAGGTATATATACTTAATATCATTAAAAGTATAATCTAATTGATATAAGCATACGTATAATCTAATTAATATAATTAAAAGTATAATCTAATTAATATAAGTAAAAGTATAATCTAATTTATATAAGTAAAAGTAACTATAAATCTATAACATAAATCTATAACAACAACAACATATTTGCACCATAGCTGGTGGGGGGGGGGTGATAGTCTGCCATACCCTTGAAGCACTGAACCTTTTTACAATGACGAACCAATCTGGCTTTAGTGTGGCTGTAGTGCTAAGAGAAAAGCGTTATTCAAGTAATGAGAAGTATGTGAAATGTGGAAACTCGAAAACTATTTGAGTATCCCCTATAATTTCATTTTCAGAAAACCAGATTCTTCAGATCGCTTCAAAGAAAACGAGTTCAGCATATCCTTTTCCTATTTTAAACCAACGATTTCTAATACGAGTTATAAAGTTATAACTTGAGAATTTCTCTGATTAGGACAAAGGTTCATTTGCCAGTTTAGAAGTAGACTATTATCGGAGCCGTAATATGCTTTCAGACCATCACAAATATCTAGATAAGTATCCAAGTGGTTTGAGGGGGAGGTTTTGGTGCCTCGTTCTAATGGGTTTACTCTAAGAACGATTTGCAGCAGAAAACGTAGCTACCCTAGATTACATGAAGGATTATGTACTGCTTCAAGAGCTAGCTACGTGATGCTAAACTAATCCCCATCTCGCAGGGGAGGTTAGTCATACAGGGCCATGTGATCATTAGCCACCACTGCCAAACCTTGGATACATTACTAGGACATATATCATCAAGAACACCAAGAGTTAATAAAGTGATTGCAAAGCTCTGCATACCTCACACCGTGGGGTTGTAACTGATACTGTCTGGTGGACATTTTCCGCTACCCATATACATAGGCTTCGTATCAGAGCAGACAACAGAAAACGGGTGAACGGGAAGAAGGAGGGGTGGGTAAAGGAGGCCGGAGTCAGTGCCTGCCTGGCTGGCTTTGGGTCGTGTTTGAGTTACGCGCTCCCTCCCTCCCTCCCTCCCTGGCGCTTTCATTGTGTGTGCTTCACATTGGTTTAGCATTCTAGATTGATCATTTTTTGTTGTTGACAATATTTAACGTCTTATTTATGTCTACTGTGATTTTTGCCAACTGTGATCACTCAGTAATATATAATATATATATATATATATATATATATATATATATATATATATATATATATATATATATATATATATATATATATATATATTACCTTATTATTAACAAGTATAATCGGTTATACTAGTGATTCGGTTCTGGTAGTGGGCATAAATATATGATTTATGTATAGCCCTAACAAAAGTTTAGCAGTTATTGTTCAGGGAAGCCAAATATATCTGAACTATTATTCCATAATCGATTATAGTGGTTTTGTTATAGCGACATGTATAACTATAAGGTAGAAGTGGGAAAGTAGTTAACAAGGAGGAGAAATAGAGTAAGTTGATACAAGCTCCGAGGAGGATAGGTCATCTTGCAAAGATCTTGCATCTTGCATCAACACTGGCAAAGTAAATGAAGCATGGGGTGAAGGAAGTAATCAATTAACTACCATTATGATGGACGTGAATGACCAAAAAGCGTGGCATGAAATGTTTCATAAGCAAATTCTAACACATAACTAATACGGTTTTATTCAAACATATTTTATATGTTTAAATAAAACATGTTTATTAATATAACTCATTAAATAAACATATTTATTTCAAGAAAATTAAAAGAAGGCATTTGGGCGAACCAGCCATGTTTTTCAAAGAAACTAAACTGACGTCAGTGAAACACGTTGACGTCAATTGGATCCCCTTGACGGTAAGAGAACTCCGGCGTCAGTAGAACGTCGCTGATGTCACAGAGCTTTAGTGGCGTCAGTGGATCACCTCTCTCTTCAGTAGGAGCCCCTGCTGACTTAGGAAACATCAAAACCCATCTAAGGTGAAACTCCGTAGCCAGTCTGAGAATCAATGACTCACACCGGAGCAACGCTACAATCAGGAACTCTGGTGGACTACGGCACAGGAAGATGTTCTACGTGGATCGTATTGACGGAGCGGAGGAGGAGGATGAGACGCTGGAGGAAGACCTGTCTTCCACTCACGAGCTGCTCAGGTGATGAGGACGAGGTAGTCGTAATTGTTATATTTATATTTTTAGTTGACTTTTTGGTGGCTATCCTAATAGTTGTGTCAGAGGTGACAGACAGGTTCATGTCACTCAACTTTGTCAACTTATGTCTACACAACTTGAGTCCATTCGTTGTGTGCTCAACAACTGGCGCCCACTGACCTTT
>WNGS01092210.1:18127053-18161175 GCA_020271785.1 Procambarus virginalis
TATATATATATATATATATATATATATATATATATATATATATATATAATATATATATATATATATATATATATATATTATATATATATATATATATACAGTATATATATATATATATATATATATATATATATATATATATATATATATATATATATATATATATATATATATATATATATATATATATATATATATATATACATACACTGTAAAACTTTGCTGATTCAAACCCATTAACCTGGAACTTTGGGTCCAGGTTAATGGGGTTTGGGTCCTGCTTCTGTTTGGTCCTGCTTTGGGTCCTGCTTGATATAATTTGATATAATATAATTTGATATAATTGAGACAGGAAACATTGCTTGGCTTTGAGAGTTCTCTTCTAGGTGTCATTACTTACTGATCAGTTGTTAACAATCTGAATGCAGAGGATTGGGAGGGTCATTAATTGACACATACAGATGGAAAATTTAACACAAGTTTATTTAGGACACAATTATGACCTCCCCCCCACACAATTATCTTCCCCCCTAGAGTGGGGAGATATGTGGGGGCGGGAGATATGTTAACGAGCTGGAATACTAGTTGAGGACAGGGTTGCTAGTTTGTTATTTATTCTTTTCTTTTCTTTTAGCAGAAGTTTCTTTGCTCTTTCTGGCTTAGGTCGTAATTTTATTGGCTAGTTGTTTGTTTTGGCTCGCCTATCTTTCTGGGTGCCCACCCCAGTCGATGGCAGAATACGACATACGTACAGTACTTTAAATTTAAAGTGGTTGTACGCCATTGCTCCCTGCACCTCTTTAAGAGGACCTGGTTCTGGCTCTGGTTCTCGGTAGGCATAGGAACTCCTGTGACTGATGACCCCAAACTAATATAGCACATTTCAGTTCAGATAGCTTTAGGGAGCCGACGAGGCTCCACCAGAAAATCCAGATTCTCCACTAATTCAGACAGCTTAGAAATTATTAAATCAAATTTTTGAGACTGCACTGCACATCTTGCTTTATGAAATGGTAGGATACTATCATGGACAATTGCTGGAGTGTGATAGGGATTGTTTTCATACCATGCTTCATAACACAAATTAAATAAATGAATAAATAATGATGTTTATTTTAATTAACATCATTACCGTTTTAACTTTATTATTCCCCTTTTTCTCAGGGCACATGCCTCTACATCCCATGAAAATAAAAAACGGTGTTCATAATGAATGATCACTCACAACATACCTCTTTGTCTTCTGCACTGTCAGAACCAGAGTCAGTTTTGCTGTTTAATGGTTCAGAAGATTCCTGCTCATCACTGCAGCCAAAGGATTTTGCATTCAGAGACAAATGATTTAACGTCATCTCTGGTGACGTCAAATCTTCAGCACTGGACTCAGGTTTTGGAGAAAAAGAATTGTCTACAACAGTTCCAGTTCTACCACACACTGATTCTTCCATGCTTGAGTTGAGGTTCTGACTGCAGTTGTTTACCTCATGTTCCACAGATGGAGTACCGCCTGTGGATGCACCTGGCTTAGTGTGCTCAAGTTGAACATCTTCAGATACATCACTTTTGTTACTCAAAGTTTCCATAATCATCAGCTTCCCCGTACAGCAATAACGGGTTCACCAGTCTTCTGAAGCAGTATTCACAATCAAATTTTACCTAAAAATTTAAAACATACAATTTACCTGAGGCCACAAAGTACATTAACAATAATAAAAAATATAAAAGTGCAGATTCAAATATGCAGATAAATGCTAAGTGAATAAATGAAATCAATAGTGCAGTATGCACATTGAATTATGTAAACTGTGCTGCTGTCATTTAAAAATTAACTAAAATTATCAAAATGAACTAAATAAACAGTACTGAAATTGATGGTGGAGGTTAGACATGCTGGTGATAAGGGTGGGGATTTGACTGAATAAATAATTTATACCAATAAGTTCTTTGGCACATAATAACCAAGTCATTGGTGCCAAATAATTACAGTAATATAAAAAAAATTTCAGTGCAATTTTTTTTTCTCAGCACACCACAGGAGTGTTGAATTTAACATGTGCGCAGTGCAAGGGTTAAGGAATTTTTCATGTGAGGTTTAATGCTTAGTTTTATTTAAGACATTGAGAATGAATGAATGCAAGCTGTGTCTTGGATGTAAGCCTCTGAAGGAAATTGGGGCTTCCATACGTCGGTCAATCCCAAGGGAGTTAAAAAGACAATCCCAAGGGAGTTAAAAAGACAATCCCAAGGGAGTTAAAAAGACAATCCCAAGGGAGTTAAAAGGAATGTTATGACCCAGGTGGTCCTAAGATACAGGAGCACGTCTATGCCAAATACAGTAAAGTTGGTGAACAGAGAAGGATGGATAAAAAATGCTGCCAATCGAACGATGAGTTGGAGAGAGATGTAAGCTTGTAGCTGATTTACAAACAATTAGCAATAAGTTTATTTAACCCCTGAACTACGCACCTTTTTAAAATGACATTCCTGTGGTGCTCCAAAAATAAATTGTTCCAAAAACAGCATTTTTTTTTATTTTGGTATTGTTAATTAGCACTTAGGAAGCACAAAAATCCAAGTAAAAAGTCTACCTATTGTAGTTTAGCTATAGTGGCCTGGAGAAGTTGCCGGTTTTTGGTAAAAATGAGGCAAGTTGCAGCATGGGAATAACATTGTAAATTTATTTTCAATGTTTCTCACTTTATTTATTTAGTTTTTTGCTCTAACAAGTTGTATCAATGTGTCAAAGATGGTGTTCATTATGTATAACTTTGAAAATATACATATACCAGTATACAGATATACGTATATAAATATGTGCACAAATAATGGGAAGAAGAGAAGGATGAGTCTGGCCAGTCACGTAAAAGGAATAGAGGAGAAAAAGAAAGGGGGGGGGGGGCGGAGTTAGGACACTACTACTACTGTAGCCAGAAACTCTGCTCAACGACAACGTTGCCATCATCCCGGAGCAATGAGACTTTGGCACATACGGACAGTTAAATGTAATTGGCAATTTACATAATATGCTATTGCCTTATATATCTTTTTAATAATAATTTATTAAATGATTAAATGGCCATATTCATAAACAAGAAACCTATTCAAAATCTTCCCAAACAATCAATATCTTGCCCATCCTCCATTGTTGCTTATAACCTCGTGCAACTTCTCAGCCATTGAGACAGCATGGTTGTCTTGTGCTACCCACTACCCCAGTGTGCACTACCCACTATGTGCCTCAGCTATACAACTTCACCATTGTAATCATTGCTATCATCTCATATCCTGGTTGTTATATATGATGAAAATTTTACTGCGATATACCTAGAAATAATCCTCAGTTTTTTTTACAATGTACCTGTTAGCATTTTTCTATTTTGCTAGAAATTGCCCGCTTAAAATTATCCGTTAGGTTAAGGACCTGACAGAAATGCTAAGCGCGTTGGTGGCTTTACTAAGAATATAAAAACATCAATGCTATCTACTCTCATAAACCCAATGTACCTTTTGTATATATATATATATATATATATATATATATATATATATATATATATATATATATATATATATATATATATATATATATATATATATATAATTGATATATTATATAAAAGCTGGGGATTATGGCAGCACTGCTCCATAATCAGCATGTGGTGAAGCATACTTGAACTTGATGTTGGTGAGATCGTTCTTACCCCTGCTCTCAATTGCTAACTATATTCCCCCATATATTCTCTATTTATTTTTGTATTTATTTATTTATATACAAGCAGGTACAGTATATTGGGTTTATGAGAGTACATAGCATTGATGTTTTTACATTTGCTGCTTTTTTACTTTTTTTACATGGGCTGCTTCCTGGGGGTGTGTAACAAAAAGGAGGCCTGGTTGAGGACCGAGCCACGGGGACGCTTAGCCCCGAATCGCCTCAAGATCACCTCAAGATAGCAGGGGCTCTAATAATGCATGGGGCTCATATCACAGCCTATGCTAGGCCACTCGAGGCGCTCGATATTGCCTTCTTCCGCGAACCAAAGCCTATCATTCCGGGTATTATAGATGGTGATATTTTCCTGTTATATGAACTATAATGCAAATTAACAATAACTAATAACCCGGGGCGAATATTTGATAACGTATTTTGAGGTTAAATTTAAAACAGAAGACAACCAACCTAGTACAATAAATGACCAATAACAAAGCCCGAGTAACATTACTAAATGAGTGGTATATTTAGCCACTTTGGTGGTAAATCTTTATTAAATAAACAATACAATACCTGTATGAATAGTGTGTGCTCAGGGTATAGTGTATATTGAATATTACTGTCAATGATAAAACCAAAAAATGGCAGACCCCGAAGCTACTGGGTATTGCCACGACTCATCCTAAGCATTACCCACCTACTCATACACCACCACAAGACCCACACACTCAGCAATATAAGACGCACATGTAAATAACAGAAGAATGCCATAAGACTTACTCAAGACTGATCGCTGCCGTCTGAGACTATACTAAACACTTGCTATACATCCATCACATATTTGACTCCATTTCGGCACAAAACTTGTACATTTCGTATATATAAATTGTTCAATATTAAAACATTAATATAATGCTCTTAACAGTTAAAATCTTCTATATAACAGGTATAATGGTATTAAATGAGGTTAAGTGATGTGATTGACATAATCCGGACTTAGTGAGAACGACGCCCGCCAGCGTAAACAACACGTCCTAATGCCCACGAACATTATCAAACGCACAAAAGACTAGCCAGTTTTGGGGGGTAAACTCCTATTACATTTATTATGTGATAATTATACTTTTATATAATAATACGTATTAAAGTTCAGTGCCTAATGTATGATATTAATGAATAAAAACGAAGTCAGAAGCCACACTCATGCTTGTGTATGTCTATTGTATTTAAGTATTTTGAGCGCCCATGTATTTGTGCGCTAGCTGGCGTTCACAACTGTTCTCTTACAAGCATTAGCATTAAATTTATAATGATCGTCGTCGCCATTAAATCAACACAACAACACAATCTTTATGAATAACGTATAACTGCATTGCGTGATTAAATAAGATTCACATTTTCATTAAGATTCACTTAAGATTAAATAAGATTCAAGTCTTGTATAAAACAGAAATTGTTGTTCTTTTGCACAACAACAACAAGGTTATTGAGCAAAAGGACGTATTTCTTATTTTGCATTTTATTCATATAAGCGTTGGCATTCCCAGCAACAGCCGATCACAGGAAGGTATTTGTTGGAAACTCAACAAAGTTGATTCCTAATGAACTCTAACAATAAATTCGTTTAATAAACGAGTATTTAGGGTCAAGCTACAGATGAACATTATAGGATAACGGTGTTTTAGCTTGCAGCTTTGTTAGACAGAATCCCTGGTCTTAATTTTAAAAATAAAGAACTAGAAAGCGTATTTTATTGCTAACTTTTCGAGAAATAAATCCCAGCCTCATATTTGCGAATATTTATGCATTGATTTTTTGGCTTAAGTTCTTATCATAATCCCTTTTGCAATCTCAACACCATCTGGCTCCTATCTTGTAACTATCTTCGTTACTTATCCTCAAAACCCTTACATTTGTCTTACATATCCTCAACAGTAGATAAAAAAATGTAATTGCAGAATTCAAGTTACCTAATACTGTACCAGCATGGTATGAAACCTTATTATAAGCTACCAGACGTATAGATCAGTGTTTAAAGTAATAATAATACATTATTATTAATGTAATAATATTAAAATAATAATAATAATAATACAGCTGATGCCATCTGTCGGCAGAAAAGAACACTATCAACTGGCAGGTCAACAGTGGCCATAAGATACAGCTTACGCCATCTGTTGACATCAAATTACACTTATAACAAATTATCCTGCAACTAACGCCATCTGTTGCTTTTCCAACGCACTATAAATAGCCAAACAGCAACCCATAAGGCGGGTTGCTGTGCTCGGGTAAGAAGTCTCAAGCTCCGCCCACAAGATGGGTATGGGGGGGGGCATAATAAATAAAATGGTGGCATATCATTGGTAGAAACTCTCTGTTGACATTCACACAACAGCCAATCACAGGAAGGGATCAGCTATAGGTGCCATCCACTTAGTAAATCATCTTAATTCAGCCCACCAGTCCTGCTTATGGAATTCTGCTTTAACTTTAATTTACCCAAAAAAGTGAAGTGTTAATTATTTAAAGTGTTAATAAAGTGATAATTAAATATTGCAGGATATAACAGATGTTATATAAAAATGGGTTGGCTACCTAACTTGTGACGTCATTATTGGCGGTTGCCGTGACACAAATAATGATACACTGCTCTGCCCTCTTATTCGAGTAAATTATTCAGTTAGATGGAGATTTCTGTCAGGTGCAAAACATAAATTATTGTTCTTTTTCGAAACAACCTTGTTGTTGTGCACAAGGACCTATTTCTTAGTTTAAATTTTATTCATAAAAGAGTGTTGGTATTCCCCGCACCAGCCAATCACAGGAAGGTATTCCTTGAAGCTGCTCGGCCTCCTTATGGACTCGGCACATCGATCTAGCTCAAGGCTCTCTGTTTCATCTCTTGTATATACAAACTGTGACTTTTTTCGATTACTGTTATAATTAATAATATGAGATATAAAAGTTTTTACACAAAATGGCTAAATTCTGCCATTAAATGAACTTTGTCTGGTATACATGCAAACATACTCCAATTTATTACCATTCATCCATTATTAATTTCAAATGTAATGTATACTGTCTAGTTTTTTTCTTTCGCAATTACTTGGTGCAATATTTGAAAGTTGTCTATTTATTTAGCGATCTATCTATTATCTTGTATTTATATTTACAAGTTTCTGTGCTTGGAAGAAAACTCTGCATTGAATTGGGACTAATTTATTAAATAATATTATTTAGTATTAATTAATATTTACAATTATTATTAATTACAATTATTTATAGCTTAGTTCCTTTCATGTAACTCGCAATTCTTAACATTAATAGCCCAAATTAGCACATCTTGCTTTTAAATTAGCCCAAAAAGTAGCAAGTAGCGAAATTTAAAATTTGGGACCGCGGGGCTCTCAAAAGTAGCCCATTTCGCTATTTGTAGCTCAATCTGGCAACACTGCAGCCACATGCTAGGGTATATATACTGGTGGTGACGTCATATTGGCGCGAAGCTGAGGCCATGAATGAGGAATCGGCAAGAGAAGTGGTTGTTTGCTGGTGGTAACAAGCACTGGCGGGTTGCAGGAGCGTGTCTCTCCTGTGGGGCCACATTCAACATACAGCAAAAAAAGTTTCTAAAACTGTTGGCATTCTTTTTGAAATCAGATATTATGTACTTCGCCCTTCCCTTGTAATACTCTATTACTTTCTCATCTATCATTATCTGAATTATGGTATGTGCTTGGGGTTTTACTACCCAAAATCATCTATGTCCTCTAATTACCCAACTCAAATATGCTTTTTTTTTTGCAGGGATATTCCTGCGCGGCCCTAAGCCTCTGGCTGGCCCACTAAGTGTTGCTTGTTTCTGTTTTACTTGGACGGAGTATGAGTATTTATTACTCGTATGGTCGCTTCAGTAAGATTTAGCCATATGTGTTTAACAACTTCTTCTGCTCTGTTGAATCTAAGTTGAAATCTTAATGGGTTTGTAACTGTGCACTGTAACTGCTAATACCTCTACTCCATCCCCACATGAAACTGGGTCTATTTTCTGACTAGGTATTGTGTTCCTGACTAGGGTCATTAATCCTCTTTGTCTCCCCTGCTCATAAGGTATAACATAGTGCTGATATCCAGCTAATCTGAAGGATTTCGTGGCTGGGAAAAAAGAGTTTCTTCCAAAACGATTATATCTGCTTTCGTGCTGATTGCAGCCTCCTGAAGTGTGTGGTGTTTATTTCCAAGACCTTGTATGTTCCACTGCAGTATTCGTAATGACCAGACGACGGTTTCGGTTGGTGTTGCCTGTTCTACCAGAACTCCTCTTCGGTCAAATATGCTATTAAGACTATTAACAAACTCTGGCACCAGACAGCCGTCGGCCCCCCTACTTAAATCTTTGAATATGCTAGATATTAAGTCACTGCTCATCCTCTCAAGTGTACTCTTTACATATAAAACTGAACTGTAATGCCAATCCTGGCCTTAAACGCTTCTAGAATATCGTAACAGAACCCATGGACAACACACTAGAAACAAATTCCTTCTGCTGTTCTGTTGCATTTTCTGCCGTATCATCCATCTTGTAATTATTATCAATCTACTTTTCTTTTCTTTTCTTTTTCAATTCATTTTATATTTGATCTCAATTAGTTTAAAGATTTAAAATATATGTGAAAACATTGAACAGCTCAATACTAGTTTTATTATTATTAGTAGTAGTAGTAGTATTAGTATTAATTATATTATTATTATTCGTATTATTATTATTCTTATTATTATTATTATTATCCAAATATATAAAAATGTTTAAATGGTAGCGATGACGTAGACTGGATTCACTCTGGGCCGTTCTTGAATCCTGGTGGGAGGCAGGAGGAGGTTGTTTACACCAGTGGAGGGGTCTGGGGGAGAGGAGCCGTGTGGCTGCCCGTCATACCAACACCAAGAAATAGGCAGGTCATGACTCCACACTCTAGGTAACGCTAATGGATTGAGTGATTTATATATGTACAAAGACTTCTTACATTCTTGTAGAGTCACTAGCAGGCATAACGTTTCGGGCAGGTCCTTAATCCTAATTTTCCCGGGAATATGTCCCGCCAAATTGTTATTTGGCGGTAACCCGGTACTCATTTTACTGTTGGGTGAACAGAAGCTACAGTTAAGGATTGACGCCCAGTCAGTCCTCCCCAGAAGGATACGAACCCAGGCCAAACCTCTCGCGAAACGTATAGTAACATGTACCATGAACCATGTATATAGTAATGTGTACCATGAACCATGTATATAGTAATGTGTACCATGAACCATGTATATAGTAATGTATACCATGAACCATGTATATAGTAATGTATACCATGAACCATGTATAGTATAGTAACAAGTTTCAAGTTCTGTCAATGCCCAATGAAAACACACAAGGAGTAAGGTTTGGTGAAGACTGTTCTCCATTAGCTCTTTTCCGATTGTCAGAACCCATAGGTTATATTAGGTTAGGTTATATTGATATGTTAAAAAGTATGTTGATAAGCAGGCAATGAGTCGCAATAACGTGGGTGAAATATGTTGACCAAACCACACACTAGAAAGTGAAGGGACGACAACGTTTCGGTCCGTCCTGGACCATTCTTAAGTCCATTGTCGACTTGAGAATGGTCCAGGATGGACCGAAATGTTGCTTCCTAGTGTGTGGTCTGGTCAATATGTTGATAACTTGTGGTTGTTCTTGGACAACCACAAGTACAGTCTCTAAGCTAAGCAACTTACATATGTAGTGAGCTAGTTTCATAATCATCATTCATAAAATGAATGAACATCATTCATAAAATGAATGAACATGATTTATAAAATGAATGAACATTATCATTATCAATCCCGAACAGGACATAAATAAATGCATTTCCTATCACCTAATTCACCTGTACACCTAGCAGCAAGTAGGTACAGTACTCGGGAGTTAGTCAGCGTGTTATGAGGGTGCATCCTGGGCGGGGTTGGTACTGTAATTTGACCTTGGGGGGGGTGGGGGGGACCTCAATATAAGCCTAACATGTATGAATACACTCGGCTGCCTGTCCCTTGACACAAGATTTATTATAATTATTGTTATTAATTAATATAATTTGATTTGCTTATCAGGCTGCGAGCAGCCGTGTCCAACAGCCTGGTTGAGCAGTCCAGCAACCAGGAGGCCTGGTCGGGGAGTTGAGCCACAAAATCATCGCAAGGTAACCACAAGGTATGCACACCTCTTGCACCCCTTCATTTAATGGGCATAGTGTAAACATTACAATTGCTCACATTTACTACCTACAGTTAGCAAACTAGAAAATCTTTTTTGATGATGCCCACTGGATGGGTATGGGGTGCATAATGAGCTAAACTAAAAACTAATGTGTTCATTTATTGTCTTCAGCTATACCTGTGGAAAGTGAAAATGAGAAGTGTGTTGATATGGTACATGCCATGCTAAAAGACCATTTGAATTACAAAATTAACAAAACTAACATCATTGCTGCATACAGAGTAGGCAAAAAAAATTCACCTGGGCAAAATAAAAGGAAAATTTGCCTCAAGCTAGCTAGTTGCTTCATAAAATCCAATCTTGTCCAGGCAGCAGCAGTATCCTCTAACAATGAGGTGTACATCAGAGTTCGTGACCAGGAAAAGGCAGGAACTCATCTACCACCTGCATCAAATCTATAAGCAAAATCAAGAAATGATTCATCAATGCTCTGTTAAAGATGGCATCATAAAAGTGAGGAAAATTCCTACAAGGAAAACTATTTTAATATCAAATGAGGATAACCTCAATAAATTGCTCCCCCCAATGTTTGTCTGAACCAGCTGACCCTATTAGTGCCTCATCGTAAGAGTAACCCATTATTACCATTCCTCTCGAAACTATGATAATAATTTTTATTCACAAGAAGGTAAAATGGGTTGGTGAGATAACGTAAGATTGGTATTTCTATGGAGAACCCCATCAGTTTCCTGGAGCTATACCGGGCTAATGGGGCTGACGTGTATATATTATACCATGGCAACAGTCAATCGATGAAGTTCTAGCCTACTGGGGACCACGAGCCAGAACCTGGCCCCCCTCAGAGAGCCACGAGGAGCAATGGTCAATAGACACCCCCATGTAGTTGGAAGCAGTCTATATCTGCCATCTACCAGGTCAGGCACCCAGAAAGGTAGCAATCCCAAAACAAACTACAGCTGGTTAAAAATTGCAAACCAAAAGCTGAACAAGGGAGCACAACTCCCCAATCAGAAAACAAGAAAACAAGCATGACGTTGCCACAGCCACTGCACCGCTGCCTGCGCAGCTTCCCCCTCCCTGGGAAGGGGGGTTGGGCAGAAATCCTGCACCGGCTACCCAACCCCAGTTCTGAGGCTGTGTTGAGTGGCAGTCGGGCGACTCTGGCTCCATCCTTTCAGCAGTGCTGTGCCTTACCGTGTTCTTTTGCTGTGAGGTGGTGTGCGACCCAGGTGTAATTCAAGAAATACTGTACTGAGGCAGCATGTGCCTAGGGTCAACCTTCCCTAGGTGCCCTGTAAGTACTGCCTTTGCAGTTTGGGGTTACCTTCCACAAACTGTTCAGGGGACTACCTCAGCAGGGTTCTTTTGCTGCTCGGTGATTGCCTGCTCTTGGGGTCAGCTGGGGTTTTTTCCTGTCACTGTTTGGCCTTGGGTAGGAGGTAGTATCGTTGCTAGCTGGGGTGCAAGGTACTGTGCAGTTGTCTACAATACGCATAGCGGCCGGTTCTGTTACTCCTGGAGATGTGCCTTTGAGGGGTGTTTCTTTTCTTTGTTTTGTTTTGCCTGGTGGGGGGTCTGCCTGGTGTGGCTGTAGATCCACTTGTATTATTTTGGTGGCCCTCCACTTGGTCCACATAATTAATTTAAAGTAATTTAAGAATTTTAACAAAATCCAGTTTAGTACAAAGTAGAGGTAAATTCCTTGGTGTTCTCATTGGAAACCAAGCTGAATTTCCAGTGCTACATACAAAAATATTTAAAAAAAACTAAAACAGTTGGCATTCTTCCTACACAGGATATTTGTACATTGTTCTGCCCTGGTAATGTAGTATCTGTGCCCAAGGTTTAACTGCCCAAAATTCTATGACCTCTAATTACTCAACATAAATCAGCAATTGAACAATAACAAACTCAAGCCAAGACAGCACTTGACTCTCAAAAGGAAACCTTTGAATATGTTAAGATATTAAGGGCCCCGGTGCATGTGCATCGAAACTTCCTCAAACACTAACATTTTTATTTTTTTTTGCATAATCTCTCGTATATCAGTCTAGGCTCCAGGGAGCCTCCAGGGCTCACCCAGAATATGGCGTTTCATTACATTCAATGCTTTTTTTTTTTTTTTTTTTTTTTTTTTTAGTTTGGGTATTTACTGTGTCATTTAGAATAAGATGGTTAGTATTGGAAAAGTGAAGGTTGTTTCATCAGCAAATGGAATTGGCTTCAGGTGTTATGTGGTATTTGGATGGTCATTCATCTAGATAAAGAGGAGAGGACCAATATACTGCTCTGTGGGAAGCCATGTTATTGGTAGGGGAGGGAAGAGCATTGTTTACAGAGACATACTAGAAGCCTGTCACGAGATAAGATTGCAGGTGTTTAAAGAGAAATCTATATTATCAGGAAATAATAAGCAAAATCTGTTTATGAAATAAAGAAATCTAAAAGAATTTTTTTACTTGCAGAACAAGATGGCCTATTGTAGAACAGAAATTGGGATATCAAATATGGTGATTCAATGCAGTAGCCTTGCATCCATCTTGGAGGACTGTTTGGGGCCTCGAGGGAGAGCTGTACTGATGGAGAAGGCAGGTTGCGTTGTTATTACACAAGATGGAGGTGAAATCCTCACATCATTAGATGTTTGTGACCCTGTTGTAAATATGGTAGTACATGGCATTTTAGATCAAACTAAAGTTTTAGGTGATGGTTGCAAAGTAAGTTTTTTATTGTTAAGACGTCTTTTACATTCACTTGATAGTCATGTTGCAACATCATCTTGTGTATCTCTAGCTATAAGAAGACAAAGGATGGTACAAATTACCCAGCACCTAAGAAAGTATGTTAAAAATACTATAATAAAAGATGTGATAAGATATGGTACTCGTGCATACCCCCTCCATAGTTTTGAAGCCTTTGGGAAGGTACTGCAGAGTGCCTCCGAAAGTTTTTTTCAAACAAAGTTTTCTAAACTTGTAGCTAGAAATCTTTCCCAGTTGTTGTCAACATATTTGTTTTGTAATTGCAGTAACAGTGAAGAGCTTATAAAGTTACTAAATGACTTAGCAACAAATGTCCATATTGCTATTGTTCAAGTGTACAAAATGCCATTATTAAAGTCCCGTGTGATATCCGGTTTTGTACTAACGAGAAATTTCAAGTACTTGCACGAGGGTATGAAATTTGACAATGTTTCTTCTGTTTTATGGTCAATAGATCTAGAAGAAAGAAAAGATAATGAAATTTGCAAGCCCATTATTGAAACTGGCCAAGACCAAACATTAATTGACAGCATTTTTATAAAAAATAGACTTCTTGATTTTTGCCTAGCATCTTTAAAGTCACTTGGTGTTCATATTATTTTCTCCTCAACCTTTTTTCCAGACTGGGCTGCATCACAGTGCAGTAAATATGGTTTCTCATTAATAGATATGATTGAAAATGAAGAGTGGAATTTTTTAATTAAGAAATTACAAATTTCACCAATAAATAATAAAGGAGATATTAATTTGAGATCAGTTCAAACTTTAGTCAAAATTGAACCTGTGGTGATAGGTACTTGTAAATTTGTAAGACTACATGGACTTGATGTTCACCAGATTCTGTTGTGTGGTCCAACTCCCACACAGTGTAAACAGTTCTCCACAGCCTACTGTAAGCTCTTCATGTATCTTAACTCTTGGGTGACAGACTGTTTACATTTTGGCCAGATTGCTGAGAAAACGGGTAATGAAGGTGTTGAGAACATGAATAATATAGCCTGTGATTTTGACTCTTGTTTGAGTGCATCGTCTGTGAGCCCTAGCGAGGTGCTTAGCCATGTACACTGTAAAGACACTATTGAAAGGAATATTTGTACAAATATAGAATCGGTCATCCATCCACAAAGTCCATCACCTGTGTTATACTCGGTACCACATGGTGGCTATGTAGAACTATTGGCTAAATATCTAGTACAGGAAAATGTCTCTGGAAGCATTGGTAATATTTATAGACTAATAATTTCTGAAGTTTTAGATGAAATACCATGGTTGCTGTACAAAAAGTTAAAACGTTCTCCAAAGAGTTACACAGATTTTCAAACTAGATTATATAACCATTTTAAAGGCTTAAGAACTAATACCAGTAATGAAAAAGCTTCTTTGTCTAGCACCTTGGAAGCAAATGAATTTTTAGGATATCAAAATCCTTTTGCCTTCTTCAGAATTTTAGATTGTGTATTTCATTTTACTGAGTATATTTTAAGAATTGAATGTTCAATTCCATCCAAAAGAAGAATTTTGAAATTTATTAAAAAAAGTGAGAGAGAAGACAGCGATGATGAATGACATTTGTCCATATGGGGTGTCATCTTCCACTTACAACATAAGCTGCACACAGAAACTGTGTATTTTCACTGCCTTGACCTGATTGTTGCCTCTTTACTGTAAAGCTGAAAAAAAATGCTTCTGAGTTTTTACATTTGTGTTTTATTTCCCATGGTTACCGCCTAGTCATAACAGGGGTGTTTATGTTCTGTCAATCTGTAGAGCAGCTGAGTGTGGCTTAGGAAGTCCCTTTTCTGGTCAACATGTAAGGATCGAGCAGAGTGTGTACCCTTGGCACCCAAAATTAGAATCTCACGGATGTTAAGACAGATTACTGCATTTTACTTTAATGCAATATTTGGTCCACAAATGTGGACAAAATCCTTCAACATAGATCTGCAAGCGCATGCAGAGAATCCTATTAGAGGGAATCATTGACCGTCTTTCGGTGAACAATCTTGTAAAATTGACACAACATGGGTTTGTTAAAAATAGATCCTGCCTTACAAACCTGCTCACATTTTTGGAAATGGTAAGCCAGCTACTCAGAAAAAGGACTTCCGGTTGATGTAGTATACATGGGTTTTGCAAAAGCCTTTGATAAGGTACCACAAGAAAGACTGGCAAAGAAATTACAAGCACATGGAATAAATGGAATACTACTACAATGGATACAACAATGGTTAAAACAAAGAAAACCAAGAGTGGTGCTAAATGGTAATGAATCTGATTGGAGAAATGTGATAAGTGGGGTGCCTAAGGGTCCATTTTGGGACCTACCCTTTTTGTCATGTACATCAATGACAGATGAGAGTATTACAAACCACATCATCAAATTTGCAGATGGACTCGAAGATTTATGGTAAAGTGGGAAATGATAATGATATTGAAGCCTTAAAAAGAGTAATACATGAACTCCACAAATGATCAGATAACTGGAAAATGCTTTTTGATATCAACAAATGCAAGACCATGCATGTGGGGCATAACGACCCAAACCACGACTACCAAATTAATAGTATTGTGTTACAGCAGATTGATGGAGAAAAGGACATTGTAGTCAAAATCCACCACTCATTAAAAGGTGCACAACAGATGGGTGCAGCAGTCAGAAAGGCTAACCAAACTCTTAGGATAATCAAGTGTACTTCTGACTATCAGGAAAAGAAGGTAATGGTTCAACTATAAATATCTGGTGCGCCCCATTTGGATTACTGTACCCAAGCATGGAGATCTCATTTTCAGAAGGACATAGCTGCTCTGTAGGTGGTGTAACACCAGGCATCAAAAGTCATTTCAGAGGTAAGTCATCTCTTGTATCAGGAGTGCTTGAAGGCCACATGGCTATCAACACTGCAAACCAAGCATGACAAGGCAAATCTAATTGAAACTTCTAACATATTGAACAAGTTAGAGGATATTGATCCAGATATTTTCTTCATGAGGTCAGATGTAACACAAGAAGCAACGGTTTTAAGTTCAGCAAGCCACACTGTAGGACTGAGAACAGGAGATGCTTTTTCACCCATAGGGTTAACCCATGGAAGCCGATGAAGCCATAACTGCCGAAACTGTGTTGAGTTTTAAAATATATCTAGAAAGGATCAAGGCAAATGGGGGCCGGGGGGACCTTTGACAATCTGCCAGCTTCCTGTCCTTGTCGAGGCCATTAGAGTTAGTGGCCCTCGGGTAAAACAGGTATGTTATGTTTATATTCCTAAATTCATTCTTTTCACCTCCTTGAGACATTTGTGCTTACCTTTCTAGTGTGAACACTTGTAAAATATTCATTTAGAGTGTTTGCTGCATTTTTGTCATCCATTATAGTTTGGTTAGTTTCATCTTTTAAAGGTCCTACAGAGTCCTTAGTTTTGGTTTTACTTATTTAGGCATAGAACGACTTTGGATCTTTCTTTATGTTTTGGGCAAGTTTTCTTTTAGAGCTCATTTTGGCTGATCTGATTGTCTAGGTGGCTGAGTTTAGTGCCATTGTTGTTGTTTTAGAATCAGCTACATGGAACAAAACTGTAAAGTAGCACGGGCTATGGTGAGTCCGTAGTGGACTTGTTTAGTGCCCTTTTATATACTGGGTATCTCATAATGAATGATGTCCGTCGTGGATTTGTACGTTCTCCAGAGGTTCCTCTTAGTTCTCAATGCATGTTTTTGCTGTTTGCATGTGAAGTTGCTGTTTAGTCAGAGTTGATTTGTTTTTGTATTGAGGCAGGTATTTTCTCCCCTGATTCCATGTATGACTAACAATCCTGTGAGATGGGAATATTAGATGAACTTGTAGTTAGTTTTTGATCTACACTGTGTAATCTTTCATAGAGACTAGGGTAGCAGCACATTGCTGTGTATACCTAAGCTACTTAATAAATAAATAAAATCCATCTAGTTCCCTTTCGTTTCTTCCTCCTTTTTTGGCACATTTTTGAACGAGTTGCGTGATGACCTTAAAGTTTTGCCATGATGCCTCCATGTCATGTTCACTTATTAGCTCCCTCCAGGTGATGTTTTGCAGTTCCTCTCGCCATTCCTTGGTAGTTACCTCGATTGTAATCCAGAAATTCATCATCATGAACCATTATTTGGGTTTCTGTATTTGTAGCCCTTAAGATATGGTGATCACATGGGAGGGTTAGCTTTCCCCTTCCGGAATTTGATCAGTCATACCCTCTTCTGAGTCTAGCACAATATCTAGCATGCTGTTACCCTGTGTGGGCTCTACCACTTGCTGTATGAGACAGGAGTCCTGAACCACATCTAGAAATGGTTCTCCCTCTGCTCGTGATGTTAGATTTACCCAATCTATGGTCTTATGGTTAAAATGGCCCATTATTAGGGTTTGGGTTTCTGATGCTGCTTTGATCACATCATGCAGATCTGCAACATCCTCTGCCGCTGCTGTGTCAGCCCTTTATCATACTCCCACAGTCAGTTTGCTACCATCTGGAGTTCGTATGTTGCGCCATACCGACTCTGAGGATCCCATGGTGTGTGTTTGGTTCCTCATTAATGGCTGCATCCAGGTCCTCTTTTCACATATAACATTACCCCACTTGGACAAATCCACACGGGCCGTCACGAGGATTCGAACCTGCGTCTGGGAGCACCCCAGACACTGCCTTAATCGACTGAGCTACGACAGGGTTAAAAGGGTTAAAACGGAAGTTCTACTGAGCTTACTGGATCATTTGATGCATCACGTTAGTGTGATCTCTGTGTGTAATTACCCTACTTGCTCGTGCTGTTGACCTTTTTGAAAGGTGGGTGGTATCCCCCCATCTATTATGTAATGCTGTTATGTTTTGGCACTTTCTCCTGATAATTCCCTTGTCTTACAGAAATGATGGCTCTGCCAGTGGACAGCCGTGAGCCTCTTGGTCCCTCCCCTAAACTAGTAGGAAGGGAGGAGTCAAACGATCGTGCATGCTTGTTTCCAGAGATGATTCGATCGTATGTTTACATTGTCAAATGTAAGTGTTACATTGCAAATTTCATTACATTACATTTGTTCTACATTTACAAATGTTTGTTTACATTTTGAGATTTTGAGGCTTCAGCCTCTTTCAACCCAGCAGTGGACATCTTCAAGAGAAAACTAGTTCATTTTCTCCAAGGAGTGCCGGACCAACCGGGCTGTGGTGAGACGGCATGAGGGCACGCGGGCCGCTGCAAGCAACAGCCTAGTGGACCAAACTCTCACAAGTCAAGCCTGGGCCCGGCCGGGCTTGGGGAGTAGAAGAACTCCCAGAACTCCATCAAGCAGTAGTCTGTATTGGTCAGCCCATCCTTATAAGCAAAAGCCAAATATTCTTAATCCAGCCAGTTTGTGAATGAAAAATGTTTATACGCGTTGACCAGACCACACACTAGAAGGTGAAGGGACGACGACGTTTCTCTCCGTCCTGGACCATTCTCAAGTCGATTGTGACGAAGGAATTGATTGATGATTGATGAAGATTAAGCCACCCAAAAGGTGGCACGGGCACGAATAGCCCGTAAGTGGTGGCCCTTTTGAGCCATTACCAGTATCGCTAGATGATACTGGAGATCTGTGGAGGCGCGGCTGCACCCTGCGTGACGGGAGATGTCTCCCGTGGATGAAGGAAGGAAATTAAGGCAAGAGAGAGGCGAGGAGCAAGACAAAAGGTACGAAAGGTAAGGTGTAGTAGTGGGAATAAGAACTGCAGAAGGCCCATTTAAATCCCGCAGACCACTATTAAAAACTTACCTTCAACAGTCATTTTTGTTAAAGTAGTTACTTGCATTTGCGTATTTTCAAGCATTCTTTGAAAATATGTTTAAGTGGTTTTTCTAGCTAAAACTGGGTGTTTTGATTGCCAGTGTTTTCGAGTTTGAAAGGTTTCACGGGATCATTGGATAAACTCTCAGAACACAACACAAAAGCGGCGTGGATGCTGCTCAATATCAGGTTCTTGAATAAATCCAAATTTCAAGTAGTTTCAATCATATTTTCTTGATATTTTAAGTTTTTTCTTCTCTCCGCCTCCAGTTGGAATGTTCTTCCTAATGGTGCCTGACGCGAACTGTGGTCGAGGCTCTGAATCATTGATCAGCTCACGGTTAAGTGAAGTACACTTATTACTATTGTTACTAAGTAATGATAACGTCTTCTCACGGACAAAATAACATAGGATGAAAACCCACACTTGTGTATTTGTGAAAGTTATGTAAGGAATTTACACCAAGTCTTTGGCACTCTCCTGAGTGCTTGTCAAGGTCTGAGTGTGTGGTTAGAACGAGACTTACATCTCGACGCCTAATATCAACTTCAGACCTTGACAAAGCACTTAGGAGACTAAGAAAGACTTGGTGTCAATTCCTCACATAACTTTCACAAATACACAAGTGTGTTTTTTTATACTATTGTTAATATTGTCATTAGTTACATTATCTTTGTAGTACTTAGTACTAATCACATTAATACGTGTCAAGTATGCTAGATTACATACAGTTACATACAATACACAAATAAAATTAAACATTCAGAATAACTATTTCTTAGAATATTATTTTTGTTTTATTATTAATAAAACATAAAAAATGCAAATAATGTCCAGATTTGTCTGCGGACCCCCAAAATCTAACGGTCGGCGACCGCTGCCATACAGAACTCTCAACTGATTCTTTTTAAGAAGCTTAAGTATACACAGCAAATGTGCTTCTACCCTATTCTATAATAAAAATTAATAAACAGTGTAAATCAAAAACTAGCTATAAGTTCACCTAATATCCTCGTCTCACAGGATGGTTAGTCATACATAGAATCAGGAGAAAACATGAAATGTGAGGCTGATCTATTAGTAGTTGGGTTGAGTATTAATATTTATTTATTTATTTATTTATATAGAAGAAGGTACATTGGGGGTTAAGAGAGAACATAGAGTTTAAGTTTAAATTACAATCTTGTAAAGCCACTAGCACGCATAGCGTTTTGGGCAGGTCCTTAAACTAACCTTAGAGCAAACCTTAAACTAACAAAGTTTTAGAGAAATAAGAGTAAAATTGATAAAAAGTGCTTAACAGATACTTTACAGCTTTACAAGTACAGGTGATTTTAAGTAATAGTAATATAGTATAGTAAGTAGTAATAGTAAAGCAATAGTTGGGTTTTAAAATACAAATGGAAAAAATCATCAAGGCGATGAGTCACAATAACGTGGCTAAATTTATGTTGACCAGACCACACACTAGAAGGTGAAGGGACGACGACGTTTCGGTCCGGTTCGGACCATTCTCAAGTCGATGAATGGTCCAGGACGGACCGAAACGTCGTCGTCCCTTCACATTCTAGTGTGTGGTCTTGTCATCAAGATCATCAAGGTAAATGAGAGGGGGGGGGGGGCTTTGACAAGCCGCCGGCTGCCCGGTGAGCTCTGGAAGGTTAGAGGGGAGAGACGCGCGTCAGGTTAGTGTGTGTGGAGAGGTGGTAAGGAGAGGGTCGATGCTCCGCTCCCACCACCAAACTGTATCGGTCTTATGGTTAATTTGGTGAAAGTGTTAAAAGTTGACATTAAAGAAGTACATTTGATGGATGCCTGCTACTGTGTTTGGATTCTTTTAAACAAAAATACTGAATTTGTGTTTAAAACAAGCGAACATGTTAAGACTGATCAGGACGAAGTATTGTAAGACAAATGAAATATACAAAATCACTTAAATGTAATTATTAAAATATATATATAGACGTCTGAAGCAAAAATGAAAATTGCGTTAATATAATTAATGTAGAAACAATACGCAAAATCAAATAATTTCAATCATAAGGATTTACGGTGGAAATAAAATCTACATTTAAATAACAATACCAATTTAAAAAAAATGGTGCTGCAAGGTTTTATTATTTCAGTAATAAAATTAATTAAAATTTTGCAAGTTGAAAAAATTAGTTTAAAGGGAAATCTTGAATGCTGACCCTCACAATGCGGCTGGGAATTCCGAATTAACATAACTAATAAAGTGGTATATGATAAATCATTGGGATTGACATATACAAAATTAAGTACGAATGGAAGGAAAGATGTGTGCAAGAAGTTAACATTGAATGCGACTTAACAAACTGTATATGTCAAGTGACACCGTGAATGAGCTAGGTAAGTGATCTCCAGAGAGAAAATACACACTGGAAAGAAATACATGCCTTTGAGTTGTATTTCTTTCTTGTCTAAATAAACATACTTGAACTTGATATCACACTGTATGTTAATGTTCTACAGAGGTTCGTCGAACAGCAGGGGTAAAGTTATCGACTACATAGGCTAAGTTATCATAGTAGGCATCCATCAGTCTCAGGAGACTATGGAGTTGGGCTCTGGTTGTCGGTCTGGAGTGGCCTCTCTAGGGCTCAAATACAAGGTGGGTTGATACGAGGGAGAAGCTGTTACCCATGCAGTTATCATACTAAATGGTAAATTGTCAAACATCAATGTTAAATTGTCGTAATATAGATTATTGTACTCTACAGGGGTGGTTATGCTCTTGTGGTTAATGAAAGTTGTTCATATTATAGCGTATAACGAGCCAGATATGAGGACAGGTTGCCGTCATCCAACCCGTTCTCACCAATAAAAGCCTAAAGTTATTCCATGCACCTACCAAACCCCTTGTTTATAAATGAAAAACTCTTTACACGCAACTCACAACTGATGACTTTCAAACATTTATTGAACAGCGCTTCGGTAATGACCTTGGTTCAAGTCGCATATCAGAAATGCTCTACCCACATACAACAAATACCAATCTGTCATCAATAACAATGACCAAATACTCATTAATCTAGCCGCCAAACCCCTTTTAATAATAAAAAACAGTTTACACGACTCACAACTGAAGACGTCAAGAGTTTCTAGATGTTTCCAGGGTTGTAAGCCTCGCTTGAATCCTCTGCTCTAATCCTCTGCTCTAATCCTCTGCTCTAATCCTCTGCTCTAATCCTCTGCTCCAATCCTCTGCTCCAATCCTCTGCTCCAATCACAACTAGGCAAATGCTTCACCTATATATACTTCAAATACAAATAATTGTCAACAGAATCCAAACGCCTAATCCAACTTATGCCTAACTATAAATACAATTTTAATGAATTATATCATTACTATATTTATGTACAAGAAGTACATATATAATAATATACAGTATACAATAATATACTGTACAGTACATAATATACAATATATATATATATATATATATATATATATATATATATATATATATATATATATATATATATATGAGAACAAGCCTATTATTAATACACAGTGTTAAAATTGCTAAATGCGTCTTGGGGGACGGCCGCCACTTTAACAAGCCTGACCAGAGAACGGGATGATAAACACCAACCCGTCCTCATCAACAAAGGCCACATGCTCATAAACCCATCTGCCAAATCCACTGTTTATGAACGAAAGACGGTTTATGAAAGACTCACAGCTGATAACGCTGCAACAATTATCGAATAGTTCTTTGCTGGTGCCTTCTGTTTGAATTACAACACTGTAAATACTATATCATGTACTGCGAATACAAACAATCGCCAACAGAACCTAAACATCTGTGCGTAACTATACCTAGAACTTTAATATATAATAATATTAATTTACATGTGAGATCAAGCCTATTTTTAATTCACAGGACGATAAAATTGATGAATGTGTCTCGAGGACGTCCGCCGTTTTAACGAGCCTAGCCTGAGGACAGGTTGACATATACTTGAGTTTTGCTGAGAGCCGCTACTGGCCTCGACGAGGACAGGAAGCCAGCGACTTGTCGAAGGTCTCCCCATTTGCCTTGAGGAATTTTCCAGCTGTACTCTAAAGGTTAACAGAGTTTTGGCATTTACGGCTTCGGCGGGTAGGCGGTTCCATGATTCAATAACCCTGTCGGTACAAATAATATCCAACAGGTCCTAACATCTAACCTATGCCTAAACATGATATGCACAATTTGCTAAAATATAATAAAATTGTTTTTGAGAAAATTCCTATTTTGAATGAAGTACATGTTAAAAATGCTGAATGCATCTTTGGGGTGAGCCAGTGCATGGAAGCATAGAGAGAGAACGGGATGCTAGCTTGCTGGAAATACAAATCCTAGGTAACACAGCTTAAACATCTGTCTTAACCTAACCTAGCCTGACTGTACATTGACTGTAATATAGAATAATGTTAATGATTACATGACAAGAACTTTCTTTTAATACTCAGTACGTTATAATTGATGAATGCATCTTAAGGGTTGGTCGCTACAGCAGGTTGTCGACACAGGTGGACGGGGGCAGGGTGACGGGGCAGGGTGACGGGAAAAGATGAAGGGGTAGAGTGACGGAGCAAGGGGACGTCGCAGGGTGACGGGGCAGGGTGACGTCGCAGGGTGACGGGGCAGGGTGACGGGGCAGGATGACGGGGCAGGGTGACGGAGCAAGGTGACGGGGCAGGGTGACGGAGCAAGGTGACGGGGCTGAGAGGTGTGAGGTGGAGCAACACTGAGAGGACCACCATAAATAAGTGAAACTTCACCTGGCTCGCCTCACACGGGAGTTTAAAGTGGCGCGAGCTACGCTGGCCTCTCACACACCTGTGTTCCCTCTCACACACCTGTGTTCCCTCTCACACACCTGTGTTCCCTCTCACACACCTGTGTTCCCTCACACAGCTGTGTTCCCTCTCACACACCTGTGTTCCCTCTCACACACCTGTGTTCCCTCTCACACACCTGTGTTCCCTCTCACACACCTGTGTTCCCTCTCACACACCTGTGTTCCCTCACACAGCTGTGTTCCCTCCTCACACACCTGTGTTCCCTCTCACACACCTGTGTTCCCTCTCACACACCTGTGTTCCCTCTCACACACCTGTGTTCCCTCTCACACACCTGTGTTCCCTCCTCACACCTGTGTTCCCTCCTCACACCTGTGTTCCCTCCTCACACCTGTGTTCCCTCCTCACACACTACTGGTGTGTGAGGAGGGAACACAGGTGTGTGAGAGAGAAACAACACAGGTGTGTGAGAGGAAACACACACCTGTGTTTCCTCTCACACCTGTGTTCCTCCTCACACACCTGTGTTCCCTCCTCACTCACCTGTGTTTCCTCTCACACACCAGTGTTCCCCTTGACACACCTGTATTCCCTCACACAGCTGTGTTCCCTCACACAGCTCTGTTCCCTCACACACCTGTGTTCCCTCACACCTGTGTTCCCTCACACACCTGTGTTCCCTCACACACCTGTGTTCCTTCACACACCTGTGTTCCCTCACACACCTGTGTTCCCTCACGCATCTGTTCTCTCACATCTGTGTTCCCTCACACACCTGTGTTCCCTCTCACACCTGTGTTCCCTCTCACACCTGTGTTCCCTCACACACCTGTGTTCCCTCTCACACCTGTGTTCCCTCTCACACCTGTGTTCTCACACACACCTGTGTTCCCTCACATCTGTATCTCATCAACCTTCCTTGTTAAAAATTAGCAATGGTTATTCATTCCATATTTGCTTCAGGCCTTCCTAACCTCCCGACATTTGATATAATTAATTCCGCCTCCTCTTGGAATATCTATTTGATATTCCAAGAGTGCAACTTAACCAAAGTAGAAATGCTCTGCAAATCAATTGTTCCAATATGTAGAATGATCTTACCAATCACGTCAAAGACTGGCTCTCTCTCAACCAGTTTAAGAAACAACTAAGTACTACCTAATCAACTCCATGTAACCTACCTTACCTCCTAAATGTCAACATATGCCTTGCTATTATCAAACATGAATGATTGATTAACTTGTAAAACTGCTAATATCTGCCATGTATATTCTTAAAGAAAATTGTATTCCAGCTGTTTATTTAGTTAAAATTTCTATTTGCTGTTCTGTTGCAATTTCTGCTGTTCCATTCAACATGTAATTATTGTCATTCTTTTTTTCTACTTCAGTTCAATTCTTGCTTTTGATCTCAATTAGTTTTAATTCTTAGTTTTTAAATTTCTTTTTCCACACCTCTCCCGAATCACTGTGCATATTAATGGCTTTAAGCATAATATATATTTGCTTTATCTAGAAATCCAACATTCTGTTTGTAAGTCATTTTGTATGTACTTTAAATAAAATTATCATTATCATTACCTTGTGGGACTCCGCTTGTGACTTCTTGCCATTCTCAGGTCTCCCCCTTACAAGCAAACTTATTGTTTTCTGTTGCTTAGATACTTCCTTATCCACCGGAGCTCCTTACCTGTTACTCGTGCCTGTTTCTCCATCTTAAGCACTAGTCTCTTATGGAACACTGTGTCAAAGGCTTTCTGACAGTCCAATAAATTGCAATTTGACCACCCTTTTCTTTCTTGCCTAATTTTTGTCGATTTTATACCTGGTTGATGGTTGATGTTGTATTTTATTAAACCGGCGAGGCACAATTTACCTTCCATGAACCTATGTTGTGTGGTGTGTTACAAAAGTCTTCTCTCCCATGAGTGTTACAAGCTTTTTCTCACAAAATTCTCCATCACCTTTTATAGTATATATGTTAGGGACACTGGCATGTAGTCCGGTGCTTCCTGCTTGTCACCTTTTTTTGTATATTGGGACTACATTAGCTGTCTTCCAATTTTCTGGTAGGTCTCCAGCTTCCAATGACCTATTATACACCATAAAGTCGCATGCATAGTGAATAAATAATAATAACATAACATTTTATTTACGAAAAGTACACGCATAGATGCAGAGTTACAAACATACTGTTGGATTTATACATAGAGCTAGTGTATACAATACCTAAAGCCACTAATACGCATTGCGTTTCGGGCAAGTGGAAATAAGTTTCGGGCAGTTGGCTGCTTTTACACACACTATTAGTATCTATGGTGACATTCTGTCAGGCACAATAGCCTTTAACTTGTCCAGTTGCATCACTAGGGTTTTGACCTTATCTCTGTTAATTTAAAATTCTTCGAAGCTTGGTTGGTTTATAGCAACTTTTCCTAATTGAGGTACTGCTCCTTGCTCTTTTGTGAAGACCTCCTGGAATTTCTTGTTCAATTCTTCATACATCTCCTTGTCATTCTTTGTGTACCATCACTTGATCTTTCACTGTTGTTTCCTCCTGATGTGGCTGTGGAGCAGGTTTGGTTGGGTTGAAGCTTTACTTGCTATGCTATTTTCATAGTCTCTGCTTCTCTTCTCATACTGAAGTACTCATTCCTGGCCCTCTGGTATCTCTCTCTCTACTCTCTGGTGTTTTGTTATTTCTGTAGTTTCTCCATGTTCTAGTGCTTAATTGCTTAGCTTCCTTACATGTCTGATTGAACCATGGATCCCGATTTTGCATTTATCTCTTTTTTGGGCCGGGATAAACTTGTCTGCTGCCACCTGATACTTCTAGGTGATATAGTGTAATATATCTAGTATTCTTTTCGCTGAGCTCTGCTCTCCAAGGTATTTTAACCTGGAATGTTTGCATCTCATCATAGTTTTCCCTTCGCTATGCCACCCCCTTTGCTTTCTGGTCCCTTTATTGAATAGGATATTCCTCCCATAGGTGAGATATAGGTGAGAGTGGGAGGACAGAGCCTAGATGATGGTGGAAGGACATAGTCCAGGTGATAGTGAAAGGATGAAACCGAGCTTGAAATGGGAGAAGAGAGCCCATGGAGGGTGGGGAGGGGGTGGCAGGACTGGCCACCTTTAAGCTGGTACACTGAAAGGCCACTGTTGGCTCCCCACTGGGCTTGAAAACAATTTTTACATTAATTGTTCATTGATCGCAGGTCTTTGTTACAACACAATTCATTTTATGGTCTTTTGAATTATACATTATTGTTTTCAATTTATTTGTTGAATACGTGATGTTGGTAAAAAAAAAACTTTGGGTGACAAGAAAAGTGTTTGAATTGTTACAGTCAGTCAACCAGTAGATATTGGATTGTTACAGTCAGTCAACCAGCAGATATTGGATTGTTACAGTCAGTCAACCAACAGATATTGGATTGTTACAGTCAGTCAACCAACAGATATTGGATTGTTACAGTCAGTCAACCAGCAGATATTGGATTGTTACAGTCAGTCAACCAACAGATATTGGATTGTTACAGTCAGTCAACCAACAGATATTGGATTGTTACAGTCAGTCAACCAGCAGATATTGGATTGTTACAGTCAGTCAACCAACAGATATTGGATTGCCGTTGTTAAAGTTAAAGGAGGAATGGAGAGTCGTATCATCTCATTGACCGCTCACGGCTATAGTGTCATTGACGGGCATTTTGAATCCGTTTATCGTCCAGCATTATATAAGCCGGGTGTTTGGCGTGATTGTGTACCAGGATAGTCCCAGAATCTCTTGACGTAGAATGCTAAAGGTGTTCAAGTTTCTATAATGTATGTTATTATTAGTTTATATAAGTTCTGCTTCTATTTGCCTCATCATCCTAATTTTTTTATATTGTGTCGTTATCATGTATCATCTTTCGAAGTGTTATTTAAATGTCACTTAATTTATGCCTAAAGTGTAATTTTTTATTTAGCTACCTATACACCTCTTTAGTCCAGCTAGTATTGAAATGATTTTATTAAGGTTTTAACAAATAAGTTTGTGATTCTGATAATGGCAATGCAGCCCGTCCTTATATTATCATCCAATGCAGCCCGTCCTTACATTACAATGAGAAACCACACCTCCGCCATCTCCACCTGTCATCTCTGGTGCCTGACCACATCATCTCGGACTCCTTCATTATGGCGTGTGATGACATCGTCTCCACCGCCCTCATCACTGGCATTTGATGACATCATTTTAAACTCCATCATCCCTAGCGTCTTATTACATCATCTCATCTTTGGGGTCTACTGACATCATTTGCACCTCCTTCATTCATGGCGTCTTATGATATCATCTTAACCTCCATCCCTGGCGTCTTGTGATATCATCTCCACCTATATCCCTGGCGTCTGAGGACATAATCTCCATCATTTATGGCATTTAATAATAGCAATATTTAATCTATTGCCAGAATAGATTAAAGCTTATTCAACCTTGCCCACTCAAAGCACTACCTTAACGAAGAATAAAACATTGGTATAATTTAAAAATGTAACTTTTGATCAGTTATCCTTATTGTCTGACGATAGCATCTCCTCCGTCAGAGTGACCAGCATGAAGAAGGAGGACTCGCCTCTGTCCCCGACCTCGTCCTCGTCGTCCTCGCCGTCGTCCTCGTCGTCCTCGACCCTGACCACCATGCTGGCGCGCAATTGGGCAGGCACCCGGCGAACTCCTCTTCCCCCCGGTGACTCTCAGGACCTGGAGGACGACTTAACATTTACAGAAAGTGGAGCAGCAGCAGCAGCGTGTTCTGGTCAAGATGATGAAGACTCTCTGGTAAGATGACTGAGTGGAGGAAGAGAGATAGGGGAAAATTAAAACAAGACAAAGATGTGAGAAGCAATACCCTCAAGGGCCAGCAGAGGCTGGGCCTTGAGGATGTTGGGTCGCCCTCCATTGAAACTGTTGCACCGTTAGGTTAGGTTAACCTCCGTCACAAGCCAGGGCTATTAAGTAATAATAATAATAATCTTATTATTTAGGATAAAATCCCACACACTTGTGTATTTGTGAAATTTATGTAAGGTCTTTACACCAAGTCTTTCGCACTCTCCTGAGTGCTTCGACGCCCCCCCCCCTCCTCCTGATGGAGGAAGGGGGGGGGGCGTCCTTCATATTGTACTTCCCCGAAACTAACATGTGCCTCTTCATCTGACGCGCAAACCTCAACTGTTCTCCTACACTAACGTCTATTATCCTGACACTAACATCTACCTTTTCTCAGACATCTGACTGTTCTCCCGACACTTTAACTGATCTCCAGACACTTACATCTAACTGCTTCCCCCGACACTAACATGTGACTGTTCCCTACAGCCGAGGTCTCCATCGTCAGTTCGGTCTGACCGTCGGATGGTGCGGACTCCGGCCTGCGACCTGGAGACCGTGGAAGACCGTGGTGTGTCGCATGT
This sequence comes from Procambarus virginalis, assembly GCA_020271785.1. Taxonomy (NCBI): domain Eukaryota; kingdom Metazoa; phylum Arthropoda; class Malacostraca; order Decapoda; family Cambaridae; genus Procambarus; species Procambarus virginalis. The sequence goes on from WNGS01092210.1 coordinate 18,155,869, forward strand.
GGAGCTGCAGCGGCACTCCAGCGGCAGGAAGGGCAGGGTGGAGGCTCAGGAGTCAGGGAGATGGCGGGCTAAGGAGAATCTTCCCCGCTTCACCCTCACCCTTCCCACTCACCACCCTGATCACGACACCCCTGACCCAGTACACACTTCAGACCAGTGCCACACTCCCGACGATTGCCACACTCCCAAGGGCTCCCGCACTCCTACAGGCTGCTTGAGTCCTATGGGGAGTCAGAGTCCTGATGGATGTCTGAGCCCCAATGGGTCTCAGAGCCCAAACGGGTGCCAGATTCCCAGTAGGTGCCAAAGTCCTACCGGATACCAGAGTCCCAACAGGTGCCAGAGTCCCATGGGTTACCAAGAACCCAAAGGGTGCCAGGGTCTTCAATATGAAGTGGCACCCTATGACCCTCATCCTAGGGCCTTTAGGGACGAGGCTCTGAGCGAGAGTCCAAGCCTTCTGAGCCCTCACCACGCCATGACCCGCTGGTCATCATATGGCTCCCCCCTCCACCTGGACCCCTGGGACCCCCGGTACCCGCCGTCACCCGGTAAGTGGGACACCCTCTCCCTCCATTTGGACCCCTCTGGGACCCCTCGGTATGTTGGACACCCTCCCCCCCTCTACTTGGACCCTTGAGATTCCCGGTACTCGCCTTCACCCAGTAAGGGGCTCACCCTTCTCCACCTAGACCCCGGTACCCACCGTCATCCAGTAAAGGGTTCACCTTTCCATCACCTGGAATCTCCGGTACCCGACGTCACCCGGTAAATGGTTCACCCGGTCTGAAATTTCCGACGATACTTACTTTTAATATAATATGTATTAAATACAACTTTTAATACAATATGCGTAAATAATATTGCTGCTGTTTTGTATTAATTCCAATGTATTATTTTGTATTAAAACAAATTATTATTGGATTTTGCCAGTAGGACACTGATTTTGTGTCATACCTTGCAGTACTGTATTGTAGTGGGATTGTTATCTACTAATCCCAATTGGAGATCTTAATTTTGTGTCCCCGCACAATGCTGCGTGGTGCTGACCCTTGTTACACCTGTGACAGGTGTGTAATTGGGTCTCACAGGTGCTGGTATTGTGTGGCTTGAGGCATCTCGTGCATTTTTGCAATTTATTGAGTCGCTTGACAAGGGTTGCACGATCAGGATAATTGGTGCAGTAGTGCACTGAATGCTGTTCTTGACAGAGCAAACATATCTTCCAGCCCACAACATCTGGCGCACAATTATTTACGAACAGCTCTATTTCTACTTTGTAAAACTCAACATTTTAAGTTCCTGCCAGTTTGGCTTTCGTTCCCAATAGAATACCAATGATGCCATTATTGTTACGCAGCCCTTGACAAAAATTTGTTCCAATTGGCCTCTTCATGGACCCGAGAAAAGCCTTTGATACTGTAAACCATAACTACCTCTTACTTAAACTTCACTTCTATGGTATCAGAGGCCTTGCTCTGGACTATATTCGTTCCTTTCTCAGTGACAGACACCAATATGTAACCATCAATAGCATAACCTCCCCCACTCTACTATTGACAGTAGGGGTGCCACAGGGCAGCATCTTGGGACCTCTCCTATTTCTTATATACATCAATGATTTTCCAAATATTTCTAACATTCTTAAACCTATACTATTTGCTGACGATACTACCTTCATCTATTCTGACCCCAACCCCCACACACTAAATAATATTGTCAAGAATGAATTAAAAAATCCACTAATGGATGTCAACCAACAAACTCACACTAAGCATAGAAAAGACTTACATTTTATTTGGTAGTAAATCATCAAATCTGATTCAACTTCACACAGACAATGTTAACATTTGCAATTAAAATGAGGGAAAGTTCCTTGGCCTATACATAGACAAGAGATTGAACTTTAACACCCACATACAATACATCGCAAAATGTATAAAAAAACGGTCGGTATACTCTCTAAAATCAGATAATGTTCCCTACTCTGCTCTCCTCTCATTATACTATGCACTACTCTATCACTATCTTACATACGGTATCTGTGCATGGGGTTCAACCACTGCAAATTACCCCAAGCCTATCATCACCCAGCAAAAATCTGCTATTGGAACTATAACAAACTCTGACTTCAGACAACACACAGCCTCTCTGTTTAAGTCTCTTAACATGCTAAACATACACTCACTCCACACATTCTCATGTGCTATCTACATGTACAACACCTTGTTCCTAAATGCTAATCTTGATCTGAAACTTTTCCTTGATAGGTGTAATAGAACCCATGAGCACCACACCGGAAATAAATATATCTTTGATATCCCCAGTCAGGCTAAATTTGTGCAAACACTCTATTCAAATCAAAGGGCCCAGTCCTTGGAACTCCCCGATTAATTAAAAAATCGTCCAACCCATGTCCTGTTCAAACGTAAAACTAAAAAGTACCTAATTTCATCCTCATAATTTCCTACTTTGTGCTTCAAACTCACACTGAATCTTGTACTACCCACTTCCCCAATATAAGTACTTAAGACTAATTTAGTACTTAATCTTTACCAGGGTAATCACCTCTGTCAATTTATATTGTTGATATCAAACCTTGCTACAATGTATCCTTTTATCTTACTTGATATGTTAGATTAAAGACGTGCCCGAAACGCTATGCATGTTAGTGGCTTTGCAAGAAATAAAAAAAATATCACTAATGTAATCTCACCAACCCATTGTACCTTTTTGTAAATAAAATATTATTATTAGTCCAGTATTACCTTTTGAAGTCGCTGCCTTAGGTGACACAGTAACTGGTCGAGGGACCCACTGCATGTGTGCCCATACATTGCCTGACTTCCTCTACATGCAGGCGATGAGTCACAATAACGTGGCAAAAGTATGTTGACCAGACCACATACTAGAAGGTGAAGGGACGACGACGTTTCGGTCCGTCCTGGACCATTCTCACAATCGACTTGAGAATGGTCCAGGGCGGACCGAAACGTCGTCGTCCCTTCACCTTCTAGTGTGTGGTCTGGTCAACATACTTCCTCCAGTTTGGTGTGGAAGCAGTTTGTTTACATTTATTTGGAGTACTTGGTGTACCCTTTGATTTATTGTTATGCACTATTTCTGAAGGCTTTGTATGGGCTTTAAATTCCTTGGGTGTTCGTTGCCTGTAACTGAACGCAAACCATTTAGGGTGGTAAACACAGTGCTTCTGCTCTTTCAATTAGTATCCATGGCAAGATTATAATAATAATAATAATAATAATAATATAATAATAATAATAATAATAATAATAATAATAATGCTTCTACTGACACTGTTGTGGCTGCTTGCTGCATTACGATGGTAGCAGCGGAGTGGGCACCAGTTCTTACAGTAACTGTTCTCGTCTGTAGTAATGCGGATGATGCCTTCCCCTGTAACTTTAATTTTGTTTCGAATACGGCTGTGTTATTAGCATTGTTTGCATTTTTCTGGTGTTTATTTATCCATGATAGTATATATTGTGGATGATATGAATGGATAAGTGATATCTGATTTTCTTTTATTGTTTAATATATAATCTTCTATTGTTACATTAGTTAAAAACTCTTCTGGAAATTGCCTTCCCCCTTGAAAGTGGGGAATGGGGTAATGATAATGTACATCATTATTATTATTGTTTATTTCTTATGTTTTCAGATGGCGGGCTGCCTCTGAGCTCCGTTGAAGGGGCGACAATGGGGGGGTCGGTAGGCAACCTGCTGGTCATGATGGAAAGGCACCTGGCTCTCCAAATCTGGCCAACAACAACAGCAACGACAACATCCCCAATTACAACAATAACCTCCTGCTTGCTAACAACGACAACAACAACAATGCTGAGGACGACGACGCCAGCAGCAGCGGCCAGTACAGCTTCAGGCCGAGGGGGTGCACGATCAACCTCGGGGGATGCATGGTCCACCAGAGCAAGTGCCCGGTTCACCAGCAGCACAACTTGCTGAGCCTCCCTGGTGACCCCGTGTGGTGCCATGACACCAGCTGCACGTCTCATCCTGCTCGCCTTGCACGCTCCCAGACCAGCCTCCTTATACCCCCTCTTCCCCCACTAGCCAGGTCGTCCAGGTCCCAGGGAGACTTGTTCAGCCTCAGCCGCTCCCCGCCCATGCCCGCCAAGCGCAAGTGGACCACCCTCACAGGCCTGGCTGCCATAGGTTAGTTGCTATGATTAGTTAGATCTAATTTTAATTTACTCAGAATTATCTTCTAGTAAAGCTAAAAAAATATGGACATTCACTGCAGGCAAACTAAAACCTTATTTATCTGTAGTATTTAGTATAATTTGTTCTATGGTTTGTATGTCTGCTAGAAAATAATATATATTCTGACGTGACTGTAGGTCGTGCCCTCTCCGCCTCATCTCTGTCACTAAGAGGTATCAAGAGGCGGGCACCCATGGCAGCGGCTACGGTAGATCTGGGCCAACTGGAGGGTCATGTCAAATGCCAGCTACATCAAGAGCAGCTGGTACATCCGTCCCGATCCTCCTCACACCGCCCAACGTGGTCCCGCAAATTGCGCTTCCCGGAAGTGCGGCTGGGACAGGTGTACGCCACCTTACGAGGACGATGCAACCGGGCTATCAGCTGCGACTCATCGCTGGCGACGAACGCTAAGTGTGATGGCGTTTACCGCGACCAGAGCCCCCAGAGACATCGTTGTTCCAGGTGAGCAAAAACGTAACATTAACAAGCAGGTTGACCAGACCACACACTAGAAGGTGAAGGGACGACGACGTTTCGGTCCGTCCTGGACCATTCTCAAGTCAAGTCATTCTCACAATCGACTTGAGAATGGTCCAGGACGGACCGAAACGTCGTCGTCTCTTCACCTTCTAGTGTGTGGTCTGGTCAACATACTTTAGCCACGTTATTGTGACTCATCGCCTGCATTAACAAGTAGGTTTTTATTTATATCAATACTTCATAATCTTTAGCACTACTGCAGGGCGCAGTGGATGCAACCCGTAATCCTAAGGTGACCCAACGTCAAGAAACTGTCGTTCTAAAGTCTCCTATCCTAACCTACCAGAGCACACTAAATAGATAACGGGACAGTATGTCAATTTCGCAAGCGATAAAGAAATAGAGAGGGGGGAAGGGAAAGAGGGGCTATGAAAGGAGAGGGGGAGAAATGTGAAGAGGGTGGGAAAGGCAATGAGAAAGGAGACGAGGGGGTAGATGGAGGAGAGGAGATGAGAGGGGGGAATAGGGGAAAAGGAAGCCAGGAAAGGGAGAAGAAAGGTGGAGAGAGGAAAAGGAGGG
>WNGS01092210.1:18162175-18208010 GCA_020271785.1 Procambarus virginalis
CTTTCGTGTGTTTACCAGGTTAGTGCGGATCATTGTAGCCCAGCTTTATCTCTTAAGAGTTTTGTTGGTCTACCTCAATGATTGGCAGGTGTGGGCCCCCAATTGATCCACATGTCAGATGACCAGGGATCTGGTTCTTTCTCAGCTTGCTAGGTCCAGGTTCCTGGTGAGCTGGAGGAAGTTCTAGTTGGTTACATCCCAGGTTCGGACTTCGCTTGGCCTCACTTGGAACCTTCAGTTAATTTCTCTGTCCTTGCTTCTAGAGGCTTTGCTTCACCTGCAGCTTCATCACTGTCTGGTGTTGGATCAGCACTTGGTGACTTGCCGGTTGGTTGAGGGGATGTGCAGCAGTCGGAACTTTGCCAGCATTGTCTTTCCCCAGGACAGGGATTTGCTCTGGACATTGTATAGGTTTCTCAGTTCTGCCTGTTACACCACTCCTGGGATCAGAATGCTCAAATATATTTGTGCCACTATAATGCACCCAATATTATATGCTTAGAACAACCTACAGATTTTGCAGCTATTACACTATATACACAACTCATGTATATATAACTATATTATTATGCACCATTACAAACCACTGTGCAGTTCTGGTAGGTTTAATAACTTTATAACCAATTATCCTAGCTTTCAGCCTAGCTTTCACATTTTTTCCCATGAAATTGCAACTATGCCTTGAATACATTATATTTTCTTCACATTTTATTGTTTTACAATAATTGCTAAATGCAATGATGCAATTGGCTGTTAAAAATGATATTTGGGCCACAGAACTTGTAAAATATAGGTATGCATTTGTCACTAATATGCACATAATACTGTAATTTGCTGTTACTTCACAACATACACACATCATATATAACAACATTTTTAAGCACCAAAACAAACTGCTAAGCAGTTCTGGTGGAGGTGGAGTGGAATCCAAGCACAGCATAGCAACACAGGCTATCAGCAAATGACATCAAGAGATGACACGAGCAGACAACACAACCTGACACAGCACAATGACTAATACAAACATTGCTAAATCTAACTACAAAACTGCTACCTGTATTATCAGATACCTGCTGATTTATAAGTTTATTTTCTAAAGGAACATGAGGTCACATTTCATGATGCATAGATGCACAAACTGTAGCTGTGTGCAATTAATGTCTCCCACTGTGATCATCATAACCAGCATTAAGCTCACTAATATCTGAACCTTGTACATACCTTTATCACAGTCAGAATTGTCTATAACACTATCAACACTAACTACAGTTATTTACTTCACCTATATTAAGTGATGTTGTGGGCACAAGCTGCATGGTGGTGCAGAGAGCTGCTACAACATGCACTACCTGTGGTTACCCTCTCAATAATGAGGTCCTCACACTCAGGAGGGGGTGCTCACAATTTTTTTTTCTAAGATGGTGTCTTTTACTGGAGGCCAGAGGTAGCAAATGTATACACATACCCTCTGTATGCACAGGACTTTTAAATCTTGCATGATACTCTATATCATCTCTATCTGACTCACTCAGCAGGGTCAGATATGACAAACGTCTTTGTTTGACACATGCGGTAAAAGGGTTATCTTGAGATGATTTCGGGGCTTAGTGTCCCCGCGGCCCAGTCCTCGACCAGGCCTCTTTTTTTGTAACACATCCCCAGGAAGCAGCCCGTAGCAGCTGTCTAACTCCCAGGTACCTATTTACTGCTAGGTAACAGGGGCATCGGGGTGAAAGAAACTTTTTGTTCATTTGTCTCCACCTCCACCGGAGATCGAACCCGGAACTTCAGGACTACGAATCCGAACTGCTGTCCACCCAGATGTCGGGCGCCCATGACAGCGCCTGACAGTGCCGGTTAAGTGATTTGTGGGCACAATCTGCATAGCAATGCTGATCTGTTGCTGAATACACTATTCATTGTTAGTGAATAGTGTATTCACTCAGTACTCAGTAATAGTGTAGGCCTCAGTACTTTTAGTACTGAGGCCCTCACACCAAGGAGGAGGGTTACCTTACTTTGAAGTTACCTTGAGGTGCTTCCGGGGCTCAGCGTCCCCGCGGTCCGGTCGTCGACCAGGCTGTTGGACACAGCTGCTCGTAGCCTGACATACGAATCACAGCCTGGTTGATCAGGTATCCTTTGGAGGTGTTTATCCAGTTCTCTCTTGAACACTGTGAGGGGTCGGCCAGTTATGCTCCTTATGTGTAGTCCATGGGGGGGGTGCCCATGATTTAATTTTTTCCAAAATGGCATCTGTTTTTCTGTTTACTGGAGGACTGAGGAAACACATGTGAGCCCTGTATACCCGCAGGATTTTTAAGCCTAATGTGGTACTGTAAAAATCCCTCATTGAATGAGGGATTTGATTCAGTGGGGGCCTGAAATTGAGAGAACACATTATTGACACACACACCATTTGAAGGGTTAAGGGGTATCTTTGTTGGCTCTTGTCTCTGGATATAACATTGAGGAGCTAAAAACTCTTCTCTAGAGGAAGGGTCTGTTCATTTGAGCTGGATGGGCAGTTTGTCTGCAGCCTCCTCCTTTTTCGGTGAATGAGCCGGTAGGTTTCCATAGGAGTCCTTTGGTAACTGAAGCTTGGTTGGTTCAGCTGGAGATGCACTGTTTGTTGTGTCCAGAGGCAGCTCTTTGCTGCTATCTGCATGCCGTTAGTTCTCAGTGGAAGCCTTGTTGGTTGATTCTGTTTCCTTGGTTCTCTGTTCCAGGGACTCACATTTCTCAGATTGTCTGTGGTGTTATTTAGTCTAGCCATCCTGTGATCTACCCATGGCCCATGACATTCAGAAATATGCGGCTTTACCTGCCATCTTCTTTAATATGCCTTCTCTAAACATGCAAATGACAACAAAAACTCAAGTCAAATAACAGTAACTGCCAAAGCCTAAGAAATAAACTGTGACAATGGAACTATTAAGAATTAATGGTATTTTATTGTACTGTAGATTAATTTACAAGCTTATTATTTTTCATGCTATTTAAATTTTAATTTGCATTAACTAAAATATAAAGAAAACTTATTAAACAAAATGAAACTAAATGCACATTTAAACTAAAATTATAAAAAATATTGTTTACCGATATTTATGAGGATCTGCTTCATCACAAGTAGCCTCGAAGTCTATTACCACATAGTATTCATAGTAGCGGTTCTGTAAAATGTCTGGATTGTCTAGGCTTTCTTCCCCCAACTTTTTATTCCTGTAGTATGTCTTCAATCTCTTCTGTAAGACAGTCTTCTTGCCATAAGTATCAAGTCCAAAGGCTCTAAGCCTCGCTGGAATGATAATATAATACATGATTGATGACAGAGAAGATAAGACCATAGCATAATTAATTCTAGAGAAAACCACAAGTCCTTTTGCATTCATTTCAGGTGGCTCAGTTTACACCCAACCATACTCATATGTGTCTAACTACATTGAAGCATTCCATTGATACTACAATTATGTTACCCTNTTTTGTGATTACATGAAGCCTTCTAATGTATATTCACTTCTAGTCTAACCACCATTTAAAGTTAAACGTGAGGGTTCCTTGTAATGCTTCTCAGAGCCCTCTCAGTTTGCAAGGTAGAATTTATTGATATGGATAAAATATATGAAACTGAGGTGAAGCTGCAATACCCAAAACGGTCCTGGATTTAGCTTTAGGAGAAGCCAATCAGACTTTCTGCAATTGTACTCCCAAGACTAAACTTACCTTAGAAATGCACTTGTGCTTCCTTGCTCAAAGGGACTTGGTAAACTTTTCCCTTTTTTAAGACTTTTAATATAAGTTGGTGTTCCAAAATAATAAAAATCAGTCCATTTTAATCAAGAACTCGCCAGTGTCTGCGGCAGTGTGTGTATTACTCAACCCCTTGCAAACACTTGAGCTCATGTACATCAGCGAGACTAGCAATCAATTAGAATCGCACGCTCCTAAACATCATTATTCAACTTAAACTGCACATTATATTTACGTCAGCCTTTGCAACCAGTCCATTAACTGGAGTGACTCAAAAGTATGCTCATTGCAGTGAATTTATTGAACAAAATTGTACTGCATCTGGCTTAATCACTGCCCCAATGCCCGTAACATTACCTTTAGCTAGTATAAACTGGATTCTTTTGGGGGTTTGAATATTGCATAAATGTTCAAAGAAAATATCTGGTTTACACTCTTGGTACACTATCACGCTCTTGGTCTGTGTAATTCCCAGCCCTGTTGGCTTTGGCTGTGTTAGGTTATTTAATATTACTGTCCTGCATACTTGTGGCTAGTGCTGTTAGGCAAATTAGCTACTCTAGGGGGAAATGTTCTTCTATTCTTACTAACGTAGGTTAAGTGAGAGTACTATCTTAGTGTACCATGTCTTTGGTTTGGGACTCCCCCCCCCCTTCCCCCTTCCCTTTCTAGCCCGTTGTCGTCGGGATGGGGCTTGGAGAGCGGCTGCTGGGGTGACCTCTCCACGGGACGGTCCTCGTCTGTCCTTCTCCTTATACTCCTGCTGTTGTCTTCACTAATTGTGCTGGTTGCTATTCCTTATGCTTAATTTTTCCTCCCCACTCTTCTCCTTTCTCGTCGTCTCTCCCGCTGACTTTTTGCCGTTCTTGATTATTCTTTAGGACATCTTCTGTTTTGACGCCCGGGTGTTTGGGGAGGCACACTCTCTCACCCGTGGAACTGTGCTACACGACGTTGTCATGTTGTGGTTTTAGATTTAGCTACTAAGAACGAAATGTCCATGTAGCACGGGCTATGGTGAGCCCGTAATTCAGTTCGATTATTCGCGATAACCTTGTTACTCTGATATTTGGGTCAAAGTTTTAAATTGAGGTGGAGTTTCCTCCTTTTTCCCTGTTTCTTTTTCGCTTCTGTTTTAGTCGTGTTTTAATAACATTATCTTGGTGGCGGATGTACGTGCAGAATGTTCACTAGTGAGTCCCATTCTTTTACGGTTTTTCAAATCATTGTAGTCGCTGTGGAATGTGCATCTAATGCAGCTGTTGTCGTTGGATTAATGTTGAGTTTGATGCGCAGGGCTTCAGTAGCTTCACATTCCATTAAGTAGTACAATAGTGGCGCCTCTGCTTCTGTTCCACAGATATGACACTCTTTAACTATTGGGTTTATTACCTCCCAGCAGCACTTGTAACCAAGTCTGAGTCTGTGTATGGCTACTGCAATGTCTCTGGATATCTTTTTGTCAGGCTTGAAAGAGGAGTAGCCAGTGGCTTGTTCGTACCATATCGCAGTGGATCTTCCTTCTGCTACTTTGGCTCTGTGACGACTTTTGATAGTTTGGAGTATTTTCTTCCTGATTTGCTGCTTAATCTGTGAAAAATTTGGAGGTATTTGAACCTGTACAACAGGTAGAGCAGTGGCAGTTTTTGCTAGCGAGTCTGCCTTTTCATTACCATCTATACCAATGTGACTTGATATCCAAATTAGAGTGATTGACAGCCCTAGATTATGGGCTTCTTTTCCTGGGCCCCCTACATTGGGCCCAGACCAAGCTACTCCTTTGACCCTCCCAACTACCCCTCCCCCCTCCTCTGTGATAGGATTGAGCTCCAAGCCTCCAGTGGTGACCACCCCCATCACCTGTAGTGGCTACTTCTCTCATTGTGACAACTGTGCTCTCACTGGGGATGCTCGACGCCGAACCCCCCACAGACGTACCGCACGATTCCTTCCAGTGCTAATACGTTCCACGCCTTGTTTGGTCCTGATACATGGACTAAATATTTTGATCTCAGCCATCTGGATTCTACACGTCCCGACGATTTCTTTCTCCACACACACCTCGTTGATTCGGCGGATGACTGTGCCATTCTGTGTTCCAGGTTGATACGTTCACTTGACCCCCTCATGGTCGTCGTCATCAGACTCTGCATTGTGAAGATCACTTTTGATAGCAGGACCCTTCTGCCTTCTATAATTCTTGCTGGTGCCAGATGCTCTGTTCAAGAGTACATTCCCTGTCCTAGACTTTGCAAAAAGTGCTGGAAATTTGGGCATTGTGCCCTCAAATGCACAAGTGCAGTGTCTCTATGCCCCTTGTGTTCCGACTCGGGTCACTCTAAGATGGAATGCTCTTCTTCATCTCAGTTGGGTGACGTGCACCCTACCTTCTCCCGCACGTGTATACACTACAAATTTGAGGAAGTCATCCTCAATTTGAAGCACCGCAATCATTTGTCTTTTTCTGAGGTGGGACGCCAAATCTGCCGTCTCTCCTCTTTCGATAGCATATCTTATGCTCATGTGTAGCGTTCCACCTCTCCTCGACCTTCCCTCTTTTTTTCAGTCAACCTTTTCTAGGCCTTGGACCCGGACACGCCCACCGCCTCCTCCCCTGCTCCTTTATATTCTGAACCCAAGGTGTCCTCCTCCTCCTGGTTCTCCATCTGGTGTTTACCTCCTTCTTTCCCAGTCTGCCCTTTCTCCAGTGTCTTCTATCCCGTTTCCCCCTAATCCTTCTTCCCAGCACTCCCCCCTGTCTCTTGGCCCTCCACGCCCCCCTGTCTGTCCAAGCTTCGTCCATCATCTGTCTTCGTCCTTCGTCTGTCCATCATCTTCCCAGCAATCTTCTTGTTGATCGCTTCCGTTCTCCTTCTCCTGTTGAGACCATGGAGACTGTCGCCCAGTACATTGCTATTGGCACACCTGTCTCCTTCAGTCAGAAACTTAAGCCTTTTGACAATGTCTATTCTTCAGTGGAATATTCATGGAATTTATACCAACTTCCATGAACTCCAACTTCCGATAACACAGTTTTCACCACTTTGTTTTTGTCTCCAGGAGCCGATGATTGGTGCTCGTGCTGGTCGCTTTCGTGGTTATTTCTTTCTGCCCCCTTCACCCCCCACCTCCTCCAGCTTTTGCTTGGGCCCATAACTCTATTGCTCTTTTGATTCATACTGATATTCCGTTCGTCCCCCTACTTTTTCCGTCGCCTATCCAATGTTCTGCAGCCTGAATTTTTGTGAGTAAATGGTATACAATCTGTTCCATTTTTCTGCCCCTCAAATGTAACACTTTCTCCTCCTGACCTTCAGCACCTGTTGGACTCCTGTGCTCCTGTTGAGTGATTTTAACTGTCGGCATACCCTCTGGTGTGATGCTGTGACAAACACCCAGGGCCGCCTTCTCGAACCATTTGTCCTCTCTTCTTCTTCTCTGTCTCTTCTGAATTCTGGTGAACCCACTCATGTGGACTCCCGCACTCGCCCCCTCTCCTGTCTTGATCTTTCTCTCTACTCATCTTCTCTTTACTTAGACTTCACATGGCGGGTTCTTGATGACCTCCATAACAGCGACCATTTCCCCATCCGTATCACCTTTTTTCTTTTCACCCTCCTCTCTCCTTTCCTAGGTGGCAGTTTCACAAGGCTGACTGGAATCTATTCACCCTCCATGCTACTCTTTCCGACCTCTCCTCTCTGCCTCGAGTCCTCCTCCTTTTTCATGAAACCGTTTTCAACGCTGCCCTCCTCTCTATTCCTCGCTCTACCTACCGGGGCACGCGGAAATGCGTTCCCTGGTGTAATGCGGACTGTACTCGGGCTGTCCGCTGTAAGCGTGCAGCCTGGAAGAAACACCGCCGCCGGCAGACGGCTGATTCTTTTATTTTGTTTCGGAAGGCAAGTGAAGGCAAGTGCGGTGGCCCATAGGGTCATCCGTACAGCTAAACGTGAGAGTTGGAAATCTTATGTTCCCCCATTACGTCCGATACTCCTCTACTGTAAATCTGGAAGAACATCTGTAAGATAGCGAGTAAGTTTGTTCCAGATATCTCGCCAGTCCTTCACCTCTGTGGTACTCTTGTGGCAGATACATTGACGTTCTTGACCGAACTGGGTTCCCACCTTTCGACTGTTAGCTCCGGTTCTCATTTTCCTCAATCCTTCCTGCCTTCGTAAGCCCATTTTTGAATCTCACCCCTTATATTTTCGCACTTATTTCCGGCTTTCCCTATAACAATGCCTTCTCTCTCTCTCTCTCTCTCTCCAAACTTCAATCTTCTCTGGCCCTCTGCGGCTCTACGGCAGCAGGCTCAGATGACATTATGAGATGCTTCGCCATCTCCCTCCATGCGTGTCTCAGTATTTACTGAATCTGTATAACCGTATCTGGGAGTCGTCGTCAGTCTCTGAGGACTGGCTCGATGCGGTTGTTCTCCCTATTCGGAAACCGTGATCTCTATTGACATTCCCTAAGAACTTCTGCCCCATTGCCCTCGCGAGTTGCATCTGTAAACTCTTTGAACGTATGGTCAATGTCCGTCTGATGTGGTTCTTGGAACACTATCACCACCTCTCCTCTTCTCAGTGTGGTTTTCGCAAATGCCGCAGCACGACTGATGTCCTGGTGAACGTGGCGGTCTATATTTGTACTACTTTTGCTGCGAAGACCTCTGTTGTTATTGTCCTTTTTGACCTGGAAAAAGCATACGACACCACCTGGAGATAGCATATTCTGTCCCAACTTCGTTCTTTTGGCCTTCGTGGTAATTTCCCTCTCTTCCTCCGAAGCTTCCTCTCTAGCTGTTGCTTTAGAGTGAGGCTTGGTACCACTCTCTCTGCCTCTTTTTGGCAATACGAAGGTGTACCCCAAGGTAGTGTTCTGAGCACTACTCTTTTCCTGGTTGCCCTCAGTGGTCTTTTTTCCTCCATTCTGGCATCTTCTCCACTCTCTATGACGATGATCTTATCCTTTGCTGTCGAGGTGATGAAGCGCCTTTCCTTCAACGGTGGCTTCAACATGCGATTGATGCCGAGTCGTCTTGGACCACCCATCATGGCTTCAAGTTCTTTACAACTAAAACTTGTGCTATGACTTTTACTTGGAAGCAGGTCGTTCTTCGTCCCCCACTGTCACTTTACGGTCAACCCCTTTTATACAAAGATTCTGCTACGCTTTTGGGGCTAATCTTTGACACTCGTTTTTCTCTGTCGCCCCATATCTCTTACCTCCGAGTTCTAAGGCCCTTAACTTAAGGTCTTGTCCCAAACTTCTTGGGGAATTGATAGGCGCACGCTCCTCTCTTGACATTCTTTTCTCATTCTGTCTAAACTCGATTATGGCCCCTGCTTACTCGTCTGCTTCTCCTACTCTTCGCCGTCTGGATGCTCTGCACCATACTGGGTTATGCATCAGCTCTGGTGGCTTTCGTTCGACTCGTACCCTAAGCCTGCATATTGAAACTGGCGTCTTGTCTCTACAGGATCGCCGTGATCGCTACTGCCTTCGCTACCTTGCACAGTCCATAACAACACCCTCGCTCCTCGCTTATGTCGTGCCTTGACCTTTACCTCGCCCGTGGTTCCTGTTCCCCTTCTCCACCTACGTGTTTCTGTACGGTTGTCTCGCTTACAAAATGCTTTTTCAGTTCGTGTTACATATATTTCCCTTGGTGTCACTCCGTCTTTGCCCCAGTAGAGGGTCCCCCTTCCTAAATGTTGTAAAACCTTGACCTACATGAGTAAAGTTTCTACCTCTCCTACAGTTCTGAAACGCCTTTTCCTTGAACACTTTTCTTCACACTCCCACTCCATTTCCGTCTTCACCGATGGGTCTAAGTGTGCAGGCTACTCTGTTTTTTTTTCTTGACTACACCTTTATGTGTCACCTGCCTCCACAGACTAGCATCTTCACGGGAAAACTTGATGCTATTGTCTATGCTCTTTGTCAACTGTTTTCTCGCTGTCAGTCCTTTGTTGTTTTAGTTGACTTTCGCAGTGCCCTCATGGCTGTGGATTCCTTTAATCCAGTTCAATCTTTGGTAGTCGAAATGTAACATTGGCTGTTTCTTATCTCCAGTCGATTTAAGACAGTGGAGTTTTGCTGGATTCCCAGCCATATTGGTGTATCCTTAAATGAGCATGTGGATGCTGCTGCTAAGGAAGCTATCCGCACCTGTTCTATCTCCCGTAAAGGTATTTATTAATCCGACTTTTACCCAGTTAATCATTCCTCCATCGTTGCCCGTTGGCAGGGTTGTTGGTGTTCTGTTACTGGTAACAAACTGTGTACTTTTAAGAGTACTGTGTTCCCGTGGCCTTCCTCCTACCACTGTAACCGGCGGTGGGAAACGGCTCTGCCTAGGTTATGTATTACCCATACACGTTTAACTCATGGGCGCCTAATGAAGCGCTGTCCTGCTCCTTATTGTCCAAACTGCATTGTCCCTCTTACGGTTGTGCATATCTTTGTTTAATGTCGTGACTTCCAGGACGTGCGTGTCTTGCTTCCCGACTGTCCCTCGCGGTCACTTGTCCCTT
The DNA here is from genome assembly GCA_020271785.1 of Procambarus virginalis. Lineage (NCBI taxonomy): Eukaryota > Metazoa > Arthropoda > Malacostraca > Decapoda > Cambaridae > Procambarus > Procambarus virginalis. Next base: position 18,172,468 of record WNGS01092210.1, read on the forward strand.
TATAGAATTCTTGGTGAATCGAATACCTTCGATATCGTCTGCCTTATGCATTTTTGTTCTCGTATTGGCGACCTTAGTGATATATAGCGCCCTATGATTATCCCGCACATTTGATGATTTGATAATTACTTTGGTTTGGAATGTTTCAAATGAAATTGTTTCATACATTGAAATGTATGAGAAAATCTACGGGGTTGTGAGGTGAAGCGAACCTGTGACAAAGGCATTGCCAACTCCATACTCTACCACCACTGCTGGTAAAAGTCTTACAACCAGATTACTCCTGAAGCCACAAGAAGTCTGGAGGCCCCCTCCTGAAGCCAGTCCAAGTATTACGCAAAACCACCGAAGCACTCGGGTGAAGGATAAAGTGAAGGGTGAAGCAACACCGTACGCCCCAACTTCGGATACACACAAAAATTGACACTAACGTGATTTTTTTGTGTGTATCTGAAGTTGGGGCGTATGGTGTTGAAGGACTTCAGCCGAGTGCTTGGAGGTCTTACGTAAAACTTCGACAGGCTCCAGGAGGGGCTTCAAGAACTGTTCTTTCAGGAGAAATCCGGTTGTAAGACTTGTACAAAGTCAGCAATGGTACTGTAGTACAGTATGCAGCCGATAGTTCCTTGGGTACGGGTTCACATCGCCTCACAGCCCCAGTGGATTTTCTCTTTGATGTATATTATCTTGTGAATTTCTGTGTATTGTTATGATCACCATCTAATAACAGTCCTTTCCGGCCTCAGGAGTCATTTTGACCCACCTAGAAAGATAGCAGATGGGCAAAATAGTGATTTAAGTTAAGAATGGACAAGCCTAAAATATAATCTTGTGTAATATTTGGCTGTAAAGGGGTAAATCGTGGTAGATTGAAAAACAAAATGGCGGGCGGTGACACATCCAGGAACTTTTAGAGTGCAACCAAACATGCTTTAGGCTCACACAACGAGAGGGGCGAATGGCGGTGGCTCAGCCACTCGGAGCACCTGAGGGAGGGGGGGGGTGGTTTGTGGAAGTTTGGTGAAAGTTGTGTAGTTAGTTTTTCCTTGTTGTAAGTTGCATGGCTTGATCTGCATTTTCCCTAGTTCAAATGTAATATTTTGATTTGTCATTGATGTGTATGACAAGGGTTAGACCCTTATGGTATGGCACTTGCTGCATTTTCCAGTCATTTATGTTTAGGACACTGATATCTTTATTTTAACCATTCTTTTATCCTCTCTGTTTACTCCATGCACCTGTTATTTCCTTACTAGTCTTTCATATGGTATCTTATAAAAAGCTTTAGCAAAGTACATGTGTACCACATCTATCTGAAGTCCTTTGTTTGAATAGCTGGTTAGCATTTCCCAAATCTGAACAGGTTTTGTTTAACACAGCAATGTTGTGTTGAGCTAACACGATTATTGAATGTGAAATTTTCGCTGGCAGTTCATTTAAGAGATTGGATTAAATTCCAAACACCTGCTGATTTTGTTTAAGGCTTTTCCTATTTATGGTGCTTGTTACACGTAGTTATGTATATAATCCTCTCTCCATCAGCTTCAAACATGTGGTAATAGGATGTTGCCTTCAGTATGAATAGTGTAGTGTATTCAGAATGTAAGTATAGCAACGTTTTAATGACAAGACATTGGACATTTTCAGTTAATAGAAAAGTTTGGTATTGTCTCAAGTGTTTGATGTCATTTACTTTGGTCGTTTCACTTTCATATATTCTTATACAAGCTAGCCCATTATTAATATCTGAATACTACACCTCAGGTGTTCCAGGTCTGGCATTTAGTAAGACACTGTTGCACAGATGTTTTGTAATCCTGTCAGTAACTTTAACTTTCTAAAAAAATATTAACAGTTATGTAATGCTCACTAACTAAATTTAGTACATACGTTTTAGTAAAGAGACTTGAAATACTTAGTTTATAAGTTTAATCATTAACCAAATTTGGTAGCTTATAGTTCTATGAAATTTTCTAAAATATTGCATTACCTAATAACTTTATATTTGCCATTTTGACAAACAAAGTTATTAGGTAATGCAATATTTTAGAAAATTACATAGAACTATCAACTACCAAATATTGTTAATTTTAGCATATTTAGAAATTTAAAATTTCAGAAAATTTATCTTCAGATGTTTGTTTAATGACTATTACTGATGCAAAAGATTCAATCATGCTTTAAATTATTAACTTCAGGATAAAGTATATAAAGTAGTATCTTGAAAAAATTTATTGAAAGCTATACATAGTACAGTATTTAACCACTATATATATTTCAGGTTGTGATGAACCAATGTTCCTAGAGGCAACCACAGAAGACTTCAAAAGGCCAAGACAAACCCAGAGTACAAAGGACAATCACCTGTAAAAGAAAGAATAAAACATTAAACAGGGACACTACTTTTATTAACACTAATGGCTAACAAGCCCAAAAAAACCTAACTGCCAATCTTTTAAGATTGGCTCAGCAAGGCCTATCCCTTCCTCATATTGTAGTTCAGAGCTTGTTCCCTGAATGAGTGCATTACATCCACCACTTTAGTGCCATCAACATTGTACATATGCTTCACCGAAAGCACTGTACAATGCACTGCAGGCACTAAAGTGTTGGATGCATCCACTCAATCAGCAAACAAGCCCTGTGAGAATTAACAATGAAGCCATTGTTAAGGGTCCCTACACCTAAGCACTTCTAGTCCATCTATTGGATGGGTAGTAGAGCAGGGCTCTGAAAAAGCCAAGACAGGGAGCTCTGCAGGACTGCCTGGTCCCCTTTTATGAAATGGGGTAGGATCAGTACAAACTGCATCATCCCTGTAGGGTGTAACGGTAGGACATGGTTACACATCTATAAATGGACTAGATAAAAGAAATTAACGTTAATTGATATAGCTAAAAACGTTCAAAATACTCACCCGCTTTGTAGATTTCCTTTTGCAGAGCAGAAGCCTGTCAGTGCTTTGATACCAGTCTCATCTTCATTAGAACCTGAAAAATATTTCCAAATTACCTTAAAATGTCTAAAAATAAAATAAAACTTATTGTACAGCAAGTCTCAAATTTAGTAAAAAATCTCATACAAAACTTAATTTACATTTCCTACATATTCTGGTAGCAGTAAAAATATTTACTTTAATGCTAACCAAGCAATAATTTTATATATGGCTATTCACAAAAACTACTCAACTTTAACAAGTACATTTATGTAGAGAAACATTTCCATGCCAGTGAACATACATTAATATCTACATTTAACAATTAAATTCTCTTTAGCCATAATGATTGTTTAACTACCAGTTATTTTACTTTAATGCAAACTTATTCAAATTAAGACTTATTACCACACACCTGATTTTGTAATTCAACACCTTCCAACTGACTGATGAACTTTTACTTCTCAAGCCATGTTCTGAAAAGCAATACGTATATCTATTTAAACTTCAATTTGACAAAGCTGAAGTACATTTACCAGTCATTATTTGTGTACTTCCATCAAGTTCTGTACCATCATTAAAACTGAATTAATTTCATTTATGAAATAAACCTTTAAAAGTTTAAAACTTTATATAGTTTAAACCAATTTCTAGGCTAACAATTAAGAAAGACTTTACAGTTATCTTATTTGGTTTACTTAACATTTAATTCAAGACTAACTTCTTGCAAAGATTCAACTGAACACTGCTGTTAAAGAGCTAATGCCACAAATTTTTATGTATTTATTCTATTCAAAGCAAAATTCATGTAAGGAACTAATTAAGATACTACCCTACAACTTTTATTTGGCATGTCCAGGCCCCTTTGTAATTTCAACACATAATTTGTACTTTATTTAAAATTTCTACCTATAAAACTAAATATACCAATATACTTACTTTCGCCTTGTAACTTTGATGTACAACTTTCTTGTTTAAGTCAGTAACCGATGTCAACATTTCCTTAAGTTGGATTGTTGCCAGGACCTTCCACAACCTGTCATGGGAATAGTAAATACTTAATAAAGTTACTTTCATTGCAGTTTGCTGCCCGAAACGCTGCGAGTGCTAGTGCCTTTACAAGATTTTAATTACCAAGTTATGTATCCCCACATTCACATGTACCTTCTTGTATATGTATAAATAAATTAAATAAAAAGTTTTCATTTACTCTAGTTTTAAGTTTGAGTTGCCCTTTTAAAACTACACTTACGAACATTATCTACTTACCCCACCCCATCTTAATTATGTGAATATTTATCAGCAATATATTTAACCCATTGTCATTCGAAGTTCTTATTTAAGGTTTACATCCTATAAAGATTTTCCAATACAACTTTTGTAGTCTAAAATATTCTCCTGCAGACCCATATTGGTACTACAATATACCATTACACTTCAGGCACATTATGCTTTTGGAACATTGCACGCAAACTTACAACCTTAGCGACGATTTTCTGTAACCTACTTATACGATTAAAAAAAAATTTACATTTATATACAGTTATTCATTTACAACCACTCGCACGCGTTGTGTTTCGGCCAACTCCTTATTCCCATGTTCCCCGGAATAGGGCCCGCCGATTTGTTTAACAACCGGGTACCTATTTTACCGTTTGGTAAAAATCTGGTACAGTTAAGCAGCGACTTTGTAAATCCCTCCCTCCCCGGGGCCAGGTAATTACTACACTTTCAATTTATTCTAAATTTACCATTTTTATCTAAATTTGGTAGGTCTCGTGGTCAGAGGAAATTAATATCTGAAGTTATTTCAATACTAATATTTCATTGAGGGAACATTCAGAATAGTCAATGCCTGAACTAGAATTTCGCAGTACGCAACTTATTTTAAAACAAAACCCATACCTTTTTTATTATCAATTTAACAAATTACTATACACCAGTTACTCCCCAGGTGACTGGTGGCGACTTAACACAAACCCCCCCACCACTAACTGTACAAAAATCACCCGTTTACCTCCCAGCGACTGGAAAACTACGGCGACTACACTCCATGTAACCACCCAGATAAGCACTGCGCCATACTGGAAACACGCTCGTCTGGAGTTTCGCGAGAGCCTTGTCATGGGTTTGTAGCCTCACCGGGGAGGATTTACTGGGCGCTAATCTAACTAGTTTCCGTTTACCAAATAAAATAGTTACTTGTTAAACTATTTGGCGGGTCGTATTCCAGGGAATATTACATTTAACGACTTTACCAAAACGCTATGCGTGCTAATTGCTATACAACAATTAAATTACAGTCTCCGTGGTGTAGTGGTAAGACACTCGCCTGGCGTTCCGCGAGCGCTATGTCATGGGTTCGTATCCTGGCCGGGGAGGATTTACTGGGCGCAATTCCTTAACTGTAGCCTCTGTTTAACGCAACAGTAAATGTGTACTTGGATGAAAAAACGATTCTTCGCGGCGGGGATCGTATTCCAGGGACCTGCCCGAAACGCTACGCGTACTAGTGGCTGTACAAGAATGTAACAACTCTTGTATATATCTCAAAAAAAAAAAAAAAAAAAAAGTAAATGATGAAACCTTACCACTGGCACGCACTGGATCGATGCGATCACATCCCCGACGTAAAGATCTGAAATTTGTTAAAATTAATTAGCATCTGGCAATCTTTACTATTTCAAAATCCTACTTTCATAGTCTTAGTGATGGCAAGTTTTTCCCACTTCATGTTTTATTTAGCAATTCCGCCATTACTGCTCAAACCCCCATTCCTTAATTTATATTCTGAATAACAGATCCCTGGACAGCCGTTAGGCGCTACTTGCCACTTTCTCCCCCAACTTAACCCCATTCATGCTAACCAATTCCTTTGGTATAGTCATGCCCAAATCGATTCAGCACTCAATGTGATAATAACAATCTCATGTGGCACTATCAAAAGCTTCGCTAGTCAAGGTACACAAACCGTATCTATCAACTGCCTTAACTATGCAAGTTTGTTAAACCATGAACAGCCAGTAGTAAAATTATGTGATTCTACTATACTTTGATAATTTCCCTCAAGTATAAAACCAGAAACTTTACCCGCCAAAGCCGTACCGTTAGAACGGCATTTAAAAAACAAACAAAGGGGGGGGGGGGCGGCGAGGCCTGGCAAGACACCGGCTTCCTATCCTCGTCGAGGCCATTAGCCCTCTGAGCAATTCTGTTTGAAACCTTCGAACGTCAAAAATTTACTTTCGTCTATACAATTCCCCCTTTACGTTACTACGGATACCCGTCAATTAACTTCAATAAAAGCCAACTAAACCTAAAACTGTATTAGCCCAAATGACTATCACAAAAATAAAATCAACGGCCACACTTCTTACCCGCTGGTCGACCACAAGGCAGGACATCTTCCACCGCCGGTTACACAGCTACTACTTCACTCTGCCCGCAACCTCCTCAAATCACCTATGTTGTCCAGAAGCATATATAGACTAGCAACTGACCATAACACACATATAGTGATCATCGAATAACGTGGGTAAATTAGTAGTTCTGCAGTCAAAACATAGATGGCGCAAGGACACATGGTAAATCCATTGGACTCACCTAGTTGTGCTTGGAGGATTGAGCTTCGACTCCTTAGTCGACAGCCCTTGAGCTGTCAATCATCTGGTATACAGGCTCTGAACCTGAGGGTCACTGACACTTTACTTAGTGGCCTCGACGAGGACAGGAAGCCGGCGGCTTATCAAAAATCATCCCCCCCCCTATAAGAACATAAGAATTAACGTTACTGCAGAAGGCAGCAATTCCATACAAGGCAGCTCCTATTTACCGTGATAAGTTTTTCCAGCTGGATTTTAATATTTAACAGAATTTAGGCATTTACGGCTTCGGCACGTTTCCTCATCCCACCTCCATTCACCGAACGGTAAATAGGTATCCAGGAGTTTGTCAGCTTGATGTTGGGCTGCGTCCTACAAACAGAGAGCAAGAGGGTCAGTAGTAGTTCGACTTTGAGGAGGAGGATCTGGAAATAAATCTAATATATAAATATATATACACAGGTTGTCTGTCGCCCAACAAAATGGATTATTATTACACTGTCTCTTTGCTTCTCTTCTCACACTGAAATACTCATTCCTAGCTCTTTAGTATCTTCCCTATGTTGCTCTGTTATTCTGTTATTCCTGTAGTATATTGTTGTTGCTTTAGATTTAGCTACCCAGAATGAAATGTCCATGTAGCACGAGCTATGGTGAGCCCGTAATTCAGTTAGGTTATGCGCGATAACCTTGTTACTGTGATATTTGGGGTCAAAGTTTTAAATGGAGGTGGGGTTTCCTCCTTTTCTCCTGTTTATTTTTCACTTCTGTTTTAGCACACTGGTTTTAGTCTTGTTTTAATAACATTATCTTGGTGGCGGATGTAAATGCACAATGTCCACTAGTGTGTCCCATTCTTCAACTGTTTTTCTAATCATTGTAGTCGCTGTGGATTTTGCATCTAGTGCAGCTGTTGTCGTTGAATTAATGTTGAGTTTGATGCGCAGGCCTTCAGTAGCTTCACATTCCAGTAAGTAGTGCAATAGTGGCGCCTCTGCTTCTGTTCCACAGATATGACAGTCTTTAACTATTGGGTTCATTACCTCCCAGCAGCACTTGTAACCATGTCTGAGTCTGTGTATGGCTACTGCAATGTCTCTGGATATCTTTTTGCCAGGCTTGAAACAGGAGTAGCCAGTGGCTTGTTCGTACCACATCGCAGTGGATCTTCCTTCCGCTACTTTGGCTCTGTAGATACTTTTGATAGTTCCGAGTATTTTCTTCTTAATATTCTCCTTAATCTGTGAAAAAATTGGAGGTATTTTAACCTGTACAACAGGTAGAGCAGTGGCAGTTTTTGCTAGTGAGTCTGCCTTTTCATTAAAATCTATGCCAATGTGACTTAGTATCCATTTTAGGGTGATCGACAGCCCTAGATTATGTGCTTTTGTTTCCTAGATGTAGGATTTCTGTGAGGAGTTGTATATTATCTCTGTGCTGGCTGGATAACAATGCCTGGAGCAAAGATTTACAGTCGGTATGAATAATGACATCATGTAAATTATTCTCAATTGTATAATTTATGGCTTCCTTCAGGGCATATAATTCTGTTTGCAATGTTGAGCACCTACAATTCATGCTCCAGTAAGCTTTATGGGTGGTAGTGTAAACTGCTGCCCCAGCAGAACCTCTTTCTTGATCAACTAATCCATCGGTGAAAATGTGATATTTTAGCTGATATTTTATCCTAATGTACATTTAAATCCTTGTTCATTATAGTGTTTTGTTATTATTGCGTATTATTATAATCTTTTGGACATGTAAATGAGTGGGATTGGGTGGTTATAAATAGGAGCTGCCTCGTATGGGCCAATAAACCTTCTGCAGTTATCTTTGTTCTTTATTTTTGTTGACCTGTAAATATTTTTGTCAATTATACTGTAATTTATCTGCTTAAAATTACCTGTACCTGTACCTGTACCTGTAAACTAAAGCTGTTAAATACCTTTAAACATTTGTTGTCAATTCTACTGTAAATTATCTACTTAAAGTTTTCTGTTAGTTTAAGCACTTGCCCGAAAGGCTATGCGTACTAGTGGCTTTACAAGATTGTAAAATCAACATCATTCCCATGTTTTCTCTTTCCCAAATTCCCAAATTATAACGCATCATTGTAATTCCTCAATTTAGAAACCTGTTATATGAAGAATAATTAAAAAAGCTTAAGTTACATTCACTGGAAAGACGAAGAGTTATGGGTGACACAATAGAGGTTTACAAGTGGATGAATGAACATAATAACAAAGGGGATATTAAAGGTATCAACACAAGACAGAACACGATACAATAGGTATAAATTGGATTAGTTTAGATTTAGGAAAGACTTTGGTAAATACTGGTTCGGTAACAGGGTTGTTGATTTGTGAAACCAATTACCGCGTAACGTGGTGGAGGTGGGGTCCCTCGATTGTTTCAAGCGTGAGTTGGACATGTATATGAGTGGGATTGGGTGGTTATAGATAGGAGCTGCCTCATATGGGCCAATAGGCCTTCTGCAGTTACCTTTGTTCTTATGTTCTTAGCGTCCCCGCAGCCCGGTCCTCGACCAGGCCTTCCTTTTGTTACAACCCCCCTCCCCCCCAGGAAGCAGCCGTAGCAACTGTCTAACTCCCAGGTACCTATTTACTGCTAGGTAAAAGAAAGGGTGAAAGAAACATTTTGCCCATTTGTCTCCACCTCCACCCGGGATCGAACCCGGAACCTCAGGACTACGAATCCGAATCGCTGTCCACCCAGCTGTCAGGCGTCCTGTGTTGATACTTTTAATACCCTATTATTATTCATTCATCCACTTGTACACCCCTATCATGTCACCCCTAACTCTTCTTAGCCTTTCCAGCAAATATAATTTCAGTTTTGTCAATCTTTCTTCATATAACAGGTTTCTAATTTGCAGGATTAACTTTGCCATCCTACGCTGGATACATTCTAGCAAATTTATATCCATTCTATAGTACGGCGACCAAAACTGAGCTGCATAATCTAAATGGGGCCTAACCAGAGCAAGATATAGCTGAAGAACAACACCAGGTGTCTTATTAGAGTCACTTCGATTAATAAATCCCAGTGTCCTATTTGCTTTATTACAAACCTTTATGCAATGACTTTTTGGTTTTAAATTCTTACTAATCATAACTTCCAGATCCCTTTTGCAATCCGACTTCACAATCTCAACACCATCTACCTCGTATCTTGTAACTATATCATCAATAGCCTTAAAACCTTACATTTGTCAGCATTAAACTACATCTGCCCATCTTTTGACCATTTCAAAACCCGTCTTGAAGTAAGAGTCTTTTTCGGTGTTTATTTCCCTCCCGATTTTTGTATCATCAGCAAATTTGCAAATATTGCTGCTCAAACCTGATTCTAAATCATTTATATATATTATGAGTAGCACAGGTCCAGGACAGAGCCTTGAGGCACTCCACTTACAACATTTTACAATATTTGTCCAGTCGGCAATTTACAACAAGTGCCCTCGACAACCATTCATTTTCAGCTCCCTTTCTTGGAAGATTCCACATATGATATGTATAAACAATTCAACAAAGTTAAAACAATCTTCATGCAAGATTCTTATATCTCTCCAGAATATCATCAATCTATCCGTTGTGACACATCCAGGCTATTTGTTCAGGAACAGTCCTTATCTCAGTATTTCTAAATACGGGCAATCACCACCATAATGGATGTGGGTGTGAAACCTTAACATACCACAGTTTTCACACTTTGTTTCATTATTATTCATTCATCATTCATTATCATTAACACCTATTCCATATTCCCTGTAATATTTGTATCCAAGCCTGAGCCACATGTGTGCACCGTCAGCATTTCTTCTTTTACCATAAGTGAAATGGATGGGCATTTTGACTCGCATACATGTAGTGTTGCATCATTTGACTTCTCTCATACATTATACCTCTCCTTGCCACTTCTGCTCGTGCCTGAATATTTCTAATTTTGCTTATTTGTCTAATTGTTAAAACACATTCGTCAACTTGTGGTGATGGTTTTGATGTGGCACATTTGCCCAGTTCACCCGGTACCTCATTGAGCACTATTTCAACGAGATGAAATCCATGTGAATTTCACTATGTGACCTTTCAGCTGTATCTTATTTATCCTTTTCTTACACTCCTCAACTATGAACATGAGGGATTGGATTTCGACTGTTTTAAGGAATCAAGGGCTCCTCGGCTGTCTACAAATATAAATACATGCAGGCAATGAGTCACAATAACGTGGCTAAAGTATGTTGACCAGACCACACACTTCATCTACAAAAACATCTTTTACGTCTTAATAATAATAAAAATAATTTTTATTGACAAGAAGGTACAATGGGTTTGTGTGATTACACAAGATTGGTATTTTTACATTCTTGCAAAGCCACTAACATCCAAAGTAGCATTTCGGGCAGGTCCTTAATCTAACATATATGCGTAAGATGAAAAGGTACATTGTAGCAAGGTTTTATATCAACAAATAACTACAATGCAAATTGGCAGAGGTGATTACACTGGTGAAGATAAATGTCTTAAGTACTAATATTGTGGAAGTGGGTAGCACAAGATACAGTGTGATTTTGAAGCATAAGGTAGGAAAATTAGGTACTTTTTTGTTTTACTTTTGAATAAGGCATAGATTGGACAATTTTTAATTCATTAGGAAGTGACTTCTATAGACTGGGCCTTTTACAGGTATTTGCATGGAGTGTTTGCACAGATTTAGTTTGACTCTTGGGGGAATATCAAAGATATATTTATTTCGAGTGTTGTGATCATGGGTTCTATTACACTTAAAGGAAAAGTTTCAGATCAAGATTTAGCAGCATTTACGAACAAGGATTTGTACATGTAAATAGCACATGAGAATGTGTGGAGTGAGTGTATGTTTAGCACGTTAAGGGACTCAGAGTGCCTGTGTGTTGCCAGGTCTTTGGTGAGACCTGGAGGCTCCCCAAAGCTATTCAGGTTGATATGGATATACAGTATTAGACTTTGGCATCAGTCAATGTGAATGGAGTTTTAGGTCTACCGAGGACCACAAGCCAGAACCTGGCTCCCTCAGAACAGGTACAAGGAGCAATGGCCTATAGAAACCCCCTTGTGGTTGGAAGCATTCAATGTCTTCAAAAGGTCAGGTGTAACACAAACAAGGAGCAACGGTTTCAAGCTCAATAAGCCATAACAATAAAGGACTGAGAACAGGAGATGCTTTTTCACCCACAGGGTTATTAACCCATGGAACCGTCTACCCGCCTAAGCCGTAAATGTCAAAACTCTGTTAATTAACCTTTAAAGTATAGCTGGAAAAGATTATCAAGGCAAATGGGGGACCTTCGACAAGCTACCGCTGGCTTCCTGTCCTCGTCAAGACCACTTGTGTTAGTGGGTCTCGGGTAAATGCAGGTAATAAGAAATGCTTATAATATCTTTTGTTTAATTATTTTTATTTTAATTATTATTATACTGTTGTGTGAAGCCTGCAGTGACAGTCTCTCTATTTTATTTTTCCACAAGTTGCCACTGGAGCACAAGAATACAATGTCTTCCAATATTCATGAGTGTATTAAGTTAGAGCTCAAAGTAAGTAATTATCAAAAGAAGGCACCAAGCCGGGAAGGCCATGTAGCACCATCAAATGTGCGGAATAATTATAGGGCGCTAAATATCACTAAGGATGCCAATATTAGAACAGAAACACATAAGGCGAACGATATCAAAGGTATCCGTTTCACCAAGAATTCTGTCGAGGGACAAGTGACCGCGAGGGACAGTCGGGAAGCAAGACACATGTGTGTCCTTGAAGTCAGGACATTCAACAAGGATATGCATGACCGTAAGAGGGACAATGCAGTTTGGACAATAAGGAGCATGGTGGCGCTCCATAAAGTGCCTGTGAGTTAAGTGTGTATGGCCAATACGCAACCACACCAGAACCGTTTCCCACCGCCGGTTACAATGGTAGGAGGGAGGCCACGGGGACACACTACTCTTAAGAGCATGCAGTTTGTTACCAGTAACAGAAGACCAGCAACCCTGCCAATGGGCAAGGTGGAGGAATGAATAACTGTGTAAAAGTCGGAATAAGGAATACCTTTGCAGAAGATGGGACAAGTGTGGATAGCTTCCTTAGCGGCAGCGTCCGCACGCACATTTAAACACACACCAATATGGCTGGGAACCCAGCAAAACTCCACTATCTTAAATCTACTGGAGATAAAAAGCAGCCAATGATGAATCTTGACTACCACCGGATGGACTGGATTAAAGAACAGAGCAGAGAAAAAGATCAAGACAGGAAAGGGTGCGAGTGCGGGAATCAACATGAGTGGGCTCACCAGAATTCAGAAGAGACAGAGGAGAAGAGACGACAAAAGGTTCAAGAAGGCGGCCCCGGGTGTTTGTCAGAACATCTTCCCAGAGGGTATGCTGACAGTTAAAATCACCCAAAAGGAGCATAGGCTCTGGTAAGGAGTCTCTTTTTTTTGTCTATGTCTGTTCTTCAATGGAATATTTGTGGTTTTTATGCCTACTTCATGAACTCCAGCTTAGGAGCGTGCAGTTTTAGGTGTTTAAGATCAGTTAGAGAAAGTGGGACATTCGGGGGTAGATAAACGGAACAGACTGTATACTATTTACTCACAAAGACATGGACTGCAGAACACTGAATGGGCAGCTGAAAAAGTAGGGGGACAAACGGAATATCAAGACCGATCAAAAGAACAGGAGAGGCATGGGACCCAGCAAGAGCTGGAGGGGAAGAGAGAAAGGAGTAACCACTGAAGCAACCTGGACAAGCGCCAAGCATCGGCTCCTGGAGACAAGCACAAAGAGGGAAAACTGCACGCTCCTAAGCTGGAGTTCATGAAGTAGGCATAAAAACCACAAATATTCCATTGAAGAACAGACATAGACAAAAAAAAGAGAGAGAAAAGAAACAGAGATAACAAGGGAGAAACAAAGGAAAAGTAGAACACAGTATACTAAGGAAGAACAAGATCAGGATCAGTGAAATCAGGGTGACAGGGCAGAGGTAAGCTAGCAAAGATAACCGAGACAAGGAAGCACAAGGACAGACCAGAAACGAACGAATACAGTTTAGAGCGGGAGGAGGCAATGGAGAGGGGCGGTCAAGGGAAGCAGGGGCAGGAAGGACAAACAGGTGAGGGCACCAGAGCAAGGGCAGCATCCAAGAGAGGATCAAGGACCAAGGAAACCTCCATAGGAGGAACAGAAGACCCTGTCACTGAAAAGGGAGGAGAAGCAGGGATAGTGTCGGAGTCGGAAGGTGAGGAATACATTGAAGCCTTCTTACCCACCAAGAAGGAAAAAGGAGAGGAGCCAGGCTTACACTTCTGATGTAGAGAGACAGGTGTACCATCAGTAATATACTGGGTGACCACCTCGACAGTTTCAACAGGAGAAGGAGAATGGGAACGGGCAACATGACGAATGCTGGGAGGGATATGGACAATGGCCTAAACAAACAGGTGGTGAGGAGGACCAAAAGACAGAGGGGAAGGCCTAGAAGGAGTGGGGTGAGAAGGGAAGGAGGGCACAGGCGATAAGAAAGATCAGGAAGGAATTAAGGAAGGAAACACCAGACAGAGAACCAGGAGGAGCCCAGAACTATGGGCCAGAACACAAAAGAGCAGAGAAGGTGGTGGTGGAGTTGGGATCCAAAACTGAGAAAGAGGGAGAGGGTGAGAAGAAGGGGAACGCAACATACGAACATAAGACATGCCAGAGAAAGAGGGACGCAAAAAGAAAAAAACATGCCAGAGAAAGAGGGACGCAAAGAGAATGAAACATGCCAGATATAGTAAATTAGGCGCAAACCTGGCGCCTAACCGCAGGAAAAGACAAATGTTCACAATGCTTCAAATTGAGGATGGCCTCCTCAAATTTGTAATGCACACATGCATGAGAGAAGGCAGGGTGGGCATCACTGCAATTGACGCAGAGAGTTTGGGAAGAAGGGCACTCCGTCTTAGAATGACCCGAGGTTCCACACAAGGGGTAAAGAGAGACCTCATTTGCGCACCTGAAGGGACCGTGCCCAAATCTCTAGCACCTGCTGCAGAGGCGAGGAGAGGGGATGTGCTCCTGAACGGAGCATCTGGCACCAGCAAGAATAACTGAAGAGGGAAGGGACCTACTATCAAACGTGACCTTCACAACGCAAAGAGGCTGATGGCGACGACCATGAGGGGAGGGGGTCAAGTGAAGGTATCCACCTGGAGGATAGAATGGCCTTGGCCCTCAAGGATATACTTAATATCCTCATGGTAGGCTTTAAGCTCCCTGTCACCAGTCGCAACATGGGTGCGGGAGAAGAATTGTACCATTGCAGGCATTCAACCGTGCATTTTTGGAGATCCGAACAGGGGTCTCCCTAATGCAGGACAATGAAGCCAAGCAGGCAGCCGCTGCCTGAGAAATGGCTGCAACATCACGGACACCAGTACGGGTGGGGTTAAACGTGACCAACGTATCCACCAAATCAACAAGGTGCTTATGGAAAAATAAATCATCAGGACGAGTAATCAACATGATTAAATCAAAATACTTAGTCCATGTATCAGGATCAAACAAAGCCTGGAAAGAAGGAGATTGGGAAGGAATCAAGCACGAGCGAGTGCTGAGGTGATGACACCAAGCACCCCCAGTAAGAGAGGGGGTAAAAGGTGCAGTTGTGACAATTAGAGACTGAGTCACGCCAGGTGATGAGGGCATCACCACAGGGGGCTTGGGGCTCAACCCCGCCACAGACGTGGGAGGGGAGCAGGGAGAGGTAGTCGGGAGAGTCAGAGAAGGAACATGGTCAGGCCCAATGTAGCGGGGGCTACAGAGCCTGGTCTTCCAACAGTCTAACTCGGGGGGCTTGGTCGCCCACCCCACGAGTCTGGGAAGTGAAAAGTGGGTCAGTCATCGGTATAATAACGAGCAGGTAACAATTTCACCCACGAATAAGACCCCATATTTATTTACAAATTACTGTACATTACAAACTTCATAATCCTACTACAGACACAAAAATCTAAATCATATCTTAATCTGCTAACATTTAAAAATACACACATTCTCTCTAATCATAGAGGTAAAAGAAAAAATGCTAATTTAAACAAAATATAGAGGTTAAGGATATTTTTAATACTACAGGTATTTCTATCCATATACTCTCTCTCTCATGTAATTAGATAGGAGTAATATGAGGTTGTGGAATTAAATCAGGAAATTCATTCTTATCAGAAGGATCAATCCAAAGTTTGACAGATTCAGTGTCAGTGCTCAAGTCCTCATCATCACCTTCTGCACCTTCTAAATCTTCACATTTGTCTGAGGAAAGTAATTTCTTTTTCATGCCATTGAAGTTGTTTCTAGAGATGTTGCGAACTACTCGATCCCTGGAATAAAACATATTACTGTACATATTGTACGTGAATGATTTATATAAAACAAAGCCTCCCTAAGAGTGTTTTAGAATGAAATGAGTAATAAACAGTAACAAATGATTAATAATAAATATGCAGTACACTATATTGCGTACCTTTAAGACATACATCAGCAACAACTCGTCTAAATCACACGTACCATATTTGCCCACCTCAAAGGGGTAAGTAAGTACTTATCAAAAGAAGTCACTAAGCCAGGGAGGTTATGTAGCACCATCAAATTAAATGTGTGGGATACTCAAAAGGTGCTAAATACCACCAATGATGCCAAGGGACAGATGACCGGGAGGGACAGTCGAGAAGCAAGATGCGCACACATCCTCGAAGTCAGGATATTCAATAAGGATATGCATGACTGTAAGAGGGACAATGTAGTTTGAACAATAAGGAGCAGAGCGGCGCTCCATTAATTAAGTGCCCATGAGTTAAACGGGTATAGTCAATACGCAACCTTGCCAGAGACGTTTCTCCACCACTGGTTACTGTGGTAGAAGGAAGGCCATGGGGACGTGCTATCCTTAAGAGCACACAGTTTGTTACCAGTAACAGAAGACCATCGATCCTGCCAACGGGCAAGGATTGAGGAATGAATAACTGGGTAGAAGTCGAAATAAGGAACACCTTTGCGGGAAATGGGACAAGTGTGGATAACCTCCTTAGCAGCATTATCATCAGCACACTCATTTAACCTCCATGCTGCACGGCTTTCATTGTGACATTCTGGTGGTGCTCGTAAATTGGAGTGTTCCCCAAACAATTTTTTCTTTGTATATTGTTAAAATCTTTTCCATAAACATGTACATGTAAAAAATAAGCACTGAATGTAATGAAATACTATTTTCTGGGTGAGCCCTGGAGGCTCCCTGGAGCTATCGGGCTAATGTGTGTTATACAGTATTAGACCGGGACATTAGCTATGGAGTTCGACCTACCAGGGACCACAAGCCAGAACCTGGCCCCTTCAGAGATTGCAGGGAGCAATGGCCCTGGAAAATTTCCCAGCGGTTGGGGTTTACAAAGTGTGTCCCAACCAAGCATCAACAAACCAAGGACCCCTCCAGAAAACAGCAGTCTCATTCTTCGCCAGAAAAGAAGGAGACGGCTGTTAATGAACAAACTTACCACCAGGGTATGGATCGTCGCACGAGGGTCTGGAGCTCCCCCTTCCCCCTCCCAGGGAGGAAAGAACTGCGCAGACAGTGGCGCGGTGACATGGTGATGTCATGCTCGTTTGCTCGTTTTCATTTGGAGAGTTCTGTCCACTAGTTTCGGCTTTCAGTAGCAATATTTAACCAGAATAGGGGTTTGTTTTGCGGCGCTTAACTTTCTGGGTGCCTGACCCAGTCGATGGCACACATGGAATGCTTCCAACCACACGGGGGTTTCCATAGGTCATTGCTCCTCATGCCTCTCTTGAGGAGGCCAAGAACACCGTCTTGGATATCGATGCCAGAGAAGCCCTGGACCACATCAGCTAACGAAACGAACTGGAGTGCTGGATAGCCAGCGCATGGAGGTCCGGGGCTCCCCCCTTCCCCCTTTTGGGAAGGGGGGGCTGCACAGATGAGCGGCACAGCAGTGGAGTGTGACGTTTGCTTGTTTCCTTGGGATTGGAGGGAGTTCTACCTCTCTTTTCGGTTTTTAGTTGCAATTTTCTTACCATGTTGGGTTTGTTTTGTTATGCTTACCTTTTTGGATGCCTAAACCTGGTCGATGGCAGATAAGGGAAAAACCCCAATCACAGGGGGGAAGGGGGTTCCAGGGCCATTGCTCCCTGATACCTCTCTGAGGGGGCCAAGTTCTGGCCCATAATCCCCGGTAGGTTAAACTCCATAGACTAATGCCCCGGTCTAATATATCACACATTAGCCCGATAGCTCCAGGGAGCCGAAGGGGTTCCCCACAGAAAAGCTAACCAAGCACTTGGAATAATCAAGCGCACCTTTGACTTTAATGAAAAGAAGGTATAAATTCAAATTGTATAATTCTATACAATATATTGTAAATTCAACTGTATAAATCTCTGGTGGGCCCCCATTTGCATTACTGTATGCAAGCATGGAGAGCTCATCTTCAGAAGGACATAGTTACTCTGGAGAAAGTGCAACACCAGGCGATAAAAATCATTTCAGAGCTAAGTCAACTCACGTATGAGGAACAGTTGAGGGCCACAGGGCTAACAACACTGCAAACCAGGCATGACAGGGCGGATCTCATTGAAACTTTCAAAATACTGAACAGTTTGGAGGATACTGATCTTGAAATTTTTTTAAATGGTCAGATGCAACAGAAACAAGGAGCAATAGTTTCAAGCTCAACAAGCCACAATGGAGGACTGAGAACAGAAGATGCTTTTTCACCCACAGGGGTAATAAACCCATGGAACTGCCTACCTGCTGAAGCCATAAATGTAAAAGAAATTTTAACTTTTAAGATACAGGTGGAATAGATCATCAAGGCAATTGGGGGTACCTTTGACACGCCAACGGCTTCCTGTCCTCATCGAGGCCACTAGTGCTAGTGACTCTCAGGTAAACTCAGATACACACAGAAATCAAACTAACGTAATATAAATCAATGAAAAAATCCACTGGGGGCTGTGAGGTGACGCAAACCAGCGACTAAGGCATTGCCAGCCGCATACTCACCACTGTACCACCGTGGACTTGCAAAAGTCGATTCAACTCGAGTGCTTGTGGGTCATACGTAAAAACTTGGACTGGCATCAGTGGGGACCTTCAACCTTCAGACTTCCTGTGATTTCAGTAGAAATCAGGTTGCATGATTTTACAATTCCCAGTAGTAGAGTGGTAGAATATGCAGCTGGCAATGCCTCGGCTTCGCAGGTTAACGTTGCCTCACAGCTCCTGTGGATTTTCTCTTTGATATATACTGTATCACCTAAGCATGATTTCTGTGTTTAACTTTTATCTTCCACTTGCTTATTGAGGATTATTAATCAGCTTCATCTGTTTCTCCATCTGAGTACTCTAATATGAAATACAGTATAGATGTGTCTTGCTCATATTTTTCTTTTTAGGGGTTAGTTATTAAAATAAGGCTATTTTAGTTATTGAATCACAAGCCAATGAGATGAAGTGCTTAATACTGACCATGGCATGTGTTCTAATGCCCATTTCATATGGCCTCAAAGTGTTCCTGTATGGACTTGCTGCACTCGCCAGATTCGTAGACTACATTAATGAGCCAATTTTGTGTGTTTGTTCAGGCCATTTTGGGGCTCCCAATCTGCACCTGCTGTTAAACATGTTTTTTCTTCGTCACTCAGTCGAAGATTTTATTGATATCAGCTAATGTAGTTTTCAGTGTCTTAAACACTAGTAACTTCATGCTGATTTATTTCTTTGTAACTGTACAAGATGGCATATAGCTGTGACTTAAATTTTTTTTGTCTATTTCTGATATGAGAATGCTAAAATGCAGTGGTTCAAGGACCCCAACCATCACCACCCACCACAGACTATAAGAATTTTTGCATGAAATATATACTGAATTAAGCTACATTTTAGAATTGGGGGCCCTAATATTCAAGAAAATACATTTATTCCTCAAATGAGTCCCTGTCATCCTGGATCATACCCCTACACACAAACATCCCTCTCACCTTGGATCATAATTGCCATCTTTCCTCAGATGAATGCGTTCATTAACTCTCATGTTAGCTCCGTCCTTCAATAGTTTAATTGCCACACGGGCAATGTTGCGAGAGTCATCCAGACCACAATGTGGCTGACCCTCAAATTTCATCCCCAGATTTTTCAACATCTCCTTTAAACACATCTGGAATAAAAATAATTATGAAGTCATATCATTCAAATATCTGGAATAAAACAACATTTTCTTATTCATTATTGGATACTAAACATGACTACCTAATTTGGAATTTCCATCAGATATTTAACCCTTACACTGCTACAGCGTGGGCTGTAAATGGGGGTATAAGCTTGGTCTGGGCACAAAAAATATTTGAATTATGTGAAAAGGGAACACATAAAAAGGGATTCTTAAACAAATATCCAACTTATTGGCTTCAGCGTCGTGAAAGTTTCATCCCAATATTTTCAGAAATGGATTTTAGACAAATTTTTTTAATATGAAGAACGTTTTATTGATAAGGAGAACAGCTCCTATTAACTGGAACTGAGGGAGAAGAATAGTAGTTAGAAGTGGCCACAAAGTGGACATGCAGCTGGTGCCTTTATAGTATTGCTGAGTAATACATAATAACACCAATAATAACTGCCAGAACTTGGGACTTTAAATTTTTTTGGGCTGATTTTTTTCACAAATTTCAAATCTCTATTTTCTTCGTTTTTTTAGGTTGCTTTGATGGTTAGGGACCAGATTAGAGCTTTTTCACTTATATAAAGTATACATCTTTATCCCTTGAATAATTATAATTATCCCTATATGTTGTTTCTTTGGGGGGGGGGGTATTTTTTTTTTGACCTCATTCCAACACATATTGACCTACAACTGTCAGATATTCGAGTACAAATGCCAAAAATGTTTATTAAAACATACAAGTAAATTAATGAATTAGACCTACCTTATACATTGTCGATAACTTCAACTTCAATTACTGTATCTCTAAAATTAGAGTTTCAACATTGAGTCAGCTTAAAAAATCCAGTTTCTGACTGATTCTCACCATTTTTACATATAGTGTGTGCAGCTGTCTGTTCTACAACCCTATTAGAATAGATTTTTCATAAACCCTAAACGTTTGGAGTTATAAATTTTGTCTGAATTTGGTGCATATTTCAAATGCCATATTGACAATTTTTTTTACAGTAAACTAAATTGAAAATCTATATTCTAAATCTATTACAATGAAGATCATATACTATATTGAGAACATAAAAACACTTAATGAACAGTTGGTAATATTTAATATTTTTGCAATTGATCTGAAAATCTTAAATTTTCAATACAGGTATTAAATTTTATATTTATTTTTAATTTTTTTGTTTTTCAAGTTTCGACGGTGATCATTTAAACAAAGTTGGAGTGTTTGCCTAGCAGATTATGCACAAAAAATTTCAAAGCGTTAGATCAAGTTTGAGAAATTTAACTTATGGTACCATCGGGTCGTCATATATATACTGTACGCCATATGCAGCTTAATGGTTAAATATCGTAATTTGAATGTGTCTAGGAATCACCAGAACTCAAGTTCAAGTCACTCCACTGCCTCAAAATTGTTTTCATTGATATATCACGCATCTGTGATTTCACTGCGATCTGAGTTGGGTGTAAGAGTATGAAAGCCCTTACAGTGGGCCCGAGAGTGTTGGGTCAACTTTAAAACACTAGTTGGGCTCCGGTTTGGGGCCTCCAGAACCTCCCAGAGAACTCAGTAGAGTTCTGAGTTGGTCGATTTTTGTACCACTGTAGCAGAGTTTAAAACAGACTTAACATATTGATACCGAGGGACTCATAGCCCTCGGAGAAGAAAATAAAGAGTGTTCATAGAGACCTTGTGGATTCTCACTGAACCTACCTAGTTCAGACGACTAGATTTTCTAATTTCTTTTCTTTTCTTTCATCAGGAGTTTATTCACTCTTTCGGGCTGTAGGTAGCAATATTCCAGGCTAGTTGTTTATTTTGGTACGCCTATCTTTCTGGGTAAAAGCCCTGGTCAATGTTGGAATATGACATACTTTACATGTAGTGCTCATACGCCATTGCTCCCTGCACCTCTCTTCAGGGAGCCAGGTTCTGGCTCTGGTCCCCAGTAGGCTTAAGAACTCCTTGTAACTGTTGACCCCAAACTAGTATAGCACATATCAGTTTGGATAGCTTCAGGGAGCCGACGGGGCTCCACCCAGAAAATAGAGGAAAAGGAATGGGAAAGCCTCCTGTAGAACTTCAAGCAGACATTTTAAATGCATTTCAGATTTTTCAAGAAATACCATACATAAACATCTCTTTCCCAGAAAGATATGAAATCACTGTCCCAAGGACAATATACTGTATACCAATTCCCTGAAACAAAGGCTAGTTTCAAGCGACTTACCTTTTTAGTGCTGTAGAAGTTGCTGTAATTTTTTCTGATGTTAATCCACTTAACTGCCCAGGAGGGATAGGGCACATTTGACATCTGAAAATATGTGCATCAGTTAAAGGCACAACCATAGTGCAATGTCATTATGTACTATAAACAAGCAGATAATTCTTTACAAAGCTTGCTTCTACATGACACTAATCAGGATATTAATAAAAATGGAGAAATAAATATAATTGATTTATGTCAATCCAATAGTATGAGAATAAAGAAAACCAATGATGAATGTAATAAAATGCTAATTTCTGGGTGAGCCCTGGTGGCTCCCTGAAGCTATATGCTGAGATGGTTAGCATCTACTGGGTCACATAAGCTGTAAAGTTCTTGAGGCCTACCAGAGACCGGAGCCAGAACCTGGCCCCCCCTCACAGGGGCACAGGGAGTGGTGACATTTATTTTCACCACCTCACCAGAAAAGGCAACCAGAAAGTCAGCAAGTCAAAACTACAGTACTGCTGGATTCAAGAGAGACCGAAGCCTCAAAACCAGCCAAAAGAATTTCTCCCAATTATGCAAACAATCAAATTCTCTTTTAACTAGCACAACCGTGTTCACCCTACCTCCCCCACTCGCTTTGTGGGAGCAGGGAGGTTAGGTCACCCCCTACCATAGGTGGATGTCGACATCCACCCCACAACCTGAGAGGAAAGGAAGGGAGGAGATTAGGGAGACACTGGGGCTTACCCAGAAATTGGCATTTCATTGCATTCAATGCTGGTTTTCTAGTGGGCGCCCATTGTGGCTTCCTGAAGCTAAATACCCATGGAGAAAGAAGAAAACATGGGAACTTACCAAGGAGGAGTAAGCACTGCAGGAATCAGGACAAGGATGAAACTTCTGGCCAAGACACACAACCCAAAGCCACGCAAAAGTGCCAAGGCCCAGGAACATTCACCAAGACATCAACCGAAGCAGAATTGGTGGCACAAAGGCAGTGGCAGAGAGCCGCTACTGAACACAACACACAATGCAGCCCCGGCTAAACCAACCAAGCATTAATGACCAAAGGATTCCTCCAGAAGCCAACAAAGTCATTCATCACAAAGCTGGAATCTGGAAAAGGTACAATGGCAAGCTACAAAATTGCTTCTGGAACTGAGAAACATGAGTTACAAAGTGAGACCAGAGGAGTTAAACATGCCAAAACTAGAAGATAGAGGAAAAAATGGTGACAGGATCACCACTTACAAAATACTAATAGGAATTTACCAAATTGGTCAAAGCGAGGGGGGGGGGGGCAGGGTGAACCACACACTTCAGGGAAGGAATCAAGGGTGCATAAGGAACCAAGGTCGAAGTGACCACCACCCCAAATCCTTGTCCTTAAAACCCAAGCAGGGCAGCTGCGCTAGGTTCTGGCTCCTCAAAAACAGCCGACAGTGGGACTGGAACTGGAGCAAGGCCATGGGAGGGAGAGAGGGGGATGCAGTCCAAGAATCCCACATGAGACCCAGCCAAGTCTGAACCTGGGACAGAACCAACTGGGACTTCCACCCGTTCATCCAGGAACCCAAACCCTACAAGCTGGGAAAGAACCAGATCCCTGGTAGCAGGTAAGCAGACAGCTGGAGCCCACACCAACCAGTCGTCAAGGTAGACCAAGACCCGAAGACCGAGCAGACGCAGATGGGCCACCATGACACGAGTCAAGCATGTGAAAACACGAGTTGCCAGCTGCAAACTGAATGGAAGACAATGAAAGTGGGAAGCCCATCACCCCACCACAAAACCTAACCAATCCCCCAAATCCCGGATGGATAGGGATGTGCCAATACGCATCCTTGAGATCCAGGGGAAATCATCTAAGTGCCTGGATCAAGAACGAGCCGGACCTGGGACAACGCGGTCATCTGAAGGAGGGAAAGGAATCAACCGGTTCAGACAAGACAAGTTCAGAAAATACTGGAGTTTCGCACAGTCCCATTTCGGATCCCAAACAAGTGAACCCACTCCGTGACAACCCAACAGATGGATAGGGAAGAGGCCCTACCTCTCCCCTCCAGACCCGACCCCCCGATGGGAAGAAGGTCCGCCCAGTGCCACCGAAGGCTGCAATAAACGGCCCGAAAAGCCCACGAATCACAAGATCAGGCACAGGCAAAAGAGCCAGCCGGCCCCCCATCGCCTTGTCAACAGGGCGAACCGGGAAAGGGCCGAAGTGAACTCCGAGATGCCGACCTTTGTACAGAGCGTACACCGTGCCAACTAGACGAAGAAGGCATCAGGAAGCCCACGGACTCAGAAACAGGCACACATCCTGACCAAACAAGACCCAAGCCTTAACACAACCTGTGCATGCAACGCAGCAGCTGCCTGATCTTCAGAGTAATAGAGAAGTGAGTAATAAGTGGAACTCAAGAGGGGAACAAGTGTCACAGGACTCCGGGTTGAAGATGTTACCCGACCCAACAGGCAGCAAGGTGGAGGCAGAATTGATGATCGTCTCCCTGAGGCAGGGGTGACAAACAACTGTCAAAGACGCACAAGGCAAGAGTGAGCTCGGAACAAATAACCATAGTAGGACCGAGCCAACAGGGTTTTTTTCCAGAGCATAGAGTGAATAAGCCCTACGGGAAGACAAGGCACTGGGCCGGTCTGTAGCGCCAAATAGCAGTCGTGAACCTCAGCCACCACTGTTTGCTGTGTGGCTGTTTGTTGCCTACCTGGTAGGCAAAATCATATAACTAGCAAAAAACACCTCCCAACCCTGGGTAAGACAGAAAGCTTGAGACCCCCGGCCTACCCAAGGGCAAGGACAACCCCAAGTGAGGAAATCCTCTAATCGGGAGTGATTCCCAAATGCCCCAGGGAAGAT
Organism: Procambarus virginalis; assembly: GCA_020271785.1. Taxonomy (NCBI): domain Eukaryota; kingdom Metazoa; phylum Arthropoda; class Malacostraca; order Decapoda; family Cambaridae; genus Procambarus; species Procambarus virginalis. The sequence continues at coordinate 18,197,375 of WNGS01092210.1, forward strand.
AACCCTGACCAAGCAAGGGAAGTACTCACGGAGCACCTAGGGAAGGTGTCTAGATGTATGCAGCTCCGACACCCTGTAGAACTCCAGGCAGGCACACAAGCCAAGTGTAGGAACAGTCGTCAAGCAAAAAATCCAAAACTGAAATTGCGCCCGAGTCGACGTCCAACCCCCAGAGCACATCAGTCAAGAATTAACTTGATGGGTTGCCGGCTCACCCGGGCCAGCTCACCCTTTCCCCATGGGGAGGGTAGCACTGAAGAGCAGGGGGCTAGTTGGATGACATGTTGCTTATTTGTTTCTTATAGGAGAGTTTTTTTTTTTGTTATTCTAAGGACGTAGCTCACAATTTTCAACCAGTGGTCTGTATTGATTCACCTACCTTTCTGGGTGCCTTCCCTGATAGATGGCAAAATATGACATACTTTAAATGTAAAGTGCTCAAAGGCCATTGCTCTTTGCGCCTCTCTGAGGGGGGCAAGGTTCTGGCTCTGGTTCCTGGTAGGCAACGAGAACTCTGCAACTGATGACCCAACTAATAAAGCACTATATCAGTAACATAGCTTCAGGGAGCCGACGGGGCTCTCCACAGAAAAGAAAGTTCCAATATGGCAATAACCACATACACAGTATGCAATAATAAAATAAGATTTTAAATGGGTCTAGGCAAACCCCATTATATCTAAATGGAACAATTGTAACAATATTAGTATTATTGCTGTACAAACTGGACAATAATAATGAAAATCAATATGTAACAATAACTGCATTGGCCCCAGGGAATTATCTCTTTAAGAGATTAATCACACTAATTCAAATTATTATACATATGAATGGACAAATGGGCTTACCAGACACTGCTGGAAGAGAAATCTTCCCATGTCCCATGGCCCATCAGTTACAACAGCAAACTTATCAGGTTTGGTTAAGAGTTTATTCTCTTCTAGCCACTCTTCAAACTTTTGTAGAACCTCAGGAAATATGGGTGCAAAATTAACTTTATCCTGAAATAAATTAATGGAATCTATAAGACAAATTTCATCATCTCAAGATAAAGATAGTTTTGCTAAAGTTAATTAGAAAGTGACACCAGTACTTGCATAAGCAATAAGGATGTATTATCTTTGCACACGTGAGAGAGTATGTGTTAGCTTAAAGGTAATCTAGATTAACGCTTCATTCCTCTGACACAAAGTCAATGTGAAGACTAAATATCAATATACTATCAATGACAATGTGATGTCTCACTACAGACAAGTATTAAAATGTAGGGAAAAACAAGTGTCTTTAGACAGATTCTAAGTAAGACAAGCAAGCAGTGAGCCACAACCAGGTTCTAGTGGTGCAGGCAAAACATAGGAGGGAGAATACCCCAGAAATGTCATCACTGCCTGATGTTATAATGGAATGGGACTCCCCTTCCAAACAGTAACACCTCTCCTCCTCCCCCCTCATCACCATCTTCCATACGCCATCAAGAGTCCTCCATAAAGGTAAGATAAACATATGTACTGTATTGTAGTTAGAGAAAAAAAATGTATTCAGTATAAAATGTATTTGTAAGTTAATATTTTGGAGGATGGGGAATGATTAATTCAATTCCCCCCAGTCGGCCGAGCGGACAGCACGCTGGACTTGTGATCCTATGGTCCCGGGTTCAATCCTGGGTGCCAGCGAGAAACAATGGGCAGAGTTTCTTTCACCCTATGCCCCTGTTACCTAGCAGTAAAATAGGTACCTGGGTGTTAGTCAGCTGTCATGGGCTGCTTCCTGGGGGTGGAGGCCTGTCGAGGACTGGGCCGCAGGGACACTAAAGCCCCGAAATCGTCTCAAGATAACCTCAAGAAATTCCCTTTATTTCTTATGGGAAAAATCGTTTTGACTTACGATACGTCTCTAGGAAAGGATTACCATCGTAAATCGAGGCCCCACTGTATCTTAGCATCATCAGCAAACATGTTCACATAATTCTGTATTCCACTAGTAGATCATTTATGTAAACAATAAACATCACTGGTGCAAGAACTGAACCCTGTGGTAATCCACTTGTGACATTTCTCCAATCACAAGTGGACTTCTCACATTTCTTCTCCAGTGTGTGTGTGTGTGTGTGTGTGTGTGTGTGTGTGTGTGTGTGTGTTGACACATCAATACAAATTATCGCGAAAAAACTAAATAAAGTGAGAAACAATGAAAATAAATTGGCAGTGTTATTCCTGTGCAGCACCTCGCCTCATTTCTTCCGAAAAACCACAACTTCTCCAGCCTACTCCGCTAAATCACAAGAGGTAGATAATTTTTACTTGGATTTTCAAGTTTCCTGGATGAGAGGGAGGGGAAAAAGCCTATATCCATCCTATAACCTAGACACACTCCCTGCAAATTTGAGTGACTAGCCCCAAGCATCTGGCCTTCAACTTAGGAACTTAGGACAGATTAATTAACTAATAAAAAGACATTCCCCCTTTTAGTATTGATATGGGTACATTCTCACCAAATGCCACAGTTTGATAACCAGTGCAAACAGGGGACCTGATGGCTGAGTGGACAGTGCTCAGGGTTCATTGTCCTAAGGGTCCAGGTTCAATCCCCGGCGGAGGCGGAAACAAATGGGCAGAGTTTCTTTCACCCCTGATGGACCTGTTCACCTGGCAGTAAATAGGTACCTGGGAGTTAGGCAGCTGCTACGGGCTGCTTCCTGGGGATGTGTGCATGTGAAAAATTTGGATTAGGGAATCCCCCAAAGTGCTATGTGTGCTAGTGGCTGTACAAAAATGTAAAAACTCTTGTATATATATATATAAATAATTACAAAATAAAAAAAAAAAAAAAAATGGCTGTCCATCACACACCAGTAGAGTTGTGTGTGAAAAATTGGGATTAAGGAATTGCCTGAAATGCTATGTGTGCTACTGGCTGTACAAGACTGTAAGAACTCTTCTATATATAAATAACTACAAAATACAAAAATACAATAACTTGTTCTCCATCACACACCATTAGTGTTGCCAGGATTGGGCAAGGAAAAGGTTTCCTAAATCCTAGATCCTAAGATGTCACTGCCTTATCAGGATGGAGTGTAGCAATATATAAGGGTATTTAAACTCGTTTAACCATACCTTTATAAAGTCACAACTTTTGCTATCACAATTCAACACTAAAGGTAACTACAGTAATTCTGTAAAAATTGAAGTACTATATTCTGCAGAGAAGTGAGCTTGATATATACCCTTTCATACCTGAGTAATTNGGGGGGTGCCCTAGAGATCAGGGGGGGTGCCCTAGAGATCAGGGGGGTGCCTTAGAGATCAGGGGGGGTGCCTTAGAGATCAGGGGGGTACCCTAGAGATCAGGGGGGTACCCTAGAGATCAAGGTGGTGCTCTAGAGATCAGGGGGTGCCCTAGAGATCAGGGTGGGTGCCCTAGAGATCAGGGTGGGTGCCCTAGAGATCAGGGGGGTGCCCTAGAGATCAGGGGGTGCCCTAGAGATCAGGGTGGGTGCCCTAGAGATCAGGGGGGTGCCCTAGAGATCAGGGGGGTACCCTAGAGATCAGGGGGGTACCCTAGAGATCAGGGGGGTACCCTAGAGATCAAGGAGTGCCCTAAAGATCAGGGGGTGCCCTAGAGATCAGGGGGGTGCCCTAGAGATCAGGGGGGGTGCCCTAGAGATCAGGGGGGGTGCCCTAGAGATCAAGGAGTGCCCTAAAGATCAAGGGGGGTGCCCTAGAGATCAGGGGGGTGCCCTAGAGATCAGGGGGGGTGCCCTAGAGATCAAGGAGTGCCCTAAAGATCAAGGGGTGCCCTAAAGATCAAGGAGTGCCCTAAAGATCAAGGAGTGCCCTAAAGATCAAGGGGTGCCCTAAAGATCAAGGAGTGCCCTAAAGATCAAGGAGTGCCCTAAAGATCAAGGAGTGCCCTAAAGATCAAGGAGTGCCCTAAAGATCAAGGAGTGCCCTAAAGATCAGGGGGGTGCCCTAAAGATCAAGGAGTGCCCTAAAGATCAGGGGGGTGCCCTAGAGATCAGGGGGGTGCCCTAGAGATCAGGGGGGGTGCCTTAGAGATCAGGGGGGGTGCCTTAGAGATCAGGGGGTACCCTAGAGATCAGGGGGGTACCCTAGAGATCAGGGGGGTGCCCTAGAGATCAGGGGGGTGCCCTAGAGATCAGGGGGGTGCCCTAGAGATCAAGGAGTGCCCTAAAGATCAAGGGGGTGCCCTAGAGATCAGGGGGGTGCCCTAGAGATCAGGGGGGGTGCCCTAGAGATCAGGGGGGTGCCCTAGAGATCAGGGGGGTGCCCTAGAGATCAGGGGGGTGCCTTAGAGATCAGGGGGGTGCCTTAGAGATCAGGGGGGTACCCTAGAGATCAGGGGGGTGCCCTAGAGATCAGGGGGGGTGCCCTAGAGATCAGGGGGGTGCCCTAGAGATCAGGGGGGTGCCCTAGAGATCAGGGGGGTGCCCTAGAGATCAGGGGGGGTGCCCTAGAGATCAGGGGGGTGCCTAGAGATCAGGGGGTGCTCTAGAGATCAGGGGGGTGCCCTAGAGATCAGGGGGGTGCCCTAGAGATCAGGGGGGTACCCTAGAGATCAAGGGGGTGCTCTAGAGATCAGGGGGGTGCCCTAGAGATCAGTGGGGTACCCTAGAGATCAGGGGGTACCCTAGAGATCAGGGGGGGTGCCCTAGAGATCAGGGGGGGTGCCCTAGAGATCAGGGGGGTACCCTAGAGATCAGGGGGTGCTCTAGAGATCAGGGGGGTGCCCTAGAGATCAGGGGGGTGCCCTAGAGATCAGGGGGGTGCCCTAGAGATCAGGGGGGGTGCCCTAGAGATCAGGGGGTGTGCCCTAGAGATCAGGGGGGTCCTAGAGATCAGGGGGGGTGCTCTAGAGATCAGGGGGTACCCTAGAGATCAGGGGGGTGCCCTAGAGATCAGGGGGGGTGCCCTAGAGATCAGGGGGGGTGCCCTAGAGATCAGGGGGTGTGCCCTAGAGATCAGGGGGTGTCCTAGAGATCAGGGGGGTGCCCTAGAGATCAGGGGGATACCCTAGAGATCAGAGGGGGCCCTAGAGATCAGGGGGGGTGCCCTAGAGATCAGGGGGGTGCCTTAGAGATCAGGGGGGTACCCTAGAGATCAGGGGGTACCCTAGAGATCAGGGGGTACCCTAGAGATCAGGGGGGTACCCTAGAGATCAGGGGGTGCCCTAGAGATCAGGGGGGTACCCTAGAGATCAGGGGGGTGCCTTAGAGATCAGGGGGGTACCCTAGAGATCAGGGGGTACCCTAGAGATCAGGGGGGTGCCCTAGAGATCAGGGGGGTACCCTAGAGATCAGGGGGTGCCCTAGAGATCAGGGGGGTGCCTTAGAGATCAGGGGGGTACCCTAGAGATCAGGGGGTACCCTAGAGATCAGGGGGGTGCCCTAGAGATCAGGGGGGTGCCCTAGAGATCAGGGGGGTGCTCTAGAGATCAGGGGGGGTGCCCTAGAGATCAGGGGGTGCCCTAGAGATCAGGGGGGGTACCCTAGAGATCAGGAGGGGTGCCCTAGAGATCAGGGGGGTGCTCTAGAGATCAGGGGGGTGCCCTAGAGATCAGGAGGGGTGCTCTAGAGATCAGGGGGGGTGCTCTAGAGATCAGGGGGGTGCTCTAGAGATCAGGGGGGGTGCCCTAGAGATCAGGGGGGTACCCTAGAGATCAGGAGGGTGTCCTAGAGATCAGGAGGGTGTCCTAGAGATCAGGAGGGTGTCCTAGAGATCAGGAGGGTGTCCTAGAGATCAGGGGGGTGCCCTAGAAATCAGGGAGGGTGTCCTAGAGATCATGGGGGTGTCCTAGAGATCAGGAGGGTGTCCTAGAGATCAGGGGGGTGTCCTAGAGATCAGGGAGGGTGTCCTAGAGATCAGGAGGGTGTCCTAGAGATCAGGGGGTGCCCTAGAAATCAGGGAGGGTGTCCTAGAGATCATGGGGGTGTCCTAGAGATCAGGAGGGTGTCCTAGAGATCAGGGGGTGTCCTAGAGATCAGGGAGGGTGTCCTAGAGATCAGGGGGGGTGTCCTAGAGATCAGGAGGGTGTCCTAGAGATCAGGGGGGTGTCCTAGAGATCAGGGAGGGTGTCCTAGAGATCATGGGGGTGTCCTAGAGATCAGGAGGGTGTCCTAGAGATCAGGGGGGTGCCCTAGAGATCAGGGAGGGTGTCCTAGAGATCATGGGGGTGTCCTAGAGATCAGGAGGGTGTCCTAGAGATCAGGGGGGTGTCCTAAAGATCAGGGAGGGTGTCCTAGAGATCATGGGGGTGTCCTAGAGATCAGGAGGGTGTCCTAGAGATCAGGGGGGTGTCCTAGAGATCAGGAGGGTGTCCTAGAGATCAGGGGGTGTCCTAGAGATCAGAGAGGGTGTCCTAGAGATCAGGGGGGGTGCCCTAGAGATCAGGGGGGTGCCCTAGAGATCAGGAGGTGCCCTAGAGATCAGGGGGATGTCCCTAGAGATCAGGGGTGTCCTAGAGATCATGGGGGTGTCCTAGAGATCAGGAGGTGCCCTAGAGATCAGGGGGGGTGTCTAGAGATCATGGGGGTGTCCTAGAGATCTTGGGGTGTCCTAGAGATCATGGGGGTGTCCTAGAGATCAGGGGGATGTCCCTAGAGATCAGGGGGTGTCCTAGAGATCATGGGGGTGCCCTAGAGATCAGGGAGGTGCCCTTGGGTATCAGAGGGAGAACTTAGGGATCAGGGGTCGTTAGTACTTTTTGTAACTATTTGGTCGAAATTATCAGTATGACGCGATGACCAGCAGATATTGTACTATTAATTTTTAGAGTCCTTACAAAATAAAGTTGAAACCCAAACTTAGGTATTCTTAGGCTTAGGATACCATATTCAAGTACTATATTAGGCCCAATATAGCGTATATTAGGCCTAGTACTGCTAGGGGAGGGGCTAGGTTAGAAAGTACCAACATGTAGTGATACGTGTAAAGAGAAGGATATTTTTTTTTTATCTTTATTTAAGAAAATACAATATAAATTAAATGATATAAAAGTTTTACAAGACAATCATACATTGCAATTCGTAGTGAACAAGTTTCCCTGGATGGATCACTATATTAGGTTTGCTGTTATTGCATTGTTGGAACTGTGGTTCGTGACTTATATTCGTAATTAAGCATCGCGGGTAATTTGTCACCTTAATGCTTGTAGACATAGCTTCTGGTGAGGAGTTCTGTCGACTATGATAAATTCCATGATTTTTTGGACTTGGTCAAATTTTCGTAGTTTGTGGACATGGACGAATTTCCTCGTTTTTGGACTTAGTCAACTTCCTGGTGAGGGGACTTAGACTTTTGAGAGGAAATTCAGACTCTGTCACATTACCAGACATTGTAACTGTAACGTTTGGAACACCTGGAATTGACTTTGTTTTTGGTCGAGTCATTGTGGACTTGTACCTTCGTAGAAAAATTGACTTTGTCACCTTTCCAGTCATTGTGAATTTGTGAAGAGTCTAGACTTTGCCATTTGTTGGTCCAGTTGGGACTTAGGTTTTCTGAAGGCAAGTTTAGACTGTCATTTGTCAGTCCTGTGGGAACTTAGGTTTTCTAAAGGCAGGAAAGAGGACTTTGACTGGATATTGATGTCCAAACTGAGGCTCTACCCCTCTCTGGTGTTGTGTGTCCTTACCCTGTTTGACTGGTTGCTGGACTGGTCAACCAGTCCAGCAACGAGGAGGCTGGTCGACGACCGGGCCGCGGGGTCGCTAAGCCCCGGAATCACCTCAAAGTAATCTCAATTAAATCCTCAATGTTTATAACTCTATAGCCAGTCTTAATTGACTAGTGTACCTGTGTTGTTAGGCGACTGTAGCCTAGTGAGGCTAGCTGCTTGACTTGTGCTTTTGTTAATTCAGTTACTAGTTGTGGATATGTGTTGTATGTATAGAGGCGTCATGTATATATTTCGCCACAGTAAACTGGTTGGGTTTTACCTAGACTCACTTTACCCTAGACATAACTTGTTGATGCCAGGTGGTTTTTGATGACTTCTGGAAGGTTCTATGCTACCAGCGATGATTTGGGGCGTCGTTAGGGTGAGGGGGTGGGGGGGAGGGGGGCATTTGCAGGGATATTCCTGCGCGGGCCCTAAGCCTCTGGCTGGCCCCACTAAGTGTTGCTTGTTTCTGTTTTACTTGGGCGGAGTATGAGTATTTATGACTCGTATGGTCGCTTCAGTAAGATTTTGTCCCATGTGTTTAACAACTTCTGCTCTGTTGATTCTAAGTTGAAATCTTATTGGGTTTGTAACTGTGCACTGTGTTAGATAATGTTCCAGTGGTCTGTTGTGGCTGTAACTGTGCACTGTGTTAGATAATGTTCGAGTAGTCTGTCAGGGCATTTCTCCACAGTGCTGACATTTCCTCTCATCTTCCGGAACCTGTAAGCCTGTTTCCCATGCACATGGGTATCCAAGCCTGATGCGATGTAAGTGTACTTGTGTTGTTCTACTGCTCCCTTTCATTATGTGGTGGTTGTTGGCACATGTTTCTGTGTTGTGTGTGTATAATATTTGTTTGTGTAGTTGGACATCTGTCTCATTCCCTGTCCTTTCCATCCCCCTCCTATTTTCTGTCTCATCCCCTTTCCACTACTCTCATTTCTTTTTCTTCCATTTGATATCTTCTAATTATCTCTCATTTCCATCCTATTCCTTATTTCCTCTCTTGATTGATTGATAAAGATTAAGCCACTCAAAAGGTGGCACGGGCATGAATAGCCCGTAATTCCTGTTGTTTGTTGTTATAGATTCAGCTACTCGGAACAAGTTCCAAGTAGCACGGGCTATGGTGAGCCAGTAACTTACCTGGCACAGGAGCGGGCAAGAAGCACGGGCTATGGTGAGCCCGTAGTGGACTTACCTGGCACAGGAGCGGGGCATGTAGCACAGGCTATGGTGAGCCCGTAGTGGACTTACCTGGCACAGGAGCGGGGCAAGAAGCACAGGCTATGGTGAGCCCGTAGTGGACTTACCTGGCACAGGAGCGGTGCATGTAGCACAGGCTATGGTGAGCCCGTAGTGGACTTACCTGGCACAGGAGCGGGGCATGTAGCACAGGCTATGGTGAGCCCGTAGTGGGCTTACCTGGCACAGGAGCGGGGCAAGTAGCACGGGCTATGGTGAGCCCGTAGTGGACTTACCTGGCACAGGAGCGGTGAGTAATTCCTCTCTTCCACTCGCTTTATACTGCCTCAACTCTCTCCTCTCTCCGGGCCTGCGTCGACCCACCAGACAAAGCCGGGATTTCCGTGGCGTAGATTCCAGGTGCACTGAACATTCAAAAATATTCATGCGCCGAGTAAACTTTGCCAGACAAATTGTTTTGGCTGCCAATTTCGCTCCCATTACCGAGTTACGTCTTAATTAGCGTTCGTCCCCCCGTCAACTGCTGCCGTTTTGGGGGTCCAGAGTTGCTGTGGGTTCCTAAGTGGGCGTGTTATTGGTGTTATCTTGACGGCGATGCCCTTTACGGGGGGGGGGGAGGATGTTGCATAGTGATGTAGATTGTGTTCCCTTGACGGTTTATTGATGTTATCTTGATTTGTTGTCTTGGCGGGGTTAGTTTGATCGTGTTATCTTGTTTAGTCATTTATTATGCACCTCATATCCATCCTGTGAGTGGTGTGGAAATGTTAGATGGGACATCCCATACCTGATAGCTGGCGTGACCAAGGTTCGAATCCTTCAGGGTCAAGAGTTTTCTGATGCATGTTGGCTTGGGGAGCATTCAAGCTTGACACACACATATAATATTTAACCGGTTATCTTGTGATGATTCGGGGCTTAGCGTTCCCGCGGCCCGGTCCTCGACCAGACCTCCTTTTTTGTTACATCCCCCACCCCCCCAGGAAGCAGGCCGTAGCAGCTGTCTAACTCCCAGGTACCTATTTACTGTGAGGTGAACAGGGCATCAGGGTGAAAGAAACTGCCCATTTGTTTCCGCCTCCACCGGGATCGAGCCCGGAACCTTAGGACTACGAAACCCGAGCGTTGTCCACTCAGCCATCAGGACCTGGGCACTAGGAGGCTAACCATCAACCCCACAAGTTATAGACGCTCTAGCCACTATGCTATGAACAGGCTTAATAAGGAGAGATTCCAGAAGCCACTAATCGCTGCCCAGATGGAAGTTTAAGACTTTGGTCTAAAGCCATGACCAATCGGATTTCCGTTATCAACGTTATTCGTTGGTTCCTTCAATTAAATTCACAAGTGAGAATGAGGAGAATGGCGATCTGCCGTTTCTTGACATTATGATACATAGAGTCATTGTTTTAAATTTTGTGATTACATGAAGCCTTCTAATGTATATTCACTTCTAGTCTAACCACCATTTTAAAGTTAAACGTGAGGTGTTCCTTGTAATGCTTCTCAGAGCCCTCTCAGTTTGCAAGGTAGAATTTATTGATATGGATAAAATATATGAACTGAGGTGAAGCTGCAATACCCCAAAACGGTCCTGGATTTAGCTTAGGAGAAGCCATCAGACTTTCTGCATTGTACTCCCAAGACTAAACTTTACCTTAGAAATGCACTTGTGCTTCCTTGCTCAAGGGACTTGGTAAACTTTCCCTTTTTTAAGACTTTTAATATTAAGTTGGTGTTCCAAATA
>WNGS01092210.1:18257807-18270759 GCA_020271785.1 Procambarus virginalis
ACTACAATCTTGGGCCTCTAATAATGCAACATTGAATAATCAAATAGCAAGAGATTACCCTGAATATCACGTACCAGAATCACAAAAGGTGTTAGGTATGGAGTGGGATTTAATCTCGGACATGATCTCGATCAAATCCGTGCCAGTAAATTATTGCATTGCTACAAAAAGGGATTTACTATCACAAGTTAGTAAAGTGTTTGACCCACTTGGTCTACTAAATCCTTTAACTATAAAGTGGCGTTTACTGGTGCAAGAAGCTTGGAAGTCTAAAGTTGGTTGGGATGATCCACTACCACTCCAGTTACAAAAAGCTTGGATGGAAATGGCTCAAGAACAAACTTTAGTCGACAAGATAATCTTTCCGAGACACATAGTCGAGGAAAATGATGAAGTAACACTACATGTATTCGCAGACTCGTCAGCCAAAGCTTTTGGAGCTTGTGCTTACTTAGTGACTTCTAATCAATCATATCTCATCACCTCTAAGGCCAGAGTCGCTCCATTAAAAAAGAGGACTTTGCCTCAGATGGAACTAACAGCACTGCTAACAGCCACACGCTTAGCTGTGCATATCAAACAAGTCTTGTCTACCATGAACATCAAAGATGTCATTATATGGTCTGACAATGAAGCTGTTTTACAATGGGTACGAAACGACAACTGTCCGACTCCCTATGTAAAAAATCGCGTCTCGGAAATTAAAGAAATTTCCGCAGGCTTTCAATTGTTGCATGTACCAACAAAAGATAATCCAGCTGATCTCTTATCAAGAGGTATGACGTTTAAACAATTTGCAAAGGCAGATATTTGGTTTTATGGGCCTAGATGGTTAGTGAATGGCAGTTGGCCTGAACAAAAGCCGCACGTCATCACGACACAAACCATAACTACCACCAGGCAGCAAGCTCAAATATCAGTCTTGGATTGTACTCGTTACTCCTCGCTCATCAAATTAATCAATGTAACACAGAACGTGTTTCAATATCTCAGGAAAAAAGGTATAAAATACACTTTTCCTGATGCACTTATCTATTGGGTAAGACAAGCCCAGACAGAAACTTATGGTAAGAACTATGAAAATCTTCCGCATAAGTTAAAACATAATCTCGGTCTGTGGATAGACCAAGAAAATCACAACATTCTGCGTTGTGGAGGGAGACTTAAACACGCAGATGTTAATCTAGATACCGTGCATCCATGGCTTTTACCAAAAAATCATTGGATCACCAGGTTGATTGTGTTACATACACATCAACAAATCATCAAACATGGAGGAGTGTTAGACACACTCACACAAATCAGACAACAGTACTGGATTCCTCAGGGAAGACAGTCAGTCAAATCAATCTTAAAAATTGCATGATATGCCGAAGGTACGATGCAAAAACTTGCTCTTATCCAGGGCCACCACCTCTACCAAAAGAACGTGTGGTCCATCTACATCCTTTCGAAACGACCGGAGTAGATTATACAGGAGCAATATATCTAACAGGGACTCCAGATAAGCAACCTATCAAGGCATACATCTGTCTGTTCACCTGTGCTACCACCAGGGCAGTACATTTAGAGGTAACACCCGATATGACTGCTCAATCATTTATTCAAGCTTTCCGCAGATTCGCAGCACGCCGATCATGCCCCAAGCTGATGATTTCAGATAACGGAGCAAACTTGGTAGCTGGAGAAGCATGTCTACGGGAAATCTGTTCCCATCCTGCAGTTACTTCCACACTGGAACAGCGTCATTGCAGATGGAAATTTATCCCTCCAAGAGCCCCATGGCACGGAGGATTTTATGAACGGTTAATAGGAACTGTCAAAAGATCCTTGAGAAAATCTCTACACCGTCAGAAAATCAATCTTCAAGAACTCCAGACAGTAATCACGGAAATAGAATCAAGGGTGAATAACCGGCCGTTGACTTACTTGTCTGATGATCCTACTCAACATGAGCCATTAAGTCCTGCACACCTAATGTATGGAAGACTTCTGACTCCAGTACCATCTCTAGTGGATGATGAGATCAGAGATCCCTCATATGTGAGTCAGAGCGAGTTGGTTCAGGGGTATAAGCATCTGTCCAGCATAATCCAAAAATGGAATGATGTTTGGACAAAAGAATATCTTACATCTCTACGAGAACATCACTATGGGGCCAATGTCCCACATAATATATCTAATCTCCAACCTGGCGATATTGTCTTGGTAGACAGTGATGGCCCTAGGGCTGACTGGCCATTAGGTAAAGTTGTCTCAGTCCATCCAGATAGCCAGGGGATTTTGAGAATAGTCAAGATCCTGTCTAAAGGAACAACTTCCCTGAAGACATTGGACAAACTCATCCACATGGAATCAGTGAGCCAGCTGCAGTTAGATCCTGAGAGACCTCAAGACCTTCTAACTACACATGACCCACAGACTCCTAACAGGCACAATCGTCCACAACGGACAGCCGCACAAAAGTGCAAGCAAAATTTGCACTTGTATTATCAATCCGATGGAGAGTAAATAAATACATATGGTTACTACTGTCCTTAGTATAGGACTCTGTGCCAGTTCTCTCCCTCTGGAAGATGTGGGAAATTTTTACCCACCATATCTAATAATCATCTAAGAAATGTATTATTTCTATATCATATCAATATCATATCAAATCATATCTATATCATATCTATATCAAATCTATATCATATCAGAATCACAATAGATTCACAATATAGCTTGATCCTAGATGATGCCACTATGATCACGTACGCCATAGGGCCCTATAGATGCCTACGTGACTTTGTGCATGATCTCTCAAGGATCCAGAAGCTTCTAGAAGGATTTGTTAATTAAAAATTTATTGGAACACTGACGTAGTATCCGGTAGAGATAAAATCGAATCCTTATTAAGAGTCAGTGGTATTATCAAGTACTACTTATAATCTTTAAATCCTATATCATATTTTATTATAATCACATCTTATCTCAATCATAAGTCTAGACTGTAAAAATAATCAATCAATATTCATTGTAAGTAACCCCTCAAGGGACAGGGAGTGGCATCTCGGGAGAGAAGCGCCCACCACTGCCCGAGGGCAGAACGCGTATGTTTTACACAACAGTGTACACGTGACGGTCCCTTAGCGAACATTTTCAGCTCAAGGACACCTTATCTAATATCATTATCACCAGTGAACACTCTCTAGAACTGGGGGAGTACCTGGACAATATATCAACAAGGAAAATCCTAGAACATTTATGTAAAATAAGAGTGAAGTGGAGCATTTAGTGACGCGGTCTCCACCTTCATCCCTAATCTCATCCCTAATCTTCATTGTTATCTTCTGCAACGCAGTCCTATATCCGTAGCAACGCTACTCGTACGTCAACAGCAACGCTACTCGTACGTCAAAACAGCAACGCTGTAATCTAAAATATCGTGCCTAAACTCGCCAAGAGAGTTCTTCAGTCTGGCACACTTGTCAGACAGGCACCCGGCTTCAGCTAAGTTTATTGAATGTTATTACTGTAGCGTATTAGTTGGCCAATTAAAGCTAGTATAACATTAATATTCTATAAGACTGATAGTCGGTAAAAAGGCGAGGCAACGCCTCATATTTCTGTGAGTTTATTATTAATATTGTGGTACAGCAGAATCTTATCCAAGCTCTGAACCTCATGAGTGTCCAGTGTCAGAGAAGATTGTCACAATAAGTAATCAAATAATCATGAGTGTCCAGAGTGTAGGAAGAGATTCAACAAGCTGACTGTATTTAATCATATACATTGATCATATACATTGCAAATACTTGAATATATAAATTAAGTTAACAATTGCTTGCTTAGTTATTTTTTAAGTAATCATATAAGTTCATTTAATTGAATATAATTTTAGTACTCAGTAACAGTACTCAGACCATACATTAAGGTCATTTATCATACTTTGCAATTTACAATTTAAGTTGTTTATAGTATAAATGTATTGGCTGTTAATTGCTAAGGTGCTAGGCTAGACTGTGTATGTTTAAATCTCTGATTTAAACAGAGCCAGTGTTCAGTTATATAACTGAATTTATAAATCTTATCCTTGTATAAAATACAAGCTGATGTGAGATACCTGTTGGCAGGTGGACGTGGAACTGCAATCAACCTATCAACTAATTCACTCACCCCACCTGCCCCTTACAGCCCATTATCTGTCATTAGGAAAAGAGGAGCTAGGATTTACGACCCTAGCTAGAGATTTTAGTTGAATTAATTTGCATACAGTAATTTTTTAATCTAGTTCAGTACAAGTCCCTGGCAGTCTCCTCTTATATCAATCACAGCAGGTTTTTCCCACAATTGTCAGAGTATGGAGGAAGAATTGAAACAGGAATTTCCTAAAGTATTTTTCGTATATTAATACATCTTCAGAAGGATTCCTTTTGAAGATGTATTAATATACGAAAGTACTTAAGGAAATTCCTGTTTTAATTTTAATATATATATATATATATATATATATATATATATATATATATATATATATATATATATAAATGTGTAACTACGAAGGGAAACTGAAGCAAGAAATTAATTTAATGTTCTCGTGTTTATCAACACATCTTCAAAAATACAAACAATCAAATACAATACTTGAATATATAGGCAGGAAAAAGGTAACTTGTAAGGAGAAAAAACACTGGTATTGTAATATTAGCTAAGATAAGGAGAGGAGGAAACTGCAGAAGACCTAATGGCCAATCCATGTGTATTTCCAAAAGCAATATCCGTAGTGCGATAGAGGTCTTTGTAATTTGTATTAAAACAAATCTAATAATGTTTCTATTAAAAATGATTTTTACAGTTTGTTATTAAGGAACATCTCTCCCATTAATTTGTTGAGAATTTTCTAACAAATGGATAGAACTTTTAGGTATTTGGCCACTTCTTACAGAATATTTATGCTGCGAAATTTGATGTTTGATCAATATATAATGCATTACAATCTTTTCATTATATTATGTAAATGATAGTTATCACTACGAGGGGTGTTTCTAACTAGTTCTAACAGTATTAACATTCAACAGTTCTAACAGTATTAACATTCAACAGTTCTATCAGTATTAACAACAATAATTCAAACAGTATTAACATTTCAAACAGTATTATTAACAACACCTGCAATAGTTAGTAATAACAACATCTGATCACAGACATAATAACATAGAATAAAACACTCACACATGTATTCAAATCTTTACATACAATACATAAATACATGTATGGCTTTGTTATCCCGCTCACAATAGCGTCGTGAATGCTAACAATAGCAACTTTAACAACACCGAGAGCGGCAACACGGCCCAGAGGTCGCGCGTTGCTTTTGTTTAATTTAATAGTGATAATTATGTTAATTGTATTTACTGATTGACGAGAGACTGTCGACATGTTGGATAAGTCCTTCTCGCCCTCAATTCAAAATATTATTTTTTTTCTAAAAAAATATTGGCTCAAACTTTAAATTGGCTCACCGCTGTGCTAATTACCAAACTGCCGACAACTACAGTTGCAAAAAAACTGGAATAACGACGCAAACAATGAAAATAAAACTGACCAAACAAATGCAACAAGAACAAACACAATGACAGGACAAATACGTCAATTAATACAAGTTAAAATCGTTTGAGGAAACTGACAATTACCACAGCGTTGTTGTGGCAACACTGGTGGTACTACCACAGTGTTGCTCTGGCAACACTGTTGGTACTACCACCAGTGTTGTGTTGACTCAGTAAGCTGGTCCCCGCTAACTTTGCTGTATACGAAATATGTTGTTTAATCCGCTACGGAGGTCCGGAACTATTGCAGCACGCACCGCGCTGTAACCCTTCCCGTAGACCAGGAAACCAGACCTCAACACGCGCGCGCGCGCGCACACACACACACACACACACACACACACACACACACACACACACACACACACACACACACACACACACACACACACACACACACACAGAGGCAGAGCAAAAACAATGGATGAGACACAGGAAGAGGTCACGGAAGTAATTATTTGTAGAGCTTTATTATGAGGAGTGAAGGAGAAGGAACAGAATAACTGATGTGTGTGTGTGTGTGTGTGTGTGAGAGAGAGAGAGAGAGAGATACATTTCATTCTATATAATTCCAGCAATGTAATTAATGTCATATTTGCCTGCCAGCCAACGTCAGTTATTAAAACGTGGCTTATTTTGTGTAATGTGATGAAATATTGCTCTCGCTATCTCTCTCTCTGTCAATAAAAACACACTGGAAATAGCCCATTCCTCGCTTCATATGGAAATTATACTCTGGATTTAATATAATTACAATTAAAATATATTTCTGATGTTCGTATTTTCATCTGTATATTAATAACACTTTCCACCAGTTTGAATGAACCAGAATTCCCGTATCGTAAACACGGATTAACTGTTGCTCTTTGTAGTAAACAAAGATCAGCTGTTGCTTGTGGTGGTAAACACAGATCAGCTGTTGCTCGTGTTAGTAAATAAAGATCAGCTGTTGCTGCCATTAGCAGACAAAATAAAACGTTTTAGTGTTAGCATTTAAAGATTTAAACTTTAACACGGAACTTAATTGTATGGCATTAAAAGTCTGGCCACCTGCGGCACTTAAACATAATTTCTGCGGGCATTTAAATTGTTGTCACACACACACACACACACACACACACACACACACACACACACACACACACACACACACACACACACACACACACACACACACACACACACACGAACCACAGAGACATTAGAAAGAATGTTTTCAGTGTCAGAGTAGTTAGTAAATGGAATGCATTAGGCAGTGATGTGGTGGAGGCTGACTCCATACACAGTTTCAAATGTAGATATGAGAGAGCTCAACAAGCTCAGGAATCTGTAACCAGTTGATTGACGATTGAGAGGCGGGACGAAAGAGCCGAAGTTCAACCCCCGCAAGCACAGTTATATGAATACAACTAGGTGAATACACACAGACAGTAAATTTATGCACCAAAAAATACACAAGCTACCGCCCCATTTCAACCTCAACCATAAAAAAGTAATTGGACTAATGCGTCCCTAACCGGCCATTAATGTGACGTATCGCGGCAGCACCTCGTTAAATGCTTCACAAAATCCGACCTCCGCACAACCGGCTCCGACTACTATTTCCCATTCACGTTTTGGACCGTGTTTAAGACAGGTGGTAAAAATCATTCACACTTCTGTACACTAGTTGGTAGTGGCTGTATGTTCTTGAATTATAATTATTTATTATTGCTATTTTTATTATTTATATGGTTATTATTATTAGTATTTTGTATACTTGTATACCACTCACAGCTGATTTTTGTTTACTAATACCACTCGCAGCTGACATTTGTTTACCAACGTCAGTAACAGCTGATCTTTGTTTACTAACACCACTCACAGCTGATTTTTGTTTACTAATACCACTCATGGCTGGTTTTGTTTACCAATACTTCTTACAACTGATCTATGTTTGCTAACACCACTCACAGGGGTAATGTTATTTACTGATACTACTTACAGCTGATCTTTGTTTTCTAATACCGCTTACAGCTGATCTTTGCTTACTAAAACCACTCACAGCTGATCTTTGTTTACTAAAATCAATCACAGCTGATCATTGTTGTTTACTAACATCTCTTACAACTGGTCAACTTACAACTTATATTAAAACAACAATTAATGTTTATTTACTTAAAGCAACAAGACCTGAGCTTTGCTACTTGCAACAATATTCCTTAAAGACTCATATTCTGGATGATTCAAATTGATGGAAACTGTTTTTAATGAGTAAATGACAGTTTGAACATACGAGACTCATTTTACTTGTAAAAATATTAAATCCGGGAGGTAATTTGCATATGAAGCGAGGATTGAGCATTTTAAAATATATATTTTTCCATACAGAGATCCAGAGATATATTTCAGCACATTATTACACTATATAAGTCGAAATATATTAATTTTAGTTCATTATCTGGCCGAAAAATATGCTAATTAGGTATACTTTTTAGTGATACATAATGGGACTTTCACATGTAGTCACTCAGATATAAACATATTGAACTTGTCAGTGAGACGTTCAGAACGTCTTATGAACATTGAGCCTGCCACTAGTTGAAGGGCATGGTAATTGTCGTTAGAGCTTGTTGTAGGGTATGGTAATTGTCGTTAGAGCTTGTTGTAGGGTATGGTAATTGTCGTTAGAGCTTGTTGTAGGGTATGGTAATTGTCGTTAGAGCTTGTTGAAGGGTATGGTAATTGTTGTTAGAGCTTGTTGTAGGGTATGGTAATTGTTGTTAGAGCTTGTTGTAGGGTATGGTAATTGTCGTTAGAGCTTGTTGTAGGGTATGGTAATTGTCGTTAGAGCTTGTTGTAGGGTATGGTAATTGTCGTTAGAGCTTGTTGTAAGGTATGGTAATTGTCGTTAGAGCTGTTGTAGGGTATGGTAATTGTTGTTAGAGCTTGTTGTAGGGTATGGTAATTGTTGTTAGAGCTTGTTGTAGGGTATGGTAATTGTTGTTAGAGCTTGTTGTAGGGTATGGTAATTGTCGTTAGAGCTGTTGTAGGGTATGGTAATTGTTGTTAGAGCTTGTTGTAGGGTATGGTAATTGTTGTTAGAGCTTGTTCAATACCACATATACAAAGATTACGTTTCCAAGGCGTCTCAATATACCCGAACACCAGCATTTTCAGCGTCATGTTTGATCAAGATATATTCGGGGTACCTTATGGTACAGTGGTTATGCTACTCGCCTGGCACGTGAGGGGGACCTGGGTTCGAACCCTGGGCATGGATGATCCTCCCTCCCTCCCTCAACCTCTTTTCTCCATTTACTAATCCGTAAAAAATGTAAATGTTTTGCCTAATCAGAAACGCACGAATACCAGACAACCCGCGTAACATATCGAGGCCATGGCATAAAAAACGTCAGTATTACGGTGCTGTAAGTTTTACTATTTCGTCGCATTTTTAACGGAATGGTCGATGCCGAACAAAATTACGACGTTATTGGAGATCTGGAGGAATGATTACGAATGGGAGGTGTTTAGGCTGGGACGTGGCAGCGAGCCTGGCTTCAAACTCTAATCCCCTCGTTACTATATCCAGGTCACTAAAAGGACATTTAGTATGATATAGCACGGTATAGCTATATTGCTCTAACGGAGCAACGTAGCTATACCACTTATCATTAACTATTACATCATGGTAAAGGTATAACAAGCATGATATATATCCATACCGCAAGAGATACTTAGCTATCACCGCGAGTTTAGAATTTGAAAGTCTGAATTTATTTTGAGTCAAAATTCATCTTAAATTTACACATAATTTATGTATCTTTGACAGCGACAATATTTATACGACAAGAAAGGTTCTCCAAATAACCCAAACATTTAGGTGAATGATATTTCAACTCGACACTAAGTGGATTACTTGTCATAAACGTGTCCATATATCATGGTAACTGAAGATTTATTTGAAGGTAAAATTCTTCTGAATATTTTGGTACATGTCTTCCTGTGTCTGAACACCATTTTGGGAGGGGGGGGAGAGGGGGGGATTTATCCTGTTTTTTTTCTCGTGGTTTAACAAGCTTTTAGAGACATGACGAGATTTTGAGGACATAACCAGCTTTTGAAGGCATAACCAAGTTTTGAAGGCATAACCAACTCTTGAAGGCATAACCAACTTTTGAAGGCATAACCAAGTCTTGAAGGCATAACCAACTTTTGAAGGCATAACCAGCTTTTGAGGACATAACTCTTAGGGGCCGTAGCTATGACCGTCTTATTGTCTAGCCTTCCACAATGGTGGTAGTGTAGACTATATTTTATGCATACAGTGCACCCACCCTCAACACATTTACACTGCCTCTGTGTGTATATGTATACTGAGAGGCGGAGTGGAGGTACCAGTGTGTGCAGTATACCTCTCAGTATACAGATGTTGCGAGGCAGTATTTAGGGTAAAAAAGTAAGTAGGATTGTTAATTATCCTAGGGTTAAGGCTTCCAATTGGATGACACTGTATTTTAATGTTGTAGGGGGCCTGTCTGTCTGTCTCTCTCTCTCTCTCTCTCTCTCTCTCTCTCTCTCTCTCTCTCTCTCTCTCTCTCTCTCTCTCTCTCTCTCTCTCTTCTCTCTCTCTCTCTCTCTCTCTCAATACAACTCACATTACCTACATAAAAGATTTTGACTATTGGTGTATGATGATATGATATTCCCTGATCAGTAAGAAGACATACACGGCGGATATACCACATACCGCGCCCGTATGCTGTGTGGTATACAACATTGGAAGCTTGCAGGAGCCTGTCGGATCTGCTTCAGCTTCTCTGGCGTGTGTTTGGGTTCCTTGTCTCCTCCAGAGCAAACAAACATATGTTTTGTTTGATGTTGCGAGATGTTTACATGGCTCTCAGCTGGCTTCCTTTGTGTTGTACCTTGCCTCCTAGTCGTTGTAGGGCGGTGTGAGTCAGTGTGTGGGGTTGTGAGTCAGTGTGTGTGGTTGTGAGTCAGTGTGTGGGGTTGTGAGTCAGTGTGTGGGGTTGTGAGTCAGTGTGTGGGGTTGTGAGTCAGTGTGTGGGGTTGTGAGTCAGTGTGTGGGTTTGTGAGTCAGTGTGTGGGGTTGTGAGTCAGTGTGTGAGGTTGTGAGTCAGTGTGTGGGGTTGTGAGTCAGTGTGGGGGGTTGTGAGTCAGTGTGGGGGGTTGTGAGTCAGGGTGTGTGGTTGTGAGTCAGTGTGTGGGGTTGTGAGTCAGTGTGGGGGGTTGTGAGTCAGTGTGTGGGGTTGTGAGTCAGTGTGTGGGGTTGTGAGTCAGTGTGTGGGGTTTTGAGTCAGTGTGTGGGGTTGTGAGTCAGTGTGGGGGTTGTGAGTCAGTGTGGGGGGTTGTGAGTCAGTGTGTGTGGTTGTGAGTCAGTGTGTGGGGTTGTGAGTCAGTGTTGGGGTTTTGTGAGTAAGTGTTGGGGGTTGTGAGTCAGTGTGTGGGGTTGTGAGTCAGTGTGTGGGGTTGTGAGTCAGTGTGTGGGGTTGTGAGTCAGTGTGTGGGTTGTGAGTCAGTGTGTGGGGTTGTGAGTCAGTGTGTGGGGTTGTGAGTCAGTGTTGGGGGTTGTGAGTCAGTGTGGTGGGTGTTGTGAGTCAGTGTGTGGGGTTGTGAGTCAGTGTGGGGCTGTGAGTCAGTGTGTGGGGTGGTGAGTCAGTGTTGGGGGTTGTGAGTCAGTGTGTGGGGTTGTGAGTCAGTGTGTGGGGTTGTGAGTCAGTGTGGGGTTGTGAGTCAGTGTGTGGGGTTGTGAGTCAGTGTTGGGGGTTGTGAGTCAGTGTGGGGGTTGTGAGTCAGTGTGGGGGGCTGTGAGTCAGTGTGTGGGGTGGTGAGTCAGTGTGGGGTTGTGAGTCAGTGTGTGGGGTGGTGAGTCAGGGTGTGGGGTTGTGAGTCAGTGTGGGGTTGTGAGTCAGTGTGTGGGGTTGTGAGTCAGGTGTGGGGTTGTGAGTCAGTGTGTGGGGTTGTGAGTCAGTGTGGGGGTTGTGAGTCAGTGTGTGGGGTTGTGAGAGTCGCTGCTGCAGTTTGTTGATCTAGATGAATGACTTAAAGGTCAACTTTGTAAGTCACACCGGGCTGAAACCCTCCACTCTCCAGATATCTTCAAGAGAAGCAGGAGAAACTTGAAGCAGAATTTCCGATCCTGGGGTACTGCGCCCTTTTCACTACGTCACTATGTGATAGTCTGAAAATGATTCATGGATTTAGAGACAGCTCTATAATGAATGTTTAAGAAATGTGTAAATATTTCAGTCAAAATTATCAACTACCAGAAATTCTGTGCTAAATATCGCTTGTTAACTGTACGTAGTATGGTGAAAACTTCCAACCGCTCACATGGTGAGACATCATAGAATGCAAGAATATCGCTTATCACTACAAACTGGGCTTATCGCTCTTTGTGGTAGTAATGAGGTGAATGTAACCTTACCACACCGCTGCCCACTCGACGGCGGGGAAGGTAAATAAACAAACCCAATTTCATGCTAAACCAAATTATGAAACTAGCTCACCACATAAGCCAATTGCTTTGCCTACAGACTACTTATTCTCATCCTCGAACCTTTTGCTAATATAATAACTTTGTAACTAGTTTATCAAAAGCTTAGCTTGCTTAGTTAAAGGAATTTGGGGGTTCATTCCCTGAGCCCATTATGTGCCTTTAATCTATTCCACTACCACCCACAGAATGGGTACGAGGACCATAATAAAAATTAATAAACTCTTCGCTGATAGCCACTATGCGCGTTTAAGAATCTTGTTAGGCAAGAAACGAGTAAGAAAAGTATTCAGGACAATTGTAACACTTTAAATCCTCGGAGAACACCCTAGTGACAACACCATTCAATGTCAACACATCCACTCACAGTGACTGGCTGTGTGTACTTACTTCTCTATCTTATCTGGGAGTTACACTTGAAATGTCACACGTCACATAACCATTCACGAACCACATATAACAGCTTAATAACAGGTAAATAGAGGAGCAGCCGCCGCCCTGCTGGTGGCGAGAGCCTCCAACGCCGCTCCCAGCTGATGATGGTCTTCCCGCCCTGCTCGAACACTGCTTCGGACGCCGTCCCTCCACACACATTCTCCTCACCACACACGGCCTAGCTTGACCCGAGCCTTGCTGTGCACGCCACTGCAGTATATATATATAGCTTCGTTTGTATTTTTGGACGTACAGTGCGTTGAAGATTATGAGTGCGTCTTTGCTGCTGGCCGAAGCTCTCGACTCAGAATCCGAACCTTGCCCAGGGATTACAGTCACAACAATAGTGATGTCACATCTCACATACATCATACATACTAATATAATTATATATATAAACATACAGCAGTAATATAAATATAAA
>WNGS01092210.1:18285931-18297890 GCA_020271785.1 Procambarus virginalis
ATTTAAAGATATAAATGCATTAGATGGCCTTACAGGTATTGTAAATTAGAATAATTTAAGCATAAAAATTACATTTTTTTACTTATTAATTGTACTGCCATCTATCCCATCAACTTAGGCTAGATGATACTTCGACGGCCTCCTTCTTGCATGGTTGGTGTTCGATTCCCGGCCGATGGTCCAAATAATTAAGTGGTTGGCTAGCCTTAGTTACTTAGGTCTTTATTGATGAGGACAGGGCTGTATTGCAGGTGGAGGCCACAGTGTGTAGTGTGAACCCCGGGAGGAAAGCGAGGCTCTGTTCTGTGGGGCTTGAACACTTATAGTTGTGAGATGTGTACTGATGATGTTATTGATTTAGGGGCGACGAGACCGTGGGTCGGATGCGCCCCAGAGTACCCATATAGGGTAAGGAAATCCTAATAACGAAACGAAGACGCATAATCACTAGACACTAAGATGCCTCGCGTCAAAGAAGCGTACAGAAAGGCTGATGTGGGGAGCCCCAGGAGTCCCTTAGGGTGACAGGCACCAGCCCCGCTCCACACAGAGAACACCCGGTAGCAAAACCAAAACTCGGCCCTCAGCTAAAATGCAAAAAGTCATCCGGTGCCCTCCAGAGCAGAAGCCAGCCGCCCACCGCGACTGAGGGCACCGTCACCCCGCCAGGAGAACCAGCCAGAAAACGTTCAAAATCTATCATCAATCTTGCTATTTACCTGATGCGATTTTTTTTAATTCCCATAAAAACAAACAAGGGTCGTCAGGTTCACAACATACAAGTCAAATTCTGACGGTATTAAAGTTTACACAAGTTGGTATATGACTTACAGTCCACTTAACCATGCTCAAACCCATAAGTCCAAACCTGTTTATATTTATATTACTGCTGTATGTTTATATATATAATTATATTAGTATGTATGATGTATGTGAGATGTGACATCACTATTGTTGTGACTGTAATCCCTGGGCAAGGTTCGGATTCTGAGTCGAGAGCTTCGGCCAGCAGCAAAGACGCACTCATAATCTTCAACGCACTGTACGTCCAAAAATACAAACGAAGCTAACTATATATATACTGCAGTGGCGTGCACAGCAAGGCTCGGGTCAAGCTAGGCCGTGTGTGGTGAGGAGAATGTGTGTGGAGAGGGACGGCGTCCGAAGCAGTGTTCGAGCAGGGCGGGAAGACCATCATCAGCTGGGAGCGGCGTTGGAGGCTCTCGCCACCAGCAGGGCGGCGGCGCTCTCTATTTACCTGTTATAAGCTGTTATATGTGGTTCGTGAATGGTTATGTGACGTGTGACATTTCAAGTGTAACTCCCAGATAAGATAGAGAAGTAAGTACACACAGCCAGTCACTGTGAGTGGATGTTGTTGACATATGAAGGTGTTGTCACTAGGGTGTTCTCCGAGGATTTAAAGTGTTACAATTGTCCTGAATACTTTTCTTACTCGTTTCTTGCCTAACAAGATTCTTAAACGCGCATAGTGGCTATCAGCGAAGAGTTTATTAATTTTTATTATGGTCCTCGTACCCATTCTGTGGGTGGTAGTGGAATAGATTAAAGGCACATAATGGGCTCAGGGAATGAACCCCCAATTCCTTTAACTAAGCAAGCTAAGCTTTTGATAACTAGTTACAAAGTTATTATATTAGCAAAAGGTTCGAGGATGAGAATAAGTAGTCTGTAGGCAAAGCAATTGGCTTATGTGGTGAGCTAGTTTCATAATTTGGTTTAGCATGAAATTGGGTTTGTTTATTTACCTTCCCCGCCGTCGAGTGGGCAGCGGTGTGGTAAGGTTACATTCACCTCATTTACTACCTACAATTAGTAACGATATTTAGCCCAGAATTTCTGGTAGTTATATTTTGTCTGAAATATTTACACATTTCTTAACATTCTATAGAGGTCTCTAATCATGTGGGAAGCAGCGGTGGGAAGTACATTCACCTTCATTACTACGTACAGTTTAACAAGCGATATTTAGCACAGAATTCTGGTAGTTGATAATTTTGACTGAAATATTTACACATTTCTTAACATTGCTATATAGAGCTGTCTCTAAATCATGAATCATTTTCAGACCTATCACATAGTGACGTAGTGAAAAGGGCGCAGTACCCCAGGATCGGAAATTCTGCTTCAAGTTTCTCCTGCTTCTCTTGAAGATATCTGAGAGTGGAGGGTTTCAGCCCGGTGTGACTTACAGACGAAGTACCCTAGCCGTCTCGTCCTTCAAGGTAAGCAATACCTTGAAACTCAAGTGTCACAACCTGAGCTGCTTATATATGTGGTTTAAAATGTGAATATTAATGAGGGTGTTATATATGTGGTGTATGAGGATGAAATGTATAAACGGCAAGTGAGCCTATTCGCTCTCGTTCATTGACAGGTAACGTTACTAATGACCTTCGCTGGACAGAAATCAATTCCAGGTACGTTTCGAGTTCCTTGTTCCCATAGATGTTTTTCTCCATTTATATAAGTAGGTTACAAAGGCCTGCGTCTTGACACAACAATTATTCTAGAAATACCAAAGCAATAGGGCCTGTCAAATAATTTTGTTCTTGGCTTTGGAGGCAATACTTCTGGTCATAATTAGTTATAGAGGTCTCGACGGTTCATAGTAGCAGGGCTTTTTCCGGGTATAAGAACATCCACTTCAGCCGCCATTGACACAGTAGGACTTAACTCTCACCTATTATTATGAAGCCCTATTGTGAAGTTTTTTGTTATTCAGCCTGTCATTTTTCTTGAGATTGTGACGGCTACTTTATTGTGTTCTTTAAGGTAAAGGTC
Source organism: Procambarus virginalis (assembly GCA_020271785.1). NCBI lineage: Eukaryota > Metazoa > Arthropoda > Malacostraca > Decapoda > Cambaridae > Procambarus > Procambarus virginalis. Next base: position 18,288,737 of record WNGS01092210.1, read on the forward strand.
TTACCTGAATACACCCCATATCCTTTACATCGTTTATACGATTCTATGATGATTTGACTGATTTTGTACGTGGTTGTCGTTATTTATCTGTTTTTCCATAGCGCATGAGATGCTCGAATTATCTTCGTTAAACACCGTATATGTTCTGTAGCGGCTCATTGAATAGACCTGATATTACTCATCTCGAGTTGAGGTTTGCGTGACTTGTCCTCTATGTTGCTACTTTCATAAAAGTCTAGTGGTATCACTAAAGGATGATACAAGTGCTATAGTTTGTCGTCCCTGTCTAAGTCCGTATTATGAGAATGCGAAAGAGTACTGGAACAATCACCGTATCCTTGGGGAGACTTTTAATGGATTTTACTGTATTGACTATTACACCTAGCCTAGCGAGGCGTATCACGGAATCCGTCTCGCTTCAATACAGGAATAGGCCTTCACTCTGTATTCTGATTAGTTAGCGAGAACAATTCCAGTCCACTAGGATGCAATAACATTCTTAACAAATTAAATCGACAAACATTTATATTACGTAATGATACAACTGCTTACAACCACAACAACAGATACAACTACTTACAACCACAACTACAGATACAACTACTTACAACCACAACTACAGATACAACTACTTACAACCACAACAACAGATACAACTGCTTACAACCACAACAACAGATACAACTACTTACAACCACAACTACAGATACAACTGCTTACAACTACAGATACAACTGCTTACAACTACAGATACAACTGCTTCAGATTCCAGACAAAGGCTTTATTTGTAAATGTATATAGAGTATAGTTAGAAAATAAAATAACTAAAGCTAACTTTGATTATTTCAAATTGACTTTATATTTTTAAAGTTTAATGTAACGATGATGCAACATAAATAGTTGCCAAAATAAAGGAAAGGGCTAAATAGTATTATACTGGAGACAACAGTTGAAGCTCATAAGTGACTTGGCTAAGTGTTCTCCATACATATGCCTCTGGGAAGCAAGACTGTGTGCTCGTCTAGTTGTGCTAGCGGGGGTTGAGCTTTGACTCCTTGGTCCCTCCACCTGTGTGGTGTAGTGATGTGCTGGGAGTGTGCATATACAGTGCTGTTCAGTTAAAATTAAAAATTTTAGTGTTCATTTTTATTATGCATGTATCCAAAACATAAAATACATAGTATATGCACCCATTCTTTTGAATAAATACTGTACACATTTACTTTCTGTATAAATGCGCTATTTGCACAACTGGCGATTAACACAGAGACGTCTCGGCAACACATTATCTTTAAAGGGAATAAGATGGTGCAATATGTACATTTATCAATAGAACGTGTTTGTCCAAGGTTGGAGGCCAGGTGGTTTGGGCTAACCTCGGTAAACTTTGCAAGGTGACTGGTGACTTCTTCGAAGTGTCATAGGGTGGTCAGGGTTGGCTCTCATGCCGCCTTCCCCTCCCTCCTTAAAGGGGTAGTCAGCCCCTGTGCATACCTTCATGAAGTCATTGGATAGGAAATGTTTTGTCCTGAGTATGTAGACTTTAGCATTCATTTAGTTATTGACATGTAAAATATATGTTGAGATGACAGATTTGCATTCTGGGTGCAACCTTTTTGGTTACATTTATAGACTGTGTGTAGGAAAAACGTTAGTGATGGGAGAGAAAGGGAAGGTGTTTGTGTTGTAGGAGGGCTTATATGGGGGAAATGGGGAGGGTGTGTGTGTAGGGGGAGATGGGAAGGATGTGTGGGGGAGGAAATAGGGAGGGAATTACCAAGATTATCATTATTATCAGAAATAGGGCGGGAGGGTTGGCATGGGGAATTTATGAGTGTGCTGGGGAGATGGGGGAGGGTGTTGAAGGGAGGGAAAATGGTGATGTGTATGAAGAAGTTTTACAGTAATAAAACAGTGTGTACTGAAGGTATTTACAGTGATGGGGGCAGGCAGGGAAGCTATATATGGGGAGGGGAGATAGAGAGGGTGTATGTGTTAGGGGAGATGGAGAGGGTGTGAAGATGGTTACAGTAATAAGGATAGTGTGCATTGAAGAGTGTTACAGGGATGTTGTGATGGTGTGTGGAGGGAAGATGGGAGTGTATGTGTAGGTGACCTGGGCACTACATCTAGTTTATATATGGCATAAACTCTTCAGTTATTAATAGTGGCTGTGTAAGGACTAATTAATAATTATACTACATGGTCTTCTTTAATAATAAACAAGCATGTTTTAAGTTTCAGCCATAATTAATCTGTAACATTTCAATTGTAACAATGTACATTTGCTAGAAAGAAATTGCCTTGATTTTTCAAGGTTACTTTTCTCTTATTCCAGGATTTCCTCAGTGTACTCTGAGCACCTTCTTCTTCATGTTCTGCCTGGGTCAGTGTAGTATGGAGCTGCAGAATTGGAAGATACGACAAAAATTGGAGTTAAAACGGTCGTAACATATATAAAACTCTATGCATTTAGTCAGAATAATTGTTAGTGTTACTGAGTATCAGGACTTTTATAGATTGATTTTACAGTATTGTCAGGCTTTTCTGATGGTGTGCTTAGTAAATGGCAGTATTTATTTCTTGGACGGCACTTCTTTTTGTGCACTTATCTTAATTTTGTTTTAATTTGTCACACATAACTAGTCCATAATTTTCATACCTGTATACCATTTCTTAAGATGAGTTAGGGTGTATAGGAAAACAATTCGTATTGAATCATCAAGGGTGAAATACCAAATTGAGAGTAGATTTTACTGGAGATAATGTTTTACCTGTAGAGGTATAATTTGATCTAACAGACACATGGCTAGTGGCATAATGGGAAAAAGGTGGTTGGATGAGGTTAGAGAGGAAAATTATCAAGGGTGAGGTGAAGGTGGGGTGAGGTCTGGAAAGTTCAGGTATAGTGAGGAAAGTGAAGAATTATTTTAGCCACAATATATATCTGAATTATTCATGTAACATGGGGTTGCATTGCTGTATTGAATGAAAATATCACACTTCCCCCCCTAACCTCACCCCATTTCACCTTCATTGTGTTGCCCATATTCACTTTTGACCTCACTCCATCTCCCTGACTCGCCTTACCTTCTCTTGCCTAACCTCGCCCATTTCCACCTTCACTTCCCTAACCTCCCTGATCTTGCCCTTAAGTATACAATTAATATCGCTTTTTCTCTTGAAAAAAAAACATACATGTATATTATTATAAGAACATGAGAAATCTTGTCTACAATTAATTCATTAAAATCTTCATGCATCATCATCTTGATAAGCCAGTGTAATATCACTGTAAGAAGTTGAGTATAATCATGATCACAATGAGATTCAGTTGAATACTAGTACTCAAGTCTCAAAAGCAGTCTATACATTATACTCGGCTTCTTATTTTACAATTAGATGTACAGTATAACATGAAAACTCCTCCAGATTCCTAGGACATACTGCTAAGAAGGAAGATCACAAAATACATGGAATCACAACTTCTCCATAACCCCGGACAACATGGTTTCAGGACAGGGGGGCTCTTGCCTGTCACAGTTGCTGGACCACTATGACATGGCATTAGATGCCATGGAAGACAAACAAAACGCTGATGTAATTTATACAGATTTCGCAAAAGCCTTCGACAAATGTGACCATGGTGTTATTGCACATAAAATGTGTTCAAAAGGAATTATTGGAAAAATAGGCAGATGGATCTACAATTTCCTGGCTAATAGAACCCAATGTGAATAGTCAACAAAATAAAATCTGGTCCATCAACCATGAAGAGCTCAGTCCCCCAGGGTACTGTGCGTACTCCAGTACTTTTTCTCATCCTCATATCGGACTTAGACAAGGACACAATCTATAGCACTGTATCATCCTTTACAGATGACACTAGGACTTTTATGAGTAGACAACATAGAGGAGGGCACGGCAAACTTCCAATCGGATGTAAATCAGGTCATTCTATGGGCTACAGAAAATAATATGGTGTTTAATGAAGATAAGTTCCAGCTCATGCGCTATGAAAAAAATGAAAATATAAAAACGGAAACCACGTACAAAAATTCAGTCAAATCATAACATAGAATGAAAAGGCAATGTGAAGGATTTGGGTGTACTTATGTCGGAAGACCTTACCTCTAAAGAGCACAATAAAGTAGCCATCACAACTGCAAGAAAAATGACAGGTTGGATAACGAGAACTTTTCAAACTTGAGATGCTATACCGATGATGATACTCTTCAAGATGCTAGTGCTCTCTAGAGTGGAGTACTGCTGCACCAATGACAGCACCTTTCAAAGCTGGAGAAATTGCTGACCCAGAAAGCGAACAGAGATCCTTTACTGCTAGAATCCACTCGGTAAAACATCTAAACTATTGGGACCGATTAAAGAGCCTAAATCTGTATTCCCTTGAGCGCAGGCGGGAGAGATACATAATAATTTACACATGGAAAATAGTAGAGGGCCTGGTCTCAAACCTGCACACAGAAATAATATCACATGAGACCAGAAGGCATGGCAGGATATGCAGAATACCCCCGTTGAAAAACAGAGGTGCAACAGGTACTCTGAGAGAGAACTCTATCAACATCAGAGGCCCGAGAATGTTCAACATGCTTCCACTACACATAAGGGGCATAGCTGGCCGACCCCTCACAGTGTTCAAGAGAGAACTGGATAAGCACCTCCAAAGGATACCTGATCAACCAGGCTGTGATTCGTACGTTAGGCTGAGAGCAGCCGCGTCCAACAGCCTGGTTGATCAGTCCAGCAACCAGGAGGCCTGGTCGACGACTGGGCTGCGGGGACGCTAAGCCCCGGAAGCACCTCAAGGTATGCATTGCCAGCCTGGGGTTCATACTTAATTAAACACAAAACAAAGTTAGAAAAGATTCAGAGGTATGCCACCAGACTAGTCCCAGAACTGAGAGGTATGACCTATGAGGAAAGGCTACGGGAGCTAAACCTCGCGTCCCTGTTAGACAGAAGAGTATGGGAAGACATGATAACCAACAAAATTATCGGGGGAATTGACAGAGTGGACAAAGACAAACTATTTAGCATGGGTGGAACACGAACAAAGGAACACTGGTGGAAATTTAATACCCAAGTGAGCCACAGAGACATTAGAAAGAATTTGTTCAGTGTCAGAGTACAGTAGTTAACAAATGGAATGCATTAGGCAGTGATGTGGTGGAGGCAAAATCCATACACAGTTTCAAATATAGATTTGTACACCAGTTGAGACAGAGGACCAAAGCTCAACCTCACATGCTCAACTAGGTGAGTACACAAAGACCTTTTCTTCTTCAAAACACACTTAAGTGGATGTCTTGTAAAGGTGGCCCTAATTGTCTCATCCCTATGATGGTTAGTGTCTCCCAAGATAATGTGTTTCATATCACCAACCACTTCCACCCTCGTTATACATTGGTGGGTACCACAACATATTGAGTGATTGATAAAAGGCATCAAGTTACAAAACTTTTAAGTTTCTTAGGAACTACTGATTTACCCTGCAAACTGCTTTAAGTCAAGGCTAATAACAGTAATGATGCCAAAGTTTTATGCAACATGTAGCTCCATTCTTTGAACCTTAAAGACATTCTTAAATTCTGATGCCATCTCTCACTAAACTTTCCTCTACCTTTGCTCACAATTCCCCTTGATAATAATTGTAACTCAAACATTATACTGTACTGTATACAATAGTTATTTCATTATCTAAAATGACAATATAAGATTGATGAGATGGATTTACCTGTCTGGGCCTGGGGGAGTAATCTATAAAGTAAAATCTTCTGTTACATCACCAGCAAATTGGAGACTTGGAAACTTTGCAAGTGCTTTAAATAGTCTTATTAAATATATTTTAGTAAATTGTTATAATTTAAGGTTATAATTAATCTATATTCAAAGGTTAGAAATTTTGTGTTTTCCAGCATCTGAAAGAAAATTGGGAAACATAAAAATATAGAACAAATTTTGCACATTTGTCAGTTCAGGTTTTCACTACCATACTCATCAGTTACTAGAAATTACAGCCTTTGTACAACCCCAAAATAAATTCTTGATGCTCACACTGCCTTAGCAATAAGTGCTGAAATTTGTTCAGTTTTATACATTTCTTTTTAAATATTACTTTTAATTCAATTGTTGAATAATTTTCTGGAATATAAGATTACTTAATAAAATATTACTAATTATGCAATTAATTTTTTTTTTTACATATTGCAAGTCAAGTAACTTGGTCCCAGTATTCTGGATTCTTGAACTTATCCTTGCATATATTGTACTAGGGTGGTACTCATCGTTGCCCAGGTCTGTCCGTCTCCCATCTATCCATTTAGCCATTTATCTATCTATACATACATCCAGCAATCTATCCATCCATCCATTTATTCCACCCCCCTCCTCTTTGAAAACATACCCTGTATTAAGTATCCTTAGAAAATATACCCTTATTATTTATTATATAATATATAATGTATTATATAATATACCCCTGTATACTAAAACAACTGTATTTATATTACAACGTCATTAGCATTTATATTTCATATGTTCATTAGCTGGTCACTTTTCTTGGTAAGGAATTAAGGCAGGGTAAGAAATTCAGTTATGGTAAAGTTAATCTCCATCTGTCTCATTGTTTACTCTGATCTGAAATGCAGTGTTCAAGAGAGAACTCAATAAACACCTCTAAAGGATACCTGATCAACCAGGCTGTGATTCATACGTCAGGCTGCGAGCAGCCGCATCCAACAGCCTGGTTGATCAGTCTAGCAACGAGGAGGCCTGGTCGAGGACTGGGCTGCCAGGGACGTTGAGCCACAAAATCATTGCAAGGTAACCAAGGTAGCTGACTGCAGGTTCCGGAAATCTCCGTACCTGTTATCCTGATGCCAGCCTCACATATTGATAACTTGTAAATTATTTGTACTTGCCCCAATATTTTCTTGTTATTCAATATGATTAATTTTTAAAGTTAAATATATATATATATATACTGTATATATATACTGTATATAAAGAAATACTTGAATTAAAAGGTTTTAGTGCATTATTTATTTATTTACAAAGGCAAAGCAATTCCTGTACATGGGAGGCAGTGATAGTAATTTTTTATTAATTTTTTCTGATACATTAACCCTTTAAAAGTGGCTATCACCAAAATTTAACGCCTCATCTGTTCACTCACACACACACACACATACGTCAGCAATTTCAAAGCGTTATATGACAAAGAGTGCTGGGAAGACAGGACACTACGAGCGTAGCTCTCATCCTGTAACTACACTTAGGTAATTATACTAAAGTAATTACACACACACACACACACACACATGCGCATACACACAGTGCTGGTGGTTGAGTGGACAGCACGCTGGATATGTATTTTTGTGGTCCTAGGTTCGATTCCCATTGCTGGCGGAAACTGATGGACAGTTTCTTTAACCCTGATGCCCCTGTTACCTAGCAGTAAATAGGTACCTGGGAGTTAGACAGCTGTTACGGGCTGCTTCCTGCAGGTGTGTGTGTGGTGAAAAAAAAGATAGTGTAATAGTTTCTTGATTGACAGTTGAGATGTGGACTGTGACCACTGGACAAGAGGTTTGGGAAAGGAGAGTTGACTATAGGAAACAAATATTACAGAAGGATAAAAGAATATTTTGGAGATGTACTGTTTTTCCTCTAAGTTTGTTCTCCCACTGTGTAAGAAATGATGGACTTAGTCAAATGTAAATGCAAGGTATGAAGATAATTTCGTGCCAACAGTAAGTGGGGAAAAAAAAAAAGGTTGGAGGCAATATAATAGCTCATGATTTAATAGTGTGTCAGGAAGCAAAAATGAAAAGCAAGAGGGAGTGGGGGAAGGACAGAGGAAAACAGGAATAGATGCAACAGAGCTAGGAACGAATACATAAATATAAGGAGAGCATTGAAAAGAAAATATGATAATGATATTGCAGTCAAAGAAAAAAAGCAACCCAAATTACTACATAATCATATAAAAAGTCTCCATGGGAACTTTTGTTAGCATATATTAGCAGTCCCAGTGGCGCCGTAGTAAAACGCACCCGGCGCTTCTCGAGCGCTTTAGCCTGGGTTTGTAGCCTGGCCGGGGAGGATTGGCGCCCAGCCAATCCTTAACTGTAGCCTCTGTTCACCCAGCAGTGAATGGGTACCTGGTTGTTAAACGATTTGGCGAGTTGTATTCCGGGGAAAAATTTGGATTACCTGCTTGATGGGGGTTCTGGGAGTTGTTCTATTCCTCACTATTAAGGATCTGTCTGAAATGCTATGCGTGCTAGTGGCTTTACAAGAATGTAAGAACTCTTGTATATATAAATAAAATAAAATATAAAAATATAAAAAGGAAAAATGACAGTGAACGACCAAGTGACAAGACTACGGAAAACGGGATGTGATGAGGAAATCTGTGAGGTACTGAATACCAGTTTCCATGGAATGTTCATAGCCAAGGCTAAGCAGCTCCCATTGTTAAAAAAATCGTTGATGACCCTATATGAAAGACTGTCAAATATAAAGGTGACAGCAGAAGAGGTAATGAAACAACATTGGATGCAACTAAAGCAGTTGGACCAGACAATGTATCACGGTGGATACAAAAACAGGCAGCTCAGGCCCTCAGCGTGCCTTTAGCTAGGATCTTTAATTAATCACCTATGTAGGGAGAGTTGTCCAGTTGCTGGGAGAAGGCAAATGTGATACCAATTTTCAGGAAAGGAGGTAGAGAAGATGCACCTAACTACGGACCAGTAACACTGACAAGCATTCCCTGCAAAGACCTATACAAACTTGAGAGGCAGGCAGGGGTAAGCAGAAATGCCCTAACATGGATAAGGAATTACCTAACAGGCAGGAGCCAAAATGTAACAGTCAAGGGGCAAGATGTCAGACAGGCAAACAATGGCGCTTGGAGTACCTCAAGGATCGATGTTGGAACCAATTGAACAAATCCACAAGGCCGTAGTTCATCTGATGCATCATGCTATTGTGATTTCTGTGTGTACTGGGACCAATTCTATTCCTATTCTAATATACGTAAATACAGGTCCACAGGAGTTGTCTTATATGTCAATGTTTGTTGATGACACAAAATTAATGAACGAGTTGTGACGCATGAGGACTG
>WNGS01092210.1:18298375-18325390 GCA_020271785.1 Procambarus virginalis
TAGGATCCTCCAAGAGGATTTTAATAAATTGAAGAGATGGTTGAAGAAATGGCTACTGTAGTTCAACATAAGCAAGTGTAAAGTGATGGAAATGTGAACAGGTGACTGTAGACCAAAGGAACAGTACACAACGAAGGGAAATACCTACCTGTGACGACTCGAGGAAGAGCCCTAGGAGTGGATGTAACTCTAAATCTAGATGCACACAAAATAGGATAACATCAGCAGCGCATACTCTACACTAGCAAAAAGTTCGAACATCATTCAGGAACCTAAGTAAGGGGGCATTTAGAGCACTTTACACTGTCTATGTGAGACCAGTCTTGCAGTATGCCATCACATCATGGAGCCCCCATCTGAAGAAACATGTAAGGAAACTGGAAAAAGTTTCCTTGTGTGTTTCTATACAAGATTTCTGACAAAGTTTACATAGATATTAATTCAAAATTAAATGCTATATGTAAATATTTATCTCTACCATAGTACAAGAACTTGAACAAAATTTATTGTGTGTGTGAGAGAAAGGGAGGGGGAAGGAAGACAGACAAGAATGAAGACATGGGTAACTGTTCCACGTAAACTGAATATGCTAACTTCATAACATGGCAAGTGTAAAAATGAACACAGGGAGTCAAGATAATCAAGATATCTGGCATGACACTTATGGTAATGAGAAACAATGATTGTACTGTTCTAGATGTAAACTGGAAACACCACTCACATGACATACACAGTGCAATGTGAAGTACACATTTAGGAGGAGAGTTCTACATGTATAATAGTTGTACAAAATGCACATAAATAATTAAAATATACTTCTGCATGATACTTAAGATATAATCATTCTGTCACTAGGATTTCCTTTACTTATTACATATATGCATTGAGCAAAACAAGAAAATACATATGGGTCTGGTAAGATGCTCCAGAATGTTGTGATTACTATACCGAGAACCTTTTCTTACACATTACTCTTTATCAATAATCATTTACAAATTGATTAAATTTTACAACGTAGCAATTGGAAAAAAATGAATAGTTAAATTTAAGATTTGGAAATGTAAAATGTGGTTACCTAAGTTACCAGAACCAAGCATATTTTAGTGTTTAGTCTCATTTGTGGACCAATGAGGAACATTTATCAGTCATGTTCAGCCTTTCTGTGTTTTTTGAGAGACGAACTCTTCCAGAACTGTGAACCACAATCTGGACATTCTCTAGGTTTTCTGTCCATGTGGCATTTTTTGTGAGCCCGTAAGTATGACCGAACTCGGAATGCTGCACCACATTTTTCACATTTGAAAGGCTTTTCACCTGTATGTTTTCTCTCATGTACAATAAGGGCTTGTTTCTGTGTAAATGTATCATCACAATATTCACACTTTAATAGGCTTTTACTGACGTGCACTTTTTGATGGCTATCAAATTGGGGCCCATAACACTACTGCTCTCTTGATTTGTACTGATATTCTCTTTGTCCCCCTACTTTTTCAGTCTCGCATTGTGTTCTGCGGCCCATATCTTTGTGAGTAAATGGTACACAGTCTTAACATTTATCTTTCTCCCAGTGTCCCACTTTCTCTTGCCAATCTTAAACACCTGTTGGATTCCTTACCTGATCCTATGCACCTTTGGGTGATTTTAACTTTCGGAATACTTTCTGGGGCGGTGTTCTGATGAACACCCATAGATGCATTCTCAAACCATTTGTCTTCTTCACTGTCTTCTGAATTCTGGTGCACCCACTCGTTTGGATGCGCACTCTTTCCCTCTCCTGTCTTGATCTTCTCTTTGCTCTTCTTCTCTTTATTTAGATTACATGTGGCGGGTTCTTGACGACCTCCATAAGTGACCATTTCCCCATCCTTGTCACCTCTTTTTCACCCTCCCTTTCCTTACCTAGGTGGCAATTTGCCAAGGCTGACTGGAATCTCTTCACCCTACGTGCTACTCTTTCTGACCTCTCCTTGGTGAATCTGATACCTTCAATATCGTTTGCCTTGTGTGCTTTTGTCATATTGGCATCCTTAGTGATATTTAGCACCTTTTGAATATCCCACACATTGATGGTGCTACATAGCCTTCCCTGCTTGGTACCTTCTTTTGGTAATTAGTTGCTTGCTTTTGGATACTATACAGTACTTAAGTAAATTATTAAAACATGTTTCAACATAGGCATACTATTAATATTTATATAATAGTGTGTATATATAATACCTATTATGCATAAACAAATACACATTAATTTGGACTTTGACTTTTTCAACTTAACTTTTTTATAGCACAAGCTGGTCTTGATAGTCCACAGCCACAAAAATGCAGTTTTTGTAATGTCTCCTGCTGTCTGTTGAACTAATACAGACATCCTTATTTCATCTCGAACTCCTTCAACTTCTCGAACTTCATCTAGAACTCCTTGGTGACCAAGTTATGTACCATTCTTTGACCTACAAGTGAATTTGTAGGTCAAACAAACTGTGCCGCCACAAGCCACCACCAAGTTACAATGCTACATAAATAAATTTTAATTATCAAAAGGAGCCAAGCAGGGAAAACTAGCTAAATCAATAATATCATCCATATCCTTAAGCTTAGGTGTAACTTTTCACTTTCTTTTTCTACAACTGCTGTATTTTTACTTTTTTTCTATTTATATAAATTAATATATGTCAGAATATAGACAGACAGAGACGATAATATGACATTTCAAGATGAATATATCTTAAATGAAAGCAACGATATGGTTAAATAAATAGCCAATGCCACACCATCGCCGGTGTCCGGACACATGAAAACTACCTATGCATCAGTGACCAGTCAGGCGGGCAATACACGCTTCACTATTCCGATAAATTATGTAATTCAAGAGATGCGTTGATAAACGTTAAGGTTTTATATTTTATTGAAAATACAGATATAAACTATGTTTTCAAACGTTTAATGTAACAGTATTTCAAGTATAAGAACCAAGATATATTTAGGATTTAACAATTTCCTATAAAGTTGCACTGATACCTTAATTGCATTTAATCATCGTCATAGACAGACAGAAGTAATTATCAAAGGAAGTCACCAAACCGGGAAGGCTATGTAGCACAGACAGACAGAAGTTAACTTATAAAATTGTTGTCACTTTAATACACAAAACAGCAGTAAAGATGTTAATGTTATGACGCAGGATAGTTATTAAGAATTTATAAACCATAACATTATAATTAAAATCAGTTCATTGTTTAGGGGGACAGGAAGCCAGAGTGTATTTATACACGTTAGGATTTTATCGAGGTCATCCCTAAGGTGGAATTATTGACCCCGCCCAGGATGCAACCCCACAACATGCTGACTAACTTCTCCGTACCTACTTACTGCTAGGTGAACAGATGCATTAGGTGAAAGGAAATATACACAACCATTTCTGTCCGCCCAGGATTCGAACCTGGAATTCTCGATTGTGCGTCGAAAGGTCCCAAAGGGGCACTTGGTATACTTGCTACACGATCACAAACACTATATTCAAGTTCAAGTATGTTTACTGAGACAAGAAAAAATACATCTCAAAGGGATAAAGTAGCTTAGGCTATTTCTATTCCCCCCTCTACTTCAAGTCCCTCAAGGGTGCAGTTCAATGAGTACAAATACACAAATCACAGTACAATTAAGAATTCCATTTAACATTGCAGGTTAATACAGTAAGCTCCGCATATAAATGTTACACTCTTGGGGCAAAATTCTTGTAGCTCCTAAGTATTTAGTCTATCACACCATTATCACGCAAACACTATAGGTGAGCACATGTGGGGGTGCTTCACTGGAACCCCCAAAGTCTTACGATATTTAACCCCATAATTTATGTTTACCTATTATGATTGTAATTAGGTTTGTAAATGCATTAGTGTAAATTGAAATAAAGAAACATGTAATTAGTTATTACTTGTAGTGGAATTATTAAATCTCTTATAGATTTAATAAATTATATTATTACTATTATAATTAGTTATAATTGTTAATATTATAAATGCTATTATTATTATCATTATTATTATTATTATTATTATTATTATTATTATTATTATTATTTCTATTATTAAATAAATAAATAAGCCACCCCCCCCCAATCCATGCGCGCGTTTTCTTCCATACACAGAACAGTTGTGACCAGCCGGCGGTCGTATGCGGTCGCAGTGTAAGCGCTCGTGGATATTGTGAAATTGTGCATACAGTTACACAGTGCATTTGCGTGTTGTGGAAATGGCAGAGGCGGTCTGCCTCAGTGATAGACAATCGTGCACGAGGACGGATGATTCTGGGAGTGAGGATGATTTTCAAGGTGATACCAGGCCGTACCACGTTGCAAAGGTAACGTACGATTATGTTACTTTGTTGAGTAGATTAGATACACAGTATTTAGTTTGTTTTCATATTTATTTAGTAGTCTTGGATACAGCAGTGTCGTAGACGTTGAGACGGAGCTTGGAGCAGAGCAGAGAGCTGAGTGAGGCCGTTGTTTAAGATTCAGCTACTGGGAACAAATAGCTCCCAGTAGCACGGGCTATGGTGAGCCCGTAGTGGACTTACCTGGCACAGGAGCGGTGCTGTGTAGACTGAGTGAGGCCGGATTGATTGATTGATGAAGATTAAGCCACCCAAAAGGTGGCACGGGCATGAATAGCCCGTAAGTGGTGGCCCTTTTGAGCCATTACAAAAAAAATCTGTTGAGCCAAAAAGATCTTTTTGGAGATGTGTGGAGGTGCGACTGCACCCTGCGTAACTGGAGATGTCTCCCGTAGTTGTCTATTCTCATATCGCTTCCTTATATTTGATGACTGCATCTCACCTTTCTCCACGGTGAAAGGTGAAAATTCGTCCCATCTTGTTGCAATTGTCGAGGCAGCCACAATGCTGGTTCCTATCTGTGCCGCATGAAGCCTCATCTGAGTGACTCCAGGACGGGTCCTACAAACTGGCAGTTGCTGGGCTGTGTGGGGAGAAGACAAAGGAAATTAGGAGCAAGTATTGGCAGGAGTTTGCGAGAAAGTTGGGAGTAACAGAAACTTGAAGGAAATCTGCCAAGACGTAAATAAAGTAAGGGGTAAGAAGCATAATTTTGTTGCACATCCTGGCCCGCAAGGATGGTCTCGTAAATAAATGGGCGGAAGCTGCCAAACTTAGTTCATTACCCGCTGTAACGAGAGAGTCGTTAGATTCTTGGAAATATCAAAGAAAGGATTTTATACTTACAGCAGGTAACAGTGGTGATGTCACTTGCACAGGTATTACCAGAGAAGTTGTTGTTGTTATAGATTCAGCTACTCGGAACAAGTTCCAAGTAGCACGGGCTATGGTGAGCCCGTAACTTACCTGGCACAGGAGCTGGGCAAGAAGCACGGGCTATGGTGAGCCCGTAACTTACCTGGCACAGGAGCTGGGCAAGAAGCACGGGCTATGGTGAGCCCGTAACTTACCTGGCACAGGAGCTGGGCAAGAAGCACGGGCTATGGTTAGCCTCGTGGACAGGAGATGTCTCCCGACCAGAGAAGAACTAATAACGGCATATATGGTGATTACACCTCAGTTCCCTCCAACAAGGTGAGAAGAGAGTAAGCCTTGAGGTGCTTCCGGGGCTTAGCGTCCCCACGGCCCGGTCATCGACCAGGCCTCCTGGTTGCTGGACTGATCAACCAGGCTGTTGGACGTGGCTGCTCGCAGTCTGACGTATGAGTCACAGCCTGGTTGATCAGGTATCCTTTGGAGGTGCTTATCCAGTTCTCACTTGAACACTGTGAGGGGTTTGCCAGTTATGTCCCTTATGTGTAGCGGAAGCGCGTTGAACAGTCTCGGGCCTCTGATGTTGATAGAGTTCTCTCTCAGAGTACCAGTTGCACCTCTGCTTTTCAACGGGGGTATTCTGCACATCCTGCCATGCCTCCTGGTCTCATGTGATGTTATTTCTGTGTGCAGGTTTAGGACCAGCCCCTCTAATATTTTCCACGTGTAAATTATTATGTATCTCTCCCGCCTGCGCTCAAGAGAATACAGATTTAGGCATTTTAGGCATATATACATTTGTGCATATATACACAGATTTAGGCATAATGAACAATGTATGATAAAGAAGAGAGCATATATGAGTACCTTATGTTCTAATGTTATAAAGTATGATGTTATTACAGAGTGTATTGCTCTGCCCAAGAGACAATTCACACCACCATGGGAGGATTGTAATGTAGATGTAGTAATTACTCCCTTGCAAAAGAAAAAATATGTATGAAAAAGGAGAGCTGAGGGCAACATATGATTGTATAATTAGAAAATTACCTACAGAAAACACTCTACATGTATATTGTGATGGGTCAGTAGCTAGGGATGGGAAGGCAGGATGTGGAGTCTTGATCAGGGAGTACACTGACATCGGCACTGTAGATACAGTACTGTTATTGGACGCCGCTTAACTGACAATGTCTCTTCAACGCAGGCTGAACTCCAAGGTGTATTAGCAGGATTACAGGAAGTAGTCAACTGTGGTAAAAATGCTTGCTTCTTTATTGACAGTAGAGGAGCGTTAGTCTTTTAATAGCAGACACCCAGTTTACCAGAATATTGTGATAGAGTGTAGAGAGAATGTTAAGACATTAGAAAAAACTGGGTATAAAGTAAGATTCACGCGGATCCCTTCACATGTGGGAATACTGTTGAATGAGGTAGTTGATGAGATAGCGAAGAGAGCCACAGAAAAAACTCTTGTTGATGCTGTATGTCAGATAACCTTGAAACAAATAAGAACAAGAATCAAGATGATCCAAGATGGTGAAGATATGATAAAGAGAATGGCAATGGTGGACAGTAGTAACACACTTAAGAATTATTCAATAATAAATACAAACTCGTCCTTCACTTATGGTAAAGGAAAGTCTACTTGGAAGGATTCAATTTACATGAGATTAAGATTAGGATACAAATATATCTGGCAATACGGTGTTGATGTCAGTGAAAAAGATAAGGAGTGTAAATTATGTAGTATGCCGCACGCCCACACCTTAGAACATTATGTATTAGAGTGTCAACTTATTGATAACTATAGAAATAAGGAAATAAATAGTGTACCACATCAAATTGTTTGGATGTGTGATAATGGTATGATAGACAGAATACTTAGGAGCTACAAGAATTTTGCCCCAAGAGTGTAACATTTATATGCTGTACTTACTATATTAACCTGCAATGTTAAATGGGATTCTTGTAATGTTATTTGTGTTTTTTGTACTCACTGAATTGCACCATTGAAGGACTTGAAGTAGAGGGGGGTAGAAATAGCCTAAGCTACTCTATCCCTTGGAGACGTATTTTTTGCTTGTCTCAATAAACATACTTGAACTTGAACAAACACAGAAAATGATATATTCTATAAATCAATATCATGAGAAAATCAAAAACATATAATATATTTTCTAATATTTGTCTTTAAAGTATTAATTTTGGAAACAGAGGTGTATTTTAGTTACCCTAGTACAGAGCACGAATATCATACTCGTCCTGTGAGTGGCAGTTCATCGTTGATGGTAACAACTCGTCCTCTGCGCGGTAATTTATTGTGCAACCAATACTCATCCTGTTGCCTTTAGTTTGTGCAACCCATACTCACCATCAAGAAGTGTATCTTACCAGAATGGTAATATAGATTAAGAATAAAGGCTTAACTAGATTACGGACCCATAATCAAAATAAGAGTAATCACTAATTATCACGACAAATGGCCTAGGCCCCTCCCACTTCCGCCATTAACAAGTCTCAGGTGGGTAGTATGACTTTTAAAGAAGATAAATTTCCGAAACGTGATAGTTAGTGGCTTTGCAAGAATGTAGATTCATCAATGCTATGTACTTTAATGAACCTAATGTACCTTTTTGTATATATATATATATATATATATATATATATATATATATATATATATATATATAGAGATAAATAAATATATAAATTGATGGCGCGTATTGGAGGTTTGAATTTAGCGGGGTTGAGGTGCTGTGTGTGTGTGACCGCAGGTGGTTCCCTCAGTGTGTCGTCAGACCTGTCAGGTGGCGGTGGTCTGTTGTCGACCTCTGTTGACGCCTCACCCATTGGCTTCCCTCCTTACTGGATATTTTCAAGCTTAAGGTGAGTTAATGGCATGTTAACTCACTAGGCAATCGCGGAGTGTTTGCCCTGTCGGCGAGGGTTGCTGCGTCGCCGAGGGTCGCTGCGTCGCCGAGGGTCGCTGCGTCGCCGAGGGTCGCTGCGTCGCCGAGGGTCGCTGCGTCGGCGAGGGTTGCTGCGTCGGCGAGGGTTGCTGCGTCGGCGAGGGTTGCTGCGTCGGCGAGGGTTGCTGCGTCGGCGAGGGTTGCTGCGTCGCCGAGGGTCGCGCGTCGCCGAGGGTTGCTGCGTCGCCGAGGGTTGCTGCGTCGCCGAGGGTTGTTGCGTCGCCGAGGGTTGCTGCGTCGCCGAGGGTTGCTGCGTCGCCGAGGGTTGCTGCGTCGCCGAGGGTTGCTGCGTCGCCGTGGGTTGCTGCGTCGCCGAGGGTCGCGCGTCGCCGAGGGTTGCTGCGTCGCCGAGGGTTGCTGCGTCGCCGAGGGTTGCTGCGTCGCCGAGGGTTGCTGCGTCGCCGAGGGTTGCTGAGTCGCCGAGGGTTGCTGAGTCGCCGAGGGTTGCTGCGTCGCCGAGGGTTGCTGCGTCGCCGAGGGTTGCTGCGTCGCCGAGGGTTGCTGCGTCGCCGAGGGTTGCTGCGTCGCCGAGGGTTGCTGCGTCGCCGAGGGTTGCTGCGTCGCCGAGGGTTGCTGCGTCGCCGAGGGTTGCTGCGTCGCCGAGGGTTGCTGCGTCGGCGAGGGTTGCTGCGTCGGCGAGGGTTGCTGCGTCGGCGAGGGTTGCTGCGTCGGCGAGGGTTGCTGCGTCGGCGAGGGTCGCTGCGTCGGCGAGGGTTGCTGCGTCGGCGAGGGTTGCTGCGTCGGCGAGGGTTGCTGCGTCGGCGAGGGTTGCTGCGTCGGCGAGGGTTGCTGCGTCGGCGAGGGTTGCTGCGTCGCCGAGGGTTGCTGCGTCGGCGAGGGTCGCTGCGTCGGCGAGGGTCGCTGCGTCGGCGAGGGTTGCTGCGTCGCCGAGGGTTGCTGCGTCGCCGAGGGTTGCTGCGTCGCCGAGGGTTGCTGCGTCGCCGAGGGTTGCTGCGTCGCCGAGGGTTGCTGCGTCGCCGAGGGTTGCTGCGTCGCCGTGGGTTGCTGCGTCGCCGAGGGTCGCGCGTCGCCGAGGGTTGCTGCGTCGCCGAGGGTCGCGCGTCGCCGAGGGTTGCTGCGTCGCCGAGGGTTGCTGCGTCGCCGAGGGTTGCTGCGTCGCCGAGGGTTGCTGCGTCGCCGAGGGTCGCTGCGTCGCCGAGGGTCGCTGCGTCGCCGAGGGTCGCTGCGTCGCCGAGGGTTGCTGCGTCGCCGAGGGTTGCTGCGTCGCCGTGGGTTGCTGCGTCGCCGTGGGTTGCTGCGTCGCCGAGGGTCGCGCGTCGCCGAGGGTTGCTGCGTCGCCGAGGGTTGCTGCGTCGCCGAGGGTTGCTGCGTCGCCGTGTGTTGCTGCGTCGCCGTGGGTTGCTGCGTCGCCGAGGGTCGCGCGTCGCCGAGGGTTGCTGCGTCGCCGAGGGTTGCTGCGTCGCCGAGGGTTGCTGCGTCGCCGAGGGTTGCTGCGTCGCCGAGGGTTGCTGCGTCGCCGAGGGTCGTGCGTCGCCGAGGGTCGCTGCGTCGCCGAGGGTCGCTGCGTCGCCGAGGGTCGCTGCGTCGCCGAGGGTCGCTGCGTCGCCGAGGGTCGCTGCGTCGCCGTGGGTCGCTGCGTCGCCGAGGGTCGCGCGTCGCCGAGGGTTGCTGCGTCGCCGAGGGTCGCGCGTCGCCGAGGGTTGCTGCGTCGCCGAGGGTTGCTGCGTCGCCGAGGGTTGCTGCGTCGCCGAGGGTTGCTGCGTCGCCGAGGGTCGCGCGTCGCCGAGGGTTGCTGCGTCGCCGAGGGTTGCTGCGTCGCCGAGGGTTGCTGCGTCGCCGAGGGTTGCTGCGTCGCCGAGGGTCGCGCGTCGCCGAGGGTTGCTGCGTCGCCGAGGGTTGCTGCGTCGCCGAGGGTTGCTGCGTCGCCGAGGGTTGCTGCGTCGCCGTGGGTTGCTGCGTCGCCGAGGGTTGCTGCGTCGCCGAGGGTCGCGCGTCGCCGAGGGTTGCTGCGTCGCCGAGGGTTGCTGCGTCGCCGAGGGTTGCTGCGTCGCCGAGGGTTGCTGCGTCGCCGAGGGTTGCTGCGTCGCCGAGGGTCGCGCGTCGCCGAGGGTCGCTGCGTCGCCGAGGGTCGCTGCGTCGCCGAGGGTCGCTGCGTCGCCGTGGGTCGCTGCGTCGCCGAGGGTCGCGCGTCGCCGAGGGTTGCTGCGTCGCCGAGGGTCGCGCGTCGCCGAGGGTTGCTGCGTCGCCGAGGGTTGCTGCGTCGCCGAGGGTTGCTGCGTCGCCGAGGGTTGCTGCGTCGCCGAGGGTTGCTGCGTCGCCGAGGGTTGCTGCGTCGCCGAGGGTCGCGCGTCGCCGAGGGTTGCTGCGTCGCCGAGGGTTGCTGCGTCGCCGAGGGTTGCTGCGTCGCCGAGGGTTGCTGCGTCGCCGAGGGTTGCTGCGTCGCCGAGGGTTGCTGCGTCGCCGAGGGTCGCGCGTCGCCGAGGGTTGCTGCGTCGCCGAGGGTTGCTGCGTCGCCGAGGGTTGCTGCGTCGCCGAGGGTTGCTGCGTCGCCGAGGGTTGCTGCGTCGCCGAGGGTTGCTGCGTCGCCGAGGGTTGCTGCGTCGCCGAGGGTCGCTGCGTCGCCGAGGGTCGCGCGTCGCCGAGGGTCGCTGCGTCGCCGAGGGTCGCTGCGTCGCCGAGGGTCGCTGCGTCGCCGTGGGTCGCTGCGTCGCCGAGGGTCGCGCGTCGCCGAGGGTTGCTGCGTCGCCGAGGGTTGCTGCGTCGCCGAGGGTTGCTGCGTCGCCGAGGGTTGCTGCGTCGCCGAGGGTTGCTGCGTCGCCGAGGGTTGCTGCGTCGCCGTGGGTTGCTGCGTCGCCGAGGGTTGCTGCGTCGCCGTGGGTTGCTGCGTCGCCGAGGGTCGCGCGTCGCCGAGGGTTGCTGCGTCGCCGAGGGTTGCTGCGTCGCCGAGGGTTGCTGCGTCGCCGAGGGTTGCTGCGTCGCCGAGGGTTGCTGCGTCGCCGAGGGTTGCTGCGTCGCCGAGGGTTGCTGCGTCGCAAGGGTTGCTGCGTCGCCGAGGGTCACTGCGTCGCCGAGGGTCGCTGCGTCGCCGAGGGTCGCTGCGTCGCCGTGGGTCGCTGCGTCGCCGAGGGTCGCGCGTCGCCGAGGGTTGCTGCGTCGCCGAGGGTCGCGCGTCGCCGAGGGTTGCTGCGTCGCCGAGGGTTGCTGCGTCGCCGAGGGTTGCTGCGTCGCCGAGGGTTGCTGCGTCGCCGAGGGTTGCTGCGTCGCCGAGGGTTGCTGCGTCGCCGAGGGTTGCTGCGTCGCCGAGGGTCGCGCGTCGCCGAGGGTCGCGCGTCGCCGAGGGTTGCTGCGTCGCCGAGGGTTGCTGCGTCGCCGAGGATCGCTGCGTCGCCGAGGGTCGCTGCGTCGCCGAGGGTTGCTGCGTCGCCGAGGGTTGCTGCGTCGCCGAGGGTCGCGCGTCGCCGAGGGTTGCTGCTTCGCCGAGGGTTGCTGCGTCGCCGAGGGTTGCTGCGTCGCCGAGGGTTGCTGCGTCGCCGAGGGTTGCTGCGTCGCCGAGGGTCGCTGCGTCGCCGAGGGTTGTCCTGTCCGCGAGGGTTGTCCTGTCCGCGAGGGTCACTGCCTTCAAAATCTGTTTCTATTGTTTCAGGACAGCTTCGGGGCTCTCCACGCTGCTGTACAAGACTCCACCCAGCTCTGCTGCCTTCCCTGCCCCGAGGACGACGACAGGCGGCCCCGAGGACACGACAGGCGGCCCCGAGGACGACAACAGGCTGCCCCGAGGCGAACGACAGGCTGCCCCGAGGACGACAACAGGCTGCCCCGAGGACGACGACAGGCTGCCCCGAGGACGACGACAGATTGCCCCGAGGCCGACACAGGTAAGTAGGCTAGTAGAGCTACTAGGTAAGTAGACTAACTCCCTGAGCTAGTCACCAACTATAAAAGGCAGCGTCACTTTCACTTCAGTTATATTTATACCAAAGTATTAACATGCAGCTTATATTTCTGCCTGTATCATAACATAGAAAACTTTAATTTAATCTAGATATTGTAATAAACATTGACCTTCGGAAGGTCGTAGTTCCCATCGGTAGGGAAAGGTCCGCCGAGAAACCTGGTTTAAAATTTGAATGTCTTTTCTGTGATGGATTCACAAAAACTTTTATCTCTGCCTTTTTGACAACATATAGAAATATAAGCTTTATTTGTGAATCTGTATAGATTAAGCAATATATCGGAGCGTGTAGAGTTCGGTGTTCTATGAGTTAGAAGTTGTGTTAGCAGTACCCGTGGTGTAGTGGTTAATCGCTCGCCTGGCGTTTAGCGAGCGCTTTGTCCTGGGTTCGTATCCTGGCCGGGGAGGATTTGCAAATCCTTAACTGTAGCCTCTGTTTAACTCGACAGTAAAATGGGTACCTGATTGTTAAACTATTTTTCGCAGAGTCGTATTACATGGAACATAAGGACTTAATCCTATGGATTAAGGAAAGGATTATATCCTTAATCCTTTCGTAGCCCGAAACGCTACGCGTGCTAGTGGCTGTACAAGAATGCAAGAACTCTTGTATAAATAAATAAAAAATAAATGAGCGAAAATGTAGCCCGCTCCTGCACAAGACAGCACATATATGACTTCTTTATAAGCCAAATATTAACTATAAGCAATAAGTATATACGAGATATATTTAAGTTATATTTTTTCAAGGCATTAGCTCTTCCTCTGTTTTATTAATTAAACAATAAAGATTTTATACAAAATTAAACAATATCCTGAGTTACTTTACAATTTATTTAAATTGACTATAAGCAAGTGCGAGGACAAGAGTCGTTTAAGTAGCGAACGCATACCAACGGATAGCGTTAGTATCTATATAACAAAATTATTGTCCTGTGGAGTCGATTTAACTTCTAGACAACTTTTTTTTAATAAATATTAAATATTTTGTGGTTATTTATGAAAGATATTATAAACAGGCATTGTACTTGTTAATATCGCCAATTAAATTTCAGCCAAGAAGTGAGGCTGACATGCCAGCAAACACGCCTGGCGATCATATATCCTACGGCGTCACCTGATACATATTTACTTATAATTTCGTTATGAAATTAGATTATTTCATAGTAAAAATAGGTTTGATCATTTTCTGCATTCAGTACTAACATTATAGTGAGGAAATATACCATATTTCTTCATTACTTACGTAATGCTAGCAGGATTTGGGCAATTCTATGGACCCCCCCCTTCTGGAGGTCATCAGGAAAAATAGGGGGACCTTTCACAAGCCAAAATTTGCTTACTGTAAGTAATGCATGCACATGACTGTAAAGCCTCCGCCTAGTTGGGTGGGTGTGGAGTAAGACTAATAACTGTGTGACTCACCATAGATGTAAAGTGCCTTGTATAGTGACTGTTGTGAGCCTCTTGTTGAATCACTTGTGAGACAAAAGATTATTGATGTATGTATTTGTGTGGGTGATTAAATATGTATGTGTATGTATATATATATATATATATATATATATATATACGTATGTACATGTATGCATGAGTATATGTACATGTATATATAACATTAATAATTGTATAACTAGCGTCAAAAGATTGTTATTTGCTTAGCTAAACGAACTAGAGGGTTCAGTTCCTGAACCGATTATGTGCCTCTGTAATCCTTTACACCACCGCCCACGGGATGGGTATGGGGTGCATAATAAAGAAAGAAATTGAAATTGAATTTCACAAGCCGCCGGCTTCGTGTCTTCGAGACTACTAGAGAGAGATGGTGACCCACGGGGTAATTAAAGATAAAAATATCAAGATGGAAGTATCGTAAGATAATTTCACAAATATCATCATTGAACTTTTAAAAAATTGAATGTTAATAGTTTGACATTTTCAATGAAATCACTGGAACCATAACCTCTGTGATTGCTTTAAAAACTATATTTTTATTAATTAAAGTAAGGAGACAAACAAGGGTTAGGGAGGGAGGGAATTATCAGGGGAAAGCACCAGGCCATTACTATATAGCACTTGGAAGGGATCAGGATAAGGATTTGGGATGGGACGGGGAGGGGGGAGGGAGGGGAAGAATGGTGCCCAACCACTTGGACGGTCGGGGGATTGAACGCCGACCTGCATTCAGCGAAACCGTCGCTCTACCGTCCAGCCCAAGTGGTCGGGCAGCAAGGGATAGGGAGCCAGAGGCCGTGGTGGGGTGGAGGTGTAAGCGCCGTCCCTCGCGGGACCAAACAACAACAACACCTCCGGCCGTCACACCTTTACCACCCAACAACAAAAGTAAGTTTCCTCGTGACGACTTATATTGAATGTTGTAACTAGCTCATCAAGATTGTAACTTGCTTAGCTAAATGAATTGTGGGGTTCAGTCCCTGAGCCCATTATGTGCCTCTGTAACCCTTTCCACTACCACCCACAAGATGGGTATGGGGTGCATAATAAATGAACTAAACTAACTAAACCTCATATTCACTAGTTACTCGAAATTTAAACATACATTAAGATTTCCTACCCTTCTACGTTGTGGGTTTGTTATGTTAGGCCTTATTTTAGTGTTTTAATGTGGAGTCCGTTGTTGGTGGGAGTGGAAGGGTAGCATCATTGGGGGTATTTATTTGGTTTATAGGAAAATAATGTTTGGGTTATGTAATTAAAATGTTTATTGATGTTTTCCTAACATAGGATTAGACTTTGTTCATTGTCATCCACCCAGTTATTAACCAGACCAAATGGTGCTTGGTCCAAATCCCATGTGATTTGTATTTATATATACAGCAGTTCTTACATTCTTATAAAGCCACTAGCAGGCATAGCATTTCGGGCAGATCCTTAATCCTGATGTTCCCTGGAATACGACCCGTCAAATCGTTTAACAACCCGGTACCCATTCACTGCTGGATGAACAGAGGCTACAGTTAAGGTTTGGCATCCAGTCGATCCTCCCCGGCCAGTATACGAACCCAGGCCAAAGTGCTCGCAAAGCATCAGGTTTGTCTTTTATTACTGCTGAATATATAGTCACTACTGTATGTGATTCACTATATAGTCATAGTGGCATAGCACTTAGGTGTTGATAATTACCCAACACTTTCGTAGGATTTGTACATCATTAGTGATGTCACAGCTAATAGAAAATTTGCTTTTGGGCCGAGGATGAGTGTTCACAGACGCGCTTTAGGTTGATCCGGTTTCCCTTCTTCCCTGTTCGCGGGTACGGGTCTCTCACATTGTCCACAGGGTTATTAAGTCTAGCCAACCTGCGGCCTATCCCCGTGCCCATGATGTTCGTAAGTCTGCTCCTCTTGCTGCCGTCTTTGGTAACATGTCCTGGGCTGACATTCGGGCACAGGGTTTTTTGGCGGTCAAACAGGGTCCTGGCTTCATGCTACCTCGTTAATGTTCCTGGGCCTAGTCGGGCCTGTCTCCCTTTGGGTCGGCGGCTGCAGCCTGTCTCGACTTCGAGTTGAGATGTGGAGCACCGACCGCCTCCCGGGTAAGTCCTGTTCTTTTTTTTAGTCTTTGGTGAAGTAGCTCCGGGGAGCTGTAGGAGCTCCCCCCAGAAAACCAGCATTCAGAGTAATGAAACGCCATATTCTGGGTGAGTCCCGGAGGCTCCCGGCAACTCTCCCTCCCTCCGGTCAGCGGTTTTCGCATATTTTGATATCCAGCCTCAGAACTGCAGGGTGGATCGCCCACGCAGGGGGGGGTCTGGGGCTCCCCCTTCCCCCTCTTGAGGAGGGTATAGCTGTGCGGCTCGTGTGATGTCATGCTTGTTTGCCCTTTTTCAAATGGGGAGTTCTGTCTACTCGTTTGTCTATTTTCGTAATTTTAACAAGAATATGGGTTTGTTTTGGGGTGCTTACCATTCTGGGTGTCTGTCTCAGTCGATGGCAGATATAGAATGTTCCAACATCACATGTTCATTTCTATAGGCCATTGCTCCTCGTGCCTCTCTGAGGGGGCCAGGTTCTGGCTCGTGCTTCCTGGTAGGCTTTGAACTCCACCCACATCGACTGATGCCAAAGTTAGGGATATCCATATCAGCCTGGATAGCTCCCGGGGAGCCTCCGGAACTCGCCCAGAAAATGGCATTTCATTACATTCAATGCTGGTTTTTTAAGACAAATTTCCTCAGCATGTAGGCTATACAGTGTCTCAAAACTACCATCTAACATTGCCATGCAATTTAATTGTGTATTATTTTCAGGGCATGTCGATGTTACCAGAACCCCATAAAGATCGAGATCGTCAGAAATGGCAGCAGCCTAAAAACTCCAATAAGTTATTTCCCTCAATCTCAAGAATTGAGCTTGCATTTTACTTTATTTCATTCTGGAGTGGATGTTTTTACAGTCTCTACAGATTTTATCGCACCTCACAAAGTAAGTTTCTTGTTTTATACATTCTGTCTTTGATACTTTTTTGTCTTTTGTCTCTGAAAGTTGATAAGCTATATTAATCCTTGTCTACCACATTCTCAGTAATAAGTCAACTCCCACACACACTATATTCATGCACTTTACAAACTTTTTAGTTTATATTATGCATCATCGCACATCCCATGCTTTGTATTTTAACACAGGATGGGGCCAGTATTTACCAGTTACTCCAATGCCTGACAGTTGGCTTGGGACACGGCAGGACCAGACAGACTTGGAGTGGTTCGTCTGGGTTCCTATAATACTCTCCTACGCTCCCTGGGGATTTGTACATGTTGTTATATCACAGCTGATTAGAAGATTTTGTCCACAGGTAAGAAATGTGTTGTGAAGCACAGTATGTGATCAGAAGCACATCAGTATATAGCCTGAAATTAGTTCTGTGTGACATGTAAACATTCATAATTAAAAAAAAGCGAGACCATTACTCTACCGTCCAGCCCAAAAGGTTGGGCTGGACAGGTGGGCTTGCTTCAGTAGGAACTGAAGCAAGGGACGAAACGTCCTCAACCTATTCTCAAACTTTAAATGGGTGAGATGCCGAGCTTGCTTGAACGCTGAAGCTTAGGCGACTAATTTGAGTATCAAGTGGGCCATTTTTTTAAACTTGCTTCAGTAGGAACTGAAGCAAGAGTGCCTAGGCAAAACCTGGAGCATATAGACAAGATGAAGGAAACTCGTGGAAAAAGATGAATCTGAAAGACCTGCTGTCACCTGAAAATATACCCAGAAGGGTTGGTGGGGAGGGGGGGGATGGGCTTGACTGAGGAAGTGAACTGAAACTGCTGTGCTGCACTAAATACCTCTTGAAAAAGATACTAGAGACAATGATGGAGATTCATGAACCCTCATCACGTCAAGGCACCAACAAATTGTACCGAAGCCCCCAGGGGGAGAACCAGGTTTGCCACCAGATGCTTAGGAAGACTGGCAGGCATCCCCTACACAAAGGAAAGTCCAACCCAACTCCAGTTACAACAACCTCGTTAAAGAATAATGTATCCCTGATGAGAAACTCTGGCTCAATTGTCTCTGCTGCCAGCAAGAATGGGGCAACCCCAGAGAAGGCCTTGCAGCTCCCGAATTAGGAGCCAAAGCTCTAAAAACTGCAAATGCCTTGGAGCCTGGAGCAAAAAGAGCAGTAATGGCTTGGTACACCGCATAAACACAGCCCAAAACTGATGTGTCACAAGAGGAAGAGCCAACCATTAGCAAGTTCCCAGAATCAAATGCTACCACCTCTGGCAAAAGAGCAGGGGTCACCAACTATAGGGTGTCCATGCCAGACCAAGACTGCAGAAAAAATAACTGGGACTGTCTTGTACATTGGCCACTGGCTGAAATGCCACACCCCACAAATGATGTGCAGTGAAAAACAAAGGTCAGTGACAACTCACAGTTGGACTATTATGAAGCTATTGAAGTATGTACTGTATCTAACAAATTAATAAATCATTTACTGTATATATATATATATATATATATATATATATATATATATATATATATATATATATATATATATATATATATATATATATATATATATATATATATATATATACATATATATATTTGTTTTACATGCCATTCACACTTCATTCTCAGCATTATGGCAAAGATAAGTTGTTTTAAGTACAGTATCACAGAAATCAAAAGATTTTTGTTTTTGTTTTTTCAGCATTTGTGTAACTTCTACATTGGTTTTAGCGTCTGTATAACTGTTCCCCTCATTGGGAGAGTGGGCACAGCGCTGTGCTTTGCTGTGCCATCCATCATGTTTGTGGTCCTCTTGACACGCCTCAAGCTCATCATTTGGCTCACATGGTGTCTCATACTCATTCTTTTCAACACGCAGTTCTTCACCAACTATGTGGTAAGGCTTGGATGAAATTGTTTTTTTGGCATTGTAGTGATTTTTTCTGGACAAAGTTATGTTAGAAACTTGATGTTTTGTTCTCATCGTCTGGGATGTTACCATCATCTGCAGCTCTTGAAGCCTTTGAATTATCTTAGCCTTATCTAGAAACTCTTTCAATTAGTTATTTTTGTAATTTGATAGATTAAGAGTAAAATTTATTTTGATGCATCATGATAATAAAGTTGCAGGGTAAATTTATATTAGGATACTTTCACCTTCTACCTGCTAAATATACCAGGTGGGGTAAAGGAGGTCAGGTTAGAATAATAATCTTGTTGCCTCTGAGAGTGGTAGGGGAATGTGTAGTCTAAGCTTCATACTATAAGAAGGAATTTGTCTATTAGAATTATTTTTTTATAATAGGAATTCTGGGTAGAAGACATCCCAGAAGGTGTATACAAAGTGTCGGTGATGGTAGCGTGGATTATCCTACGCAGCCTGAGCTTCAGCCTGGAAATCTGCGATACTGACCCAGAGAGTAAGCTGCGACCCGTTCCACTGCTAACTATGCTGTTTGGATACTGCCTCTACCTTCCATTCCTGTGCACTGGGCCATACATGCCTTTTACCGACTTCAAGGCTGGGGTATGTCGTCCTTTAACTACAACTGTTAAAGTATTACTAATAATGTTCTTAATAAAATTCTTTTTGTTTTCGTTGTCACTCCACAGAATTAGCAGCCTTATGGCATTATTCTCATGGGCATTTCTTGCTATAATTAGCTAACACTATACTTACATACAATACTTGTGTACTTAATTTACTTTTTCAGCTTGCAGAACCATACCGAATTTGGACACTAAGAAGATTCATTGGGGTTGGCCTTCAAATTATGAGATTTTTATGGTGGATGGGATTCACTCAGTTTCTCTTATACCAGTTTTTTGCACAGTAAGTTTTTAGCAGATAATTTAGATATGAGTTTTTTTTATAAGAAACTGGAGTGAATATGAGAAGTTATAATGTAAGAGAGATGACTATTACTTTTATATGTCATTTGAATACACTTTGTGCTTGATCTGCCTCATTTGTTTTTGGCAAGAAGGTCTAGACACAATTACTCGTCTAGTTGTGCTTAATGTTGAGCATTAGTTAATATTTGTCATTGTTCTTCTTTAGAGGCTCTTTAATGAGCTTACCTTGAGAATCTCTTTATAGCCTTTATATTTGCAAACTTGTTTGCAAATATTACACTAAAGAAGTGTTTCCTGACATCCCACTGGCTCAGCTGCATCTGTAAACAGGAGCTGCCTCATATGAGCCAATAGGTCTTCTGCAGTTTCCTTTATTTTTACCTTCTTATGGACTATAGCTTCCACTTGTGAAATGATTGTGGTGAGGGTCAGGCGATCAGTTCTAGGTGGACAGGAAGGTGTGCTTCAGGGGGAGTTAATATCAGTGGGTGAGTTAGAAGGCGGAGGTATGCTTGGGAGGTTGTTCATTATAGTGTGAGACTGTATGAGATTGTAGTTGGTCCTATTCACTGCAGGGAGAGAGATGGTACAAGGCCAAGGAGTTTTCTTGGATTTGTGAAAGTAACAAAGTGATAAATGAAACAAATTCATTGTAGTGCTCTTATAAATGAAATAATAACATCAAAGATAGAGAACAATGAATATATTTCAATATCTAAAGGTAAAATAGGTAAAACTTTGCTAATTTTGTAAAGCATGTATGAGATTGAAAACAGATTAATTTAAAGAAGAATAACAGAGGTGATGGCAAGAGCTTCTTTTTCTATGATGTAACACATTGTCATCAATATCCTATTAAATTATTTGATGCTAATATTTATTAAAATTCTTTTTTGATTAAAATGTGTAAAGTGTAAAGCTGGTAATGTTTTTGGTGTTTCCAACAGTGTTTAGGGGGCGGCAAGCCCTAAGTGTGAAGGGCTAATTAGATTAGCTCAGGCTCTTGACATCACTAACTGGATTTGTTAAGACTGTAAGTTTAGAAGCCATACCTTTATGATAAATTATACCAATGAATTATATTCCATTTTTGTCCCACTAGGCTTGACTCTTGATTGTTGATGTATTTTACAGCTCGCTGCACTTCACTCCAGAGCTTGTGAAGAAAATGTCTTCCTGGTCGATGGCTGGCTTTGTTTATTTTCTCACTGCCTTCCTCCAGTTGAAATATGTTGGTAAGTTTAGCATCTTAACACACACTATACATAAGGTTGCAAATGCAGTGATAATTTTTAAGTGAAATAATATATCATGTGTGCCAAACTACTAGCCCATTACAGTAATTTAAAATCTATTGTTGCAAAATTGCTGAAATGAATAATGGCATCAGCCATTCATTTACATCTTGATAGACACAGATTAATAAAGAATATAGAAATTGGTTTTACTAAGAGATGCTCATGCTAAGATGCTAAGGCTAGTCAAGCAAAAAAAAGAATGGGGGCCAAAGACCTCGGACTGTGCTCAACATATTTGAGGAGAAAAAAATCCTCAATGACTCAAATTTCTATGAGTTAGATGAGGCAGGTTGCAAGAATAAATGTGGTCTACCGAAAGGTAAGTATAAAATTAAATTTTTAATGTACAGTACTTGAAAACATATGGTTTTTTATTTTAGTGTGTAGGTATGCAAACATGTATTCTTTCATCTTTGGTAAGACAATGCACACCAAAATTGCAGAAAACTTATAAAAATATAAAATTGCCTGAAATTTAAAAATAAAAAAAATGGAAGTACAGCAATCTGGAATGATAAAAGTACTGTAGTCCAGATAATCAAATGGTATTATGATGTTTTAGATAATAGAAATTCAGTATAATATTAGCAATTGTCTGCTGGAAATAATGTTGCTATAATCTGTATTTGCCTAATGTTTATGAGCTGTGATAAAAGTAATCTCTCCGTAGTGTTGTATGGGTTGCCATCAGTGTTAGCTCGAGTAGAAGGCTACGACCCCCCGAGACATCCTCGCTGCACCCTCATGACCTACAGATTTTCTGATATTTGGCGGTACTTTGATCATGGGCTGTATCGCTTTATGCTCAAGTGAGTTTTATCAATTATCATTTTATCAAATTTATCAAATTTTATCATTTGTATGTGAATATTTTGCTTGAAATAAAGCCCCTCTTTTCTTTCATAAAATATAATACAGTAGTATGGAGAAATTAGTTTAATTTTTGTGGAAACAAATAATCTGTTCTGATGACAAACAAATCTTCAGAAATCTGAATGAATATTTCACACTTGACCAGAATTGAATCCATGAGAATCAGGATGGGGGGAAGGGAGGGGGTTGAATAATTAATATTATTTCTTAAATCATTTAACTTAGGCATACCACAACCAGTCTATGTCCCTCCCATACCCCAGACCATTTCCTCTACGAATTTGGGTAAGGCTAACCCCAAGCATGTGGTGTCCAACTTTGGACAGACAAAGTGTGTGTGTGTAATTACCTATGTGTAATTACCTAAGTGTAGTCGCAGGATGAAAGCTACGCTCGTGGTGTCCCGTCTACCCAGCACCCTTTGTCATATAACGCTTTGAAACTACTGACGGTTTTGGCCTCCACCACCTTCTCACCTAACTTGTTCCAACCGTCTACCATTCTATTTGAGAAAGTGAATTTTCTTATATTTGGCATCTTTGTTTAGTTAGTTTAAATCTATGACCTCTTGTTCTTGAAGTTCCAGGTCTCAGGGAAATCTTCCCTATCAATTTTATCAATTCCTGTTACTATTTTGTATGTATTGATCATATCACCTCTTTTTCTTCTGTCTTCTAATTTTGGCATGTTTAATACCACTAACCTCTACTCGTAGCTCTTGCCCTTCAGTTCTGGGAGCCACTTAGTAGCATGTCTTTGCACCTTTTCCAGTTTGTTGATGTGCCTCTTAAGATATGGGTGAACTAATGTGTTAACTTAAGATATGGGTGTGTATGTGTACTCACCTAGTTGTGTTTGCGGGGGTTGAGCTCTGGCTCTTTGATCCCGCCGCTCAACTGTCAATCAACTGGTGTACAGATTCCTGAGCCTATTGGGCTCTGTCATATCTACATTTGAAACTGTGTATGGAGTCAGCCTCCACCACAACACTACTTAATGCATTCCATTTGTTAACTACCCTGGCACTGAAAAAATTCTTTCTAACGTCTCTGTGGCTCATCTGGATACTAAGTTTCCACCTGTGTCCCCTTGTTCGTGTTCCACCCGCGCTAAAGAGTTTGTCTTTGTCCACCCTGTCAATTCCCCTGAGAATTTTGTAGGTGGTTATCATGTCTCCCCTTACTCTTCTGTTTTCCAGGGTTGTGAGGTTCAGCTCCCTTAGCCTTTCCTCGTAACTCATTCCTCTCAGTTCCAGGACCAGTCTGGTGGCATACCTCTGAATCTTCTCTAACTTTGTCTTGTGTTTAACTAGGTATGGACTCCAGGCTGGAGCTGCATACTCCAGGATTGGTCTTACATAAGTGGTATACAGGGTCCTGAATGATTCCTTACACAAGTTTCTAAAGGCAGTTCTTATATTGGCCAGTCTAGTATATGCCGCTGATGATATCCTTTTGATGTGGGCCTCTGGGGACAGGTTCGGTGTGATATTGACCCCCAGATCTTTCTCTCTATTTGACTCTTGTAGGATTTCACCTCCCAGATGGTACCTTGTGTTCAGCCTTCTGCTCCCTTCGCCTAATTTCATTACTTTACACTTTCCTGAGTTAAACTTTAGCAGCCATTTTCTAGACCATTCCTCCAGTTTATCCAGGTCGTCCTGTAGTCTCTGTCTATCTTCATCTGTTTTGATTCTTCTCATAATTTTTGTGTGTGTGTCTATCTATCTATCTATCTATCTATATATATATATATATATATATATATATATATATATATATATATATATATATATATATATATATATATATATATATATATATATATATATATATATATATATATATATATATATATATATATATATATATATATATATATATATATATATATATATATATATATATATATATATATATATATATACACATACTGTACATAAAACTATATATACATACATAAAATAACTGAATAACGGAGAAAGTTTGTTTGTCCAAGATTGGAAGCCAGACACTTGGGGCTAGCCTCGCCAAACTTTGCAGGGTGACTGGCAGGTGTTGGGATTCTATCATGGGGTAATCGGCCCTTTGATACCATATTCCAACCTTGCTAACTACCAGACTCCATTCACACTAAGCTTCATCCAGCACGATTTCCTGGAGCCGCCACTGCTCAGATGGGGTGCCAGAGTAGTGAAGATGGTACTGTGATGCAGATATAGCAATTCTCAAATTGGTAATGTTTGGGTTTCATCGTGTGGTTACATAATATCCTCCAGGTGTGAATATTTCACTTTGATGTAGCAGATACTTTTTGCTTAGACTTTCACTACAAGTTATATGTACATTTTAGTCTTGTGTGTTTAAACCTAATATCAATGTTCATGTCATATTTAGTATGTTAGTCAGTCTATCATGTAGATTTCTCCACCAAGTGTTTCATGTGTTGCTTTAGAGAATCACTTTAAGGATCGGAGATGGTCAGTTGCAATATATTTAGAATGATTGTGGCCATTGTTTGTATTTTAGAGGAAGTAATCAAAGGTATTGATAAGTGTTATCAATACCATTTAACAATTGTGATTATTAAAAGCATATTTGTTTATCTTTTCTTTTGTTCAAAACTTTTTCCTGTTAAGACAGAAGTAAATATACATTTTGCCTCTCCTTGCAGACACATTTACATCCCTTGGGTTGGATTTGAACCAAGTTTAGTAAGACAACTACAAGGAACAGCACTTGTCTTTACATTCGTATATGTTTGGCATGGTGTGTCTACTCAGGTGTTCTGGTGGGCAACAATTAACTTCTTTGGAGTTGTTGCTGAGAAATTAGGAGACTCCATTTCTCGGTTGCCTACTTATGAAGCATGGGAGGTAAGCAGCCTGTTGTTTACTTATACTCGGAAAGTATGTTAACTGCTAGGATGTGGATAAGATAGTAACTAGGTCTGTGGCAAGCATCATCTTCACATGATTGTGACTAGGTCTGTGACCTAGTCCTATCAAGCATCATCTTGACATGATAGTGGGTGGAGTCTTTGTTGCCTTAACCTTTAATTTCCTACATCATGGTGTGCATGGAAAAAATTATTCAATTTCAATGAGAATCTTTCTCATTTGGCAATTCAAACACAGAACGTAATTGCAGACAGTAATTGGAGCTATTTAGGGTTAATCAAAGGGCTTTACTCATGTATATCAGTCACAGAATGTCCATCCAGTCCATTCTGGACATGGGGATGACTTTGCACATCAGTGAATAACTTCTGCGGTCATACAGGGATGAACTGAGCATTTGCCAGTGTCTCTTCCTTCTTTAATTGCCTGGCAAGTGCTGTTTGAAAAGAACCCCCACTGCATCAAGAATAATGACAGTCATATTGACTGACTGGATTCTGCTGAGCCCTGGGACACTGGGACTTTTACCTAAGGAAGTGACTTGGTAATTTAAGCTCAGATGTCAAATGTAATACTGATCTTTAAGAAAGAAACAGGTGGGAAGCCCAAGCATACAGACTGGTATGTCTGGGCTTCTTGCATGTTACTAACATGCATTCCATGATTTATGGAGTATCTGATGGTGATAAATTTTGTGACAGACACACGGAATGGATTTGGAGGGGGGGAGGAAAGTTGTTTTGCTACCTTGATAGAGTTCTATGACAAGGTTACAATGATACACCAAGAGAGAGATAAGGTTGGGTATATTACTTCTTCCTAGACTGCCAGAAAGCATTTGATACAGTTCCTCACAAAAGGCTAGTGCATAAAATTAAGAGGCAGGCTGGGATAACTGGGACACTAAACTATGTAAGAGTACCTAACAAACAGGAAATGGTCATAGAGTAAACAATCCCTGTAGAGTTGTGGTATTGCATTCTATGCCTCACAAGCATTTTCAGTCTGATTAAAGCCCTGGTCAGGGAAGAATACTTGGAAACCGATCATAACTGTTCTTTCTTACTCAAGCAACAGTAATTAGGTGGGTTATATTCCAAGGTAAAAAATAGTTAAGTCTGTGGAAAGGGCAAGTTCTGAGATTGCTAACACGAGTTAAGTCGTCATCTGTCACCACTTGTTGTTTAAAACAAAAAATCAGGTGTTGATTTAATGAAACTGCCATTTCTGGCGAGTCACTCTGTAGCTCCCTGTAACTTTAACTGGGTCTCGCCACCACATCGCAGCACTAGCTAGCACAAAGGTATGAGAAACTGGCAACACCTATTATACCTGGTCCAACCATTAAGCATCCAACTCTTAAGCTTAGTGCCTTCTGGAAAGTCATCCACATAAACTATGAACATGATTTGGGACACACAAACCCTTGGGATCCCATTTGTAATTTCTCCGCAATTGAACATTCTTCCTTGGAGTACAGCCCTCATCTCTCTGTCATTACAGGAAGATGAGCAAGAAAGATTTAAACAAGAACCTAAAGATATCAATGTATAGTGAAGTACTGAAAGAACAAATTAAAACACTTGTAAATAATTAGAGTTAATATGTGATTTAAATTCTTTATGGCTTTGTAAATATTGTAAAGTACAAATAAACAAACCTGAGATAAATATTCTATTTCCTATGACTAAGGCATTATCAAGATTGGAGAGGAATATGACGAGAGCGGTGAGAGACGGCACATAAAGGCACACAGCCAGTAGTCCCAGAATCCTTCGCTGCCACGAACCAGGAAACCATCGACTCTGTAGATACAGAAAGAATACAAATTTTATAATACAGTATACTGTATTCTGAAATAATAATTGATTATCACACAGCAAAGAGAAAGTAAATATTTTCTTGTCAGTATGACTGCAGCAATGATCAGCATTGTTAATTCACAAATATAATGGTCTGGGTTTGATTCCCATGGCAAAACAAAGACGTTTAGGCAGGTTTCCTTTCACCTGATGCGTCTGGTCATCTAGCAGTAACTAGGTCCCTGCAAGTTGGAAAACTGTTGCAGGTTGGCATCATAGAAACTTCAGCAGTGGCCTAAGGCAACCTTGAATAGGTTAATAGCTTTCCTATCCCTGACAACAAAAAATAATGTCCTGTCCTTCACAGATGGGACCAAACCACAAATATTTCAGGTTTTGCCTATTATGAAAATTCATATTAATTCAAGCACTGAATATAATGGACCACCCTTTTCTGATTAGCCACTCGGCTGCTTTCTCTAGCTATAGCACTAGGGCTGCCAAGCAAAAGGTAGTCACACTAGGCTCCGAGACCTGCTTGAGCTTACAGGAAGCTCGGACTAGTATATAACACACGCTATGAAGTGAGGAGACCTTGGGGATCAAGAGAAAAATTCCACCAGTTTGTTTGGACGGCTTTTGTTGTTGTTGGCGAG
>WNGS01092210.1:18333584-18384649 GCA_020271785.1 Procambarus virginalis
GATCCAAATTCTCTCTCTCTCTCTCTCTCTCATTCTCTCTTCTCACTCATTCTCTTTCTCACTCACTCTCTTTCTCACTCTCTCATCTCATTCTCTCTCTCTCATTCTCTTTCACTCTCTCATTGTCATTCTCTCATTCTCTCTCTGTCATTCTCTCATTCTCTCTCATTCTCATTCTCTCTCTCTCATTCTCATTCTCTTTTCTCATTCTACTCACTCTCCAAAAGCTAGGGAGAATTTTAAGTGAAAATATATACAATTTATGATACAACAAAGTATTACAGAACCACGCAATTATCCCAAGGTTAATGTAACAAAAAGCAATCATGGGAACAACTAGTTGACCCCATGACGAGTGTTGACACTAACATCCAACATCTGCTGCAGAGACAGAGTAAATGGCCGAAGGCGCGGGAGTAACGGAGACAGGGGAGGATGCATGTGGTCCACTTGGTCTTCATCTGGAAGGTCATCAGAGTGGCTGTGGTGATGAGGATGGAGACCTTCGTCTACATGATCAT
Organism: Procambarus virginalis; assembly: GCA_020271785.1. NCBI lineage: Eukaryota > Metazoa > Arthropoda > Malacostraca > Decapoda > Cambaridae > Procambarus > Procambarus virginalis. The sequence goes on from WNGS01092210.1 coordinate 18,334,106, forward strand.
CATGATGGTGGGAACAGAAGACCCTCGCCACATGCTATTTGCAAGTTTAAATGAATTTGCCATAAATATATCTTATTTATATACAGTATTAATAATATATAATATATAAATAATATATACATTTTCAGTAAAGTACAAAATGCATTTCATTCTGGGGGGAGAACAATTGCACCATTTTCAGTTGGACTTAATTATTTTATTCAACTGCCGTTTATAAGTTCTGTTTACTTGTTAAACCTAAACACTTTGCTGGGTCTTGTATAAAAGTGGGTGAAGTTTACAATGCTGTATAATAGAGTACTTGTATTACTATACTGTTCATGTTTATTGGTTTAGAAAATGTTGGGTTAGTGCCAATATATGACATAGAAAAGGATTAGTAAATGGATAGTAAAAAAAAAAAGTATAATACATGTAGAAACAGAATTGTTGTATTTTTTCATATTAAGTTACAGTAATTCCTTTGATAATAATTTTCATCTCTGTTTTAGGACTCGAGGTGTGAAGATGAAGAAATTCCAGAGGCAGAGGTTCGTGCATGGCGTGCACGGTTGGGAATTGTGAAACAAAAGCGAGCCGAGCTGCGTCAAACCCTGCGGCAGCGCTTTCAGCAGTTCTGTCACCGAGGTTGTGCAGTTGAATCTGGCTCTTCAGTCACTGGGCAAGGTCATCTTTGTCACCACCTTGTGCAATCTCCTCATAGTGGCCTTCCTGTGCAGCATGTTAATGGTACCAAACCTCGTTAAAGTCAGTTGGAACTTGTCTAAGAAAAGGCTGATTTTTATTCGTATTGTTGAAGTGGGGTGTTATTTTAAATGATGTGGAAAACTAAATGGCTTTCATTCAAATTTATGAAATTGGTCATTAGGTTTGTCTAGGCTCAACATCTTTGGTTATGTGTTAATAAAGAAATTGATGCAAAATCTGAGCGAATAGAAGAATCTAGTAATGATTAAATATTAATGTTGTGACAGTCATAGTATTGCATATTACGGCTTCATCGCCATTTGTGGTTAAAGACAACCAACCAAAGTTGCCATAAACTTTAACTGATTTTTTAACGAGTTGACATCGGAAATGTTCTTAAGAAATCTGGAATAGTTAATGTGTTTTATAAAATTCAGAGCAAAAGTAGTAAAATACAGCATCTCTTGAGTTGTTTTCCTTAGCATTTTGTGCTAAACAGCAAAATTGTCTTCAGTAATCCCATCATTTAGAGTGGTTTTATTTGCGATCACGTTAGCATTGGGACTGTCAAGCTGACAAAGGCATTACACAAGTCACAATATTTCTACTGCAAGTGTCTTGGGGTTTATTGTGAGATGAACCACAGCACATAAGATTTGTTTGCTCTTGCTAGTTCAGGCCTACATGGAGATACTTTCTATTGTGAAAAATTCAATATTACCTACAGTACGAGTGAGATAATTCAGCATAAAGATGAATTATCCTCAAACATTCCTCCTCTAATATAGCGTATGGCTATAGATATGTGCATGGAATTTTAGTGCATTTTATGGGGTTCATTTGAGAGCTTTTTATGGAAATTTTTTCAGGAACTGTACTAGATAATGTATTAATTCATGTGATAATTGAGAGACTAGAGGTGAAGGAAATTATGTTTATTTGGTTAGACTGAGGTGAAGAGCAGCTAGACTGTAATTTCCATTTCTTCCAGTCTGTTATAATGGCAGTGCCATTATTATGTATGTAAATGATGATGGCTGCACCTCAATGTTCTGTGCGAGATGGCCTTCTAAGTATCCTCTGCACTGAAATCCCTTTTTTATGTCTTCTATATTTTCCTATTGTTCTGTCAGTTTATATCAGAGATAAGATTTTGAGGTATAGTACATAAAATTTATGTTCCCTCAAAATGAGAGGCAATATGAAGCAAAACATTCAGTATGATTTATAAAAAAAAAAATTGTGATCATGAGCTTTAAGAATTTAAAGCTCATTATATATATTATATCACTAAATGCATTAGAGTAACACTACCAGCTATGGTTATACATAGCTGATGATTTATCTGGTGAAGGACAGAAAAGATGGAACAACATTCCTGCCTTGTACTAAATAATGGTTTGAGCAAGGAGGTTATCAAGATACCAGATACCCACCCGTTATAAATATTCCATACTTGGGAATAAAATAAACACATGGCTGTGTTGAAGTATGGGATGTCATAACAGACGTGAGAGGTTAGGTGTTGGGACAAAGAAATATGAATATATAAAATAGATATGCTGTTGTTAAAAAGATAGTTTCATTTACCTGTATATATGTGTGTAAAACTTTTTATTGAATATTACTGCTAATACTATTACTTCTATGACCTCCAGAAGAACTACAATGTTGTTCATAACAGGGCTGTGACATTCTTGGCTTGTAAACTTTTTAATAAATGTAAATAAAGCAACTATATGGAAGATGTACATATTTCATAACTGATTCCCTAAGTGCTTGGGGAATCCTCGTCCTGATTTGGGTTTGCAAATCTAATTTTGGGTACCATTGCCTCCTCCCACTCCGGAATCTGTCGGTCCGCCTCTAGTCCATCCTACTGCTTCCTTGGCTCCATTGTCCTTACTAGATTTACCTATGCCCCATAACCCCAATTTCACTGATACTGATTCTGATCTTACTTAGTGTACCGTGTTCTTCTTTGCCTTTGGTTCTCCCTTGTTCTCTGTTTCTGTTCTCTCTAGTTTGACAATGTCTGTTCTTCAATAGAATATGCGTGAATTTTATGCCAACTTCCATGAATAACAACTTCTGATCACACAGTTTTCACCACTTTGTGTCAGTTTCCAGGAGCCGATGCTTTGCGCTCGTCCTGGTCATTTCCGCGGTTATTCCTTTTGCTGGGGCCCATAACACTACTGCTCTCTTGATTTGTACTGATATTCTCTTTGTCCCCCTACTTTTTCAGTCTCGCATTGTGTTCTGCGGCCCATATCTTTGTGAGTAAATGGTACACAGTCTTTAACATTTATCTTTCTCCCAGTGTCCCACTTTCTCTTGCCAATCTTAAACACCTGTTGGATTCCTTACCTGATCCTATGCACCTTTGGGTGATTTTAACTTTCGGAATACTTTCTGGGGCGGTGTTCTGATGAACACCCATAGATGCATTCTCAAACCATTTGTCTTCTTCACTGTCTTCTGAATTCTGGTGCACCCACTCGTTTGGATGCGCACTCTTTCCCTCTCCTGTCTTGATCTTTCTCTTTGCTCTTCTTCTCTTTATTTAGATTACATGTGGCGGGTTCTTGACGACCTCCATAAGTGACCATTTCCCCATCCTTGTCACCTCTTTTTTCACCCTCCCCTTTCCTTACCTAGGTGGCAATTTGCCAAGGCTGACTGGAATCTCTTCACCCTACGTGCTACTCTTTCTGACCTCTCCTTGGTGAATCTGATACCTTCAATATCGTTTGCCTTGTGTGCTTTTGTCATATTGGCATCCTTAGTGATATTTAGCACCTTTTGAATATCCCACACATTTGATGGTGCTACATAGCCTTCCCTGCTTGGTACCTTCTTTTGGTAATTAGTTGCTTGCTTTTGGATACTATACAGTACTTAAGTAAATTTATTAAAACATGTTTCAACATAGGCATACTATTAATATTTATATAATAGTGTGTATATAAATACCTATTATGCATAAACAAAATACACATTAATTTGGACTTTGACTTTTTCAACTTAACTTTTTTATAGCACAAGCTGGTCTTGATAGTCCACAGCCACAAAAATGCAGTTTTTGTAATGTCTCCTGCTGTCTGTTGAACTAATACAGACATCCTTATTTCATCTCGAACTCCTTCAACTTCTCGAACTTCATCTAGAACTCCTTGGTGACCAAGTTATGTACCATTCTTTGACCTACAAGTGAATTTGTAGGTCAAACAAACTGTGCCGCCACAAGCCACCACCAAGTTACAATGCTACATAAATAAATTTTAATTATCAAAAGGAGCCAAGCAGGGAAAACTAGCTAAATCAATAATATCATCCATATCCTTAAGCTTAGGTGTAACTTTTCACTTTCTTTTTCTACAACTGCTGTATTTTTACTTTTTTCTATTTATATAAATTAATATATGTCAGAATATAGACAGACAGAGACGATAATATGACATTTCAAGATGAATATATCTTAAATGAAAGCAACGATATGGTTAAATAAATAGCCAATGCCACACCATCGCCGGTGTCCGGACACATGAAAACTACCTATGCATCAGTGACCAGTCAGGCGGGCAATACACGCTTCACTATTCCGATAAATTATGTAATTCAAGAGATGCGTTGATAAACGTTAAGGTTTTATATTTTATTGAAAATACAGATATAAACTATGTTTTCAAACGTTTAATGTAACAGTATTTCAAGTATAAGAACCAAGATATATTTAGGATTTAACAATTTCCTATAAAGTTGCACTGATACCTTAATTGCATTTAATCATCGTCATAGACAGACAGAAGTAATTATCAAAGGAAGTCACCAAACCGGGAAGGCTATATAGCAGACAGACAGAAGTTAACTTATAAAATTGTTGTCACTTTAATACAGAAAACAGCAGTAAAGATGTTAATGTTATGACGCAGGATAGTTATTAAGAATTTATAAACCATAACATTATAATTAAAATCAGTTCATTGTTTAGGGGGACAGGAAGCCAGAGTGTATTTATACACGTTAGGATTTTATCGAGGTCATCCCTAAGGTGGAATTATTGACCCCGCCCAGGATGCAACCCCACAACATGCTGACTAACTTCTCCGTACCTACTTACTGCTAGGTGAACAGATGCATTAGGTGAAAGGAAATATACACAACCATTTCTGTCCCGCCCAGGATTCGAACCTGGAATTCTCGATTGTGCGTCGAAAGGTCCCAAAGGGGCACTTGGTATACTTGCTACACGATCACAAACACTATATTCAAGTTCAAGTATGTTTACTGAGACAAGAAAAAATACATCTCAAAGGGATAAAGTAGCTTAGGCTATTTCTATTCCCCCCCTCTACTTCAAGTCCCTCAAGGGTGCAGTTCAATGAGTACAAATACACAAATCACAGTACAATTAAGAATTCCATTTAACATTGCAGGTTAATACAGTAAGCTCCGCATATAAATGTTACACTCTTGGGGCAAAATTCTTGTAGCTCCTAAGTATTTAGTCTATCACACCATTATCACGCAAACACTATAGGTGAGCACATGTGGGGGTGCTTCACTGGAACCCCCAAAGTCTTACGATATTTAACCCCATAATTTATGTTTACCTATTATGATTGTAATTAGGTTTGTAAATGCATTAGTGTAAATTGAAATAAAGAAACATGTAATTAGTTATTACTTGTAGTGGAATTATTAAATCTCTTATAGATTTAATAAATTATATTATTACTATTATAATTAGTTATAATTGTTAATATTATAAATGCTATTATTATTATCATTATTATTATTATTATTATTATTATTATTATTATTATTATTTCTATTATTAAATAAATAAATAAGCCACCCCCCCCCCAATCCATGCGCGCGTTTTCTTCCATACACAGAACAGTTGTGACCAGCCGGCGGTCGTATGCGGTCGCAGTGTAAGCGCTCGTGGATATTGTGAAATTGTGCATACAGTTACACAGTGCATTTGCGTGTTGTGGAAATGGCAGAGGCGGTCTGCCTCAGTGATAGACAATCGTGCACGAGGACGGATGATTCTGGGAGTGAGGATGATTTTCAAGGTGATACCAGGCCGTACCACGTTGCAAAGGTAACGTATGATTATGTTACTTTGTTGAGTAGATTAGATACACAGTATTTAGTTTGTTTTCATATTTATTTAGTAGTCTTGGATACAGCAGTGTCGTAGACGTTGAGACGGAGCTTGGAGCAGAGCAGAGAGCTGAGTGAGGCCGTTGTTTAAGATTCAGCTACTGGGAACAAATAGCTCCCAGTAGCACGGGCTATGGTGAGCCCGTAGTGGACTTACCTGGCACAGGAGCGGTGCTGTGTAGACTGAGTGAGGCCGGATTGATTGATTGATGAAGATTAAGCCACCCAAAAGGTGGCACGGGCATGAATAGCCCGTAAGTGGTGGCCCTTTTGAGCCATTACAAAAAAAATCTGTTGAGCCAAAAAGATCTTTTTGGAGATGTGTGGAGGTGCGACTGCACCCTGCGTAACTGGAGATGTCTCCCGTAGTCTATTCTCATATCGCTTCCTTATATTTGATGACTGCATCTCACCTTTCTCCACGGTGAAAGGTGAAAATTCGTCCCATCTTGTTGCAATTGTCGAGGCAGCCACAATGCTGGTTCCTATCTGTGCCGCATGAAGCCTCATCTGAGTGACTCCAGGACGGGTCCTACAAACTGGCAGTTGCTGGGCTGTGTGGGGAGAAGACAAAGGAAATTAGGAGCAAGTATTGGCAGGAGTTTGCGAGAAAGTTGGGAGTAACAGAAACTTGAAGGAAATCTGCCAAGACGTAAATAAAGTAAGGGGTAAGAAGCATAATTTTGTTGCACATCCTGGCCCGCAAGGATGGTCTCGTAAATAAATGGGCGGAAGCTGCCAAACTTAGTTCATTACCCGCTGTAACGAGAGAGTCGTTAGATTCTTGGAAATATCTAAGAAAGGATTTTATACTTACAGCAGGTAACAGTGGTGATGTCACTTGCACAGGTATTACCAGAGAAGTTGTTGTTATAGATTCAGCTACTCGGAACAAGTTCCAAGTAGCACGGGCTATGGTGAGCCCGTAACTTACCTGGCACAGGAGCTGGGCAAGAAGCACGGGCTATGGTGAGCCCGTAACTTACCTGGCACAGGAGCTGGGCAAGAAGCACGGGCTATGGTGAGCCCGTAACTTACCTGGCACAGGAGCTGGGCAAGAAGCACGGGCTATGGTGAGCCCGTAACTTACCTGGCACAGGAGCTGGGCAAGAAGCACGGGCTATGGTGAGCCCGTAACTTACCTGGCACAGGAGCTGGGCAAGTAGCACGGGCTATGGTGAGCCCGTAACTTACCTGGCACAGGAGCGGGGCAAGAAGCACGGGCTATGGTGAGCCTCGTGGACAGGAGATGTCTCCCGACCAGAGAAGAACTAATAACGGCATATATGGTGATTACACCTCATGCAGTTCCCTCCAACAAGGTGAGAAGAGAGTAAGCCTTGAGGTGCTTCCGGGGCTTAGCGTCCCCGCGGCCCGGTCATCGACCAGGCCTCCTGGTTGCTGGACTGATCAACCAGGCTGTTGGACGTGGCTGCTCGCAGTCTGACGTATGAGTCACAGCCTGGTTGATCAGGTATCCTTTGGAGGTGCTTATCCAGTTCTCTCTTGAACACTGTGAGGGGTTTGCCAGTTATGTCCCTTATGTGTAGCGGAAGCGTGTTGAACAGTCTCGGGCCTCTGATGTTGATAGAGTTCTCTCTCAGAGTACCTGTTGCACCTCTGCTTTTCAACGGGGGTATTCTGCACATCCTGCCATGCCTCCTGGTCTCATGTGATGTTATTTCTGTGTGCAGGTTTGGGACCAGCCCCTCTAATATTTTCCACGTGTAAATTATTATGTATCTCTCCCGCCTGCGCTCAAGAGAATACAGATTTAGGCATTTTAGGCATATATACATTTGTGCATATATACACAGATTTAGGCATAATGAACAATGTATGATAAAGAAGAGAGCATATATGAGTACCTTATGTTCTAATGTTATAAAGTATGATGTTATTACAGAGTGTATTGCTCTGCCTAAGAGACAATTCACACCACCATGGGAGGATTGTAATGTAGATGTAGTAATTACTCCCTTGCAAAAGAAAAAATATGTATGAAAAAGGAGAGCTGAGGGCAACATATGATTGTATAATTAGAAAATTACCTACAGAAAACACTCTACATGTATATTGTGATGGGTCAGTAGCTAGGGATGGGAAGGCAGGATGTGGAGTCTTGATCAGGGAGTACACTGACATCGGCACTGTAGATACTGTTATTGGACACGTCTTAACTGACAATGTCTCTTCAACGCAGGCTGAACTCCAAGGTGTATTAGCAGGATTACAGGAAGTAGTCAACTGTGGTAAAAATGCCTGCTTCTTTATTGACAGTAGAGGAGCGTTAGTCTTTTAATAGCAGACACCCAGTTTACCAGAATATTGTGATAGAGTGTAGAGAGAATGTTAAGACATTAGAAAAAACTGGGTATAAAGTAAGATTCACGCGGATCCCTTCACATGTGGGAATACTGTGAATGAGGTAGTTGATGAGATAGCGAAGAGAGCCACAGAAAAAACTCTTGTTGATGTTGTATGTCAGATAACCTTGAAACAAATAAGAACAAGAATAAAGATGATCCAAGATGGTGAAGATATGATAAAGAGAATGGCAATGGTGGACAGTAGTAACACACTTAAGAATATTCAATAATAAATACAAACTCGTCCTTCACTTATGGTAAAGGAAAGTCTACTTGGAAGGATTCAATTTACATGAGATTAAGATTAGGATACAAATATATCTGGCAATACGGTGTTGATGTCAGTGAAAAAGATAAGGAGTGTAAATTATGTAGTATGCCGCACGCCCACACCTTAGAACATTAGTATTAGAGTGTCAACTTATTGATAACTATAGAAATAAGGAAATAAATAGTGTACCACATCAAATTGTTTGGATGTGTGATAATGGTATGATAGACAGAATACTTAGGAGCTACAAGAATTTTGCCCCAAGAGTGTAACATTATATGCTGTACTTACTATATTAACCTGCAATGTTAAATGGGATTCTTGTAATGTTATTTGTTTTTGTACTCACTGAATTGCACCATTGAAGGACTTGAAGTAGAGGGGGGTAGAAATAGCCTAAGCTACTCTATCCTTGGAGACGTATTTTTTGCTTGTCTCAATAAATACTTGAACTTGAACAAACACAGAAAATGATATATTCTATAAATCAATATCATGAGAAAATCAAAAACATATAATATATTTTCTAATATTTGTCTTTAAAGTATTAATTTGGAAACAGAGGTGTATTTTAGTTACCCTAGTACAGAGCACGAATATCATACTCGTCCTGTGAGTGGCAGTTCAGCGTTGATGGTAACAACTCGTCCTCTGCGCGGTAATTTATTGTGCAACCAATACTCATCCTGTTGCCTTTAGTTTGTGCAACCCATACTCACCATCAAGAAGTGTATCTTACCAGAATGGAATATAGATTAAGAATAAAGGCTTAACTAGATTACGGACCCATAATCAAAATAAGAGTAATCACTAATTATCACGACAAATGGCCTAGGCCCTCCCACTTCCGCCATTAACAAGTCTCAGGTGGGTAGTATGACTTTTAAAGAAGATAAATTTCCGAAACGTGATAGTTAGTGGCTTTGCAAGAATGTAGATTCATCATGCTATGTACTTTAATGAACCTAATGTACCTTTTTGTATATATATATATATATATATATATATATATATANAGAGAAAGCTGTGAATTATACAAACTGAAGTTGAAATATAAAGTTGTAAAGCAAAAATAAATTAGTTTAACATAAACCAGTTCCATGATGAGGCTGGAGTGACCACGAGAGGTGGCATTTAGTGGGCCAACCAGAGGCTTAGGGCCGTGCAGGAATATCCCTGCAAAAAAAAAAAAAGTGGCATGATGTATGTATGTTGGAGTGAGGTTGAGTGTTGTAGCTGGGGAGGTGTGGCGAGGGTGTGTCTGATCTATAATACAGCCTCCACCGATTGATAGATAAAGAATAAGTCATCCAAAAGGTGACATGGGCATGAATACCCCGTAAAGCCTCCACCGCCATGCAGTCCTGTTCAACGTGCTCTCACAACTTTTGTATAATCCTATTTAATTTTCATGTCTTTGTTTGCACCTTTAGAATCAGAGCAGAACGTTGTCTTCATTGAACAAATTGGAATCTGCTGCTTTCACAGTTTCCATTGTCGGGGAGAGGAAGCATGTATTTAAGCTTATTTAAGTTTTTCTAAGTCATCTACTTTTTTTTTTTTTTTTGAGATATATACAAGAGTTGTTACATTCTTGTACAGCCACTAGTACGCGTAGCGTTTCGGGCAGGTCCCTGGAATACGATCCCCGCCGCGAAGAATCGTTTTTTCATCCAAGTACACATTTTACTGTTGCGTTAAACAGAGGCTACAGTTAAGGAATTGCGCCCAGTAAATCCTCCCCGGCCAGGATACGAACCCATGACATAGCGCTCGCGGAACGCCAGGCGAGTGTCTTACCACTACACCACGGAGACTGTGAACTTCCTGTTCGGAGACTGACCTTCCCTAGACTGTAACATTTGCCTAACTCCCAGGTACCTATTTACTGGTAATTGAAGAGAGGCATCAGGTGAAAAGAAACGTGCCTAACCATTTCTGACTCTCACAGGAAGCAAACCCAGGATCCTCGATTGTGGATGGAGTATGTAGCCCACTGTGCTACATTTGACTAGTGTTGCAGCAAGGTACAAGAATTCATCTTGTCATTGAGGAACTTGTTTATTCTTATTTTGAAATTATATTTGAATTACTGTATAAGGGTTATTATTAAACTTTACAAAAGTGTTTGCATTACTTTGTGTTCATTCTGTACTTGGTGTCCATTCAACTCACAGTTGCAATTGTTACCAAGTCTACCTAGTCCTGTTTGACTGACTCCCTTTATGTTTTTCAGTGTGTGTGTACCTGGTGACTGCTGCAGTGCTGGTGGGATGCTGCTATGGCGTGGAGATGGCCAAGATCATGGAAAAGCCTGGTAGTTTCCTCACCACCTCTACTCTTGAGTGGGTGGACCTCCATGCTGGCCAGACACCACCCTCTCATGCACTTAGTGTTACTGAAGGTGGTCCCCTCTGGTGCAGGGCTCGACAGCATGCCAACATGATAGCGGGTGCTGTGGTAGACAGCATCTGCCATATTCCGTTCATCAAGCAAGTATTTCAAATTGATGAATATGAAGTTCTCGTTTCTATCAATGAATCAGCCCGAGTGGTGACTGTAGATTGGGACAACCTTCAGGCAATTCCTTCTCGTGGCATTGCCACGCCAAATGTACTTTTGGCTATTGCCAAGACTGAAGAAGGCAATATTCTCCCCGGGTATGTTGATGTGCAGAAACGTCGAGCCTACCTGCTGAAGGATGGCAAGTTCCACGAGCAGACGAGTGCCATCATTCTGACTGAGGACGAACCAATAAACTACAAAGTGGATCAGGTAGTCCGTAATGAAAAGCACAGCCAGATAGTGACATCAGAAGAAGTTGTCTCCATGACCACACTAACCAACTCCAAGAATGAGGACCAGCTGGTGAGTGACACCCTGGACTACACTGTCAAGGAAATTATCTACTGGGGCCGTGTGAGAGGCACCGTCACGGGTCTGGACGCTACCGTGACAGATCCATCAGGTAACATTAAAGACATCACCTGGGGCAGTGAGAATGAACTAGATCACTTAGAGCAGCAACGGGTAGAATTTGAATTACCAGCTGGTACTGGAATCAATGTGGAGCTGATTGCTGTCATGCAAAAATATGAAGCACCATACTCGGCCAAACTTACAGCTGTGTATAAGGATGGAGAGCGTCGACCACGTGCAATCACTGGCCTCCACATGCACAAACACCTGATTGAACTCCGAGCTAACTTCTCCAGGCCTTACTATCTTTCCAATAACACTGAGATTGAAGGAGATTTGTTTCCTCACAAATTCTCATCCACTCAACCACAACAACAACCACAACGACCACTACACCATCCCCCGAAGGAGAAGCAACCTCAGAGGAAAAGCCAAAGTCGGATTCCTTAGCCACCACAACGGACGGTGAAAACAAACTGCCCGTTGCGCAGCAGATGGGTGTAGGCGACACAAGCTCAACATTAGTGCCGGGACTTGCATTATTATGTTGGTCCCTTCTGCTGGCACTCTACCTGCCTTTTAAGCACTGAGCTCATATCTACCAACACCTGAAATGCCTGTGTCTCCCTCAACCCACCCATCCCTCCTGTATAATGCTGTCAACCCTCAGCCTTTGATACAAGGGAAGATTTCCAAGTTAAGTCAGGCAAATAACTAAAGAAAAGTGCCACAATCATTTTTGCCACATATATGTGGCAAAGGCATCTGCAGACACTGATATCTCTCAATGCTGCATCAGTATTATTTAAGATCAAATAATTTCACTATAGAATTGTCAATAATATAGACTTGCTCTCAAATAATATATTACAGTATCTTGTTTCTCTTAGCATACTGGTCTCATCCACATTTGTGTAGTAGATGTTTGCAGTAGTTACTTTGATGAAATGTAATTAAAAATGCAACATACAAAACAGACAAATCTCACAATATATTATTCATAGGAACCCTGTCAAATATTCATATGATCATGTACAGCACAATTAATTCTTTTGCTTGGCAAAGTCTCTCAATCCTTTGTATATGTTAATCAGACCAGCCAGAAATGATCTTTTCTACAATAACAAAGGTGACAGACATATTAGGCTGACTCAAAGATATTAATCGTCAGAGGACTTGATATGTAGATGTTGTAGTTTCAGCATTATCTTACTATTGTGTGTTTCTTTGAGGGTAAATATTCCCCCTTAATCTTCAATCCATAAATAGGCAGGCAGCCTTATAAATAAATGATGTATTAACATACAAGAGTAGTAGAGTAGTAACCTGCCTTTTTCATTATAAGCATATTTTAACTTTAGGTGTTTGTTAAATAACCAGAATTTCTACTCTTCCTTTAGACTAATGAGTATTCTACATGTACAGTACTGTATTTGGTTAGTAAATTGAAAACTAATACTAGATAGTTAATGAAGTGTTTTTTGTTCAGTGTTATCTATCATAATCCTTTTTCAAATTTATTTTGTGAAATAACCTTTTAAAGATGCTGTATAGATTGCTTAATTAATGTGGCTGCAGCAGGTAAAGGCAGCAAGCAGAACATTTCTCATAGTATCAATATCTTAGATAATGAAATAATGTACTCGGCCCCTACTAAACAACTGAATCAAACGTAACCATATATACAAATATACACAAATGTATGCATTACTAATTATTTGGCTGCTTTAGTTCGTTATATTAATGCAACTTCCAGATAAATGTGTTGTTTCGATTTTAGTTATATTTGTACATATGAAGAACAAGTATTATGGGCATGTCAGAGTAACTTCACTGGCTCAGGCAGAAATTTAGATATAGTACCATACTGTAATTTACATGCTATTAAACAATATCATAATTTAAAATTACAAAATAAGAGCTCCCTTATAATACATATGCAGTATTTTGTATAATAATACCGTATCATTTATTGCCATTTTTTACTTGTCTTAAAAAGTGGCAAAGTGGCTCAAAAGAAACTGAAATGTTGAGGCGAAAGACATTGATGTTAATATCAAACATCACTGCTTTCGGCTTCCAGTAACATCGGCCAGGAAAATTGGTCAGCTACTGAAAACTGGAAAATCTGGAATTCTGTACTTTCAGTGTTGGCTTGCCATCACTAGTTGGAAAGTTTGTTTTTGTATTGGAACTTGACAGCTGCAGGGATGGTACATCCTTAATAAAACTCTGTAGAAATACATGATATAGTTAAAAACTGTTGTGTTAGATGTAAATCAAGAGTTGAGTTGTTACATTCTTGTACAGCCACTAGTACGCGTAGTGTTTCGGGCAGGTCCCTGGAATACGATCCCCGCCGCGAAGAATCGTTTTTTCATCCAAGTACACATTTTACTGTTGCGTTAAACAGAGGCTACAGTTAAGGATTTGCGCCCAGTAAATCCTCCCCGGCCAGGATATGAACCCATGACATAGCGCTCGCGGAACGCCAGGCGAGTGTCTTACCACTACACCACGGAGACTCAAATGATGGTAGAAAATCACCACAAATGATGGTAGAATTCTTTTGTTAGTTCATTAGATGCTAGTTGTATTTTTTTACAAAAAACATAATGCTAAAAATAATAAAAGTATTAAGTATTTTAGTCTCTAGAAGCTAAAACAATGAAAGATTGTAACAGGCAGTTTGGCATTGTTGTTCTTTTTACTGGTTATATAATTTTTGTCTGATTATTTAGTTTAATTGTTACTTATTTTCAGAACCCTTTTGTTCTAAAATACAATACAGTATCCACTCAATTTAATTACCTGTATGGGGATATTCCCCTTCTCCTTAAATTAAATTGGTTGCTAAATCCAAAGTTGTTAAATGTTGGAAATATTTTAATTCTCAGAGTAATTCTGAGTATTCTTAGACCCCAAATACTTTCTTATTGAAAATTATACAACTCCCTCTACCCCTCCCCTTCACACACACACATTAAGTTACCTATTCCACCCACCAATACTTGACTCCTTCCGACTCAACTACAGTACGCTCTCTCCTGACAGAGGCACACTCATTTTTCCCTCTCACCCACATTCACAGACATTCATCCGTCCCACGCCAACTGCAGAGATACACCGATACATCTCTACAGTCACTTCAGGAAAACGCGGAACAGTCCCACACCCAAACAAACACATTGTGGAATTTATTGGCCTAAGAGGGGCGAAGTTATACCACAACAATCCCAATAATAGTTGTTTGTCTACCTAGTTCCAAGCCTCGTTAATTCAATACCAATCATAATCTACCTTTACAAGATATTGACTCGGTAAATAAGGATCTCAAAACCAGCCGTTAAATCAGCAGGGCATTAAATCTGAGGACTTTAAATCAGCCAGATACTGCAATTCCATATTAGTAGTTAAGCAGTTTTCACCATATGGGCTGCCCTGCTTTGAAAAAAAGATACATTATTTAATACAGTATTGAGTGACAAATTTCTCATTAAAAATAAAATAATAAGTTGAACATACAAGCTTACAATAAATCATTTAATATCCTGTGGAGGGGAAAGGTTGAGGAGGTTTTGAACAAATGTGTCCCAATTAAGTGATATTGTATATCTGCAATTATAATTGGCCGACCCCTCGCAGTGTTCGAGAGAGAACTTGATAAACACCTCCATAGGATACCTGATCAACCAGGCTGTGACTCATAAGTCAGGCTGCGAGCAGCTGCGTCCAACAGCCTGGTTGACCAGTCCAGCAACGAGGAGGCCTAGGTGATAACCGGGCCACAGGGACCCTATGCCCCGAAACCAACACAACGCAACCACAAGGTATCACTAAAACAAAATTGTCCCAATTAAGTGAGGTACTGTTATATCCTTGTTTAAATAAATTTGCCCCATTCAGTTACGATGACTCTCTACTTAGTACTGTAATCTGTCCTACTTTAGTAAGGTATGATGTATCTCATTTTTTAACATGGTAATTAATACAGAATTATTTGTGTAGCCTATGCTCCTCTGGTTAAACTGTCATCATCAATATCATCACTATCCTCATCATCCTTATCACTATGCCTTTCATCGCCATCCCATTTACCACATACTGCTGCCATGGAGCTGGGTTACAATTGATAAAATCAAGATAATGAACTGGAGAGCTTTGTCAAGTACAGTATTTTAAATTACTATTGTCAATTAAAATAAATTATTTTGTTAATTTTATAATAATGGAGCCTGGACTAATTTCTGTATTATTGCACTGTGTAATTTTATCTACTGTATATAGTTAAATTAATTTGTTTAAGATACATATATTTTTTCAAACTACTAATTATGTATCAAGTTTTTTGTGTTAATGTTCAGACTTGTAATTTTTTTATAATTATACAGCTATCAGTATCATCTTGATTCATAGTTTCTCAGTCAAATTCCCTGTACAGTATAACAGTTTTGTCTTAATTATTTTGTGAATATAATACTGTATTAACATTCCTTTAAGTATACGCAGAAATCACAATAACGTGATACTGTACTGTATGGTACTGTATATCAAATGAACAAATCCACAAGGGTTTGTGGATTTGTTCATATATATATATAACATGATATATGGTATCAAGTTATTGTGATTTCTGTGTGCATTGAAGTAGTTAGAGGTACAACTATTTGGTTGAGAGAGCGGTCAGGCTTCATTGGAAGCCTCAGGATCCTCGTGAGGGGCAGTAGCACTCCAGGTTGCAATTCTTTTGACCATGTTGTGGTACAGTTGACTAGAGAGCATCTGGGAACACTCAGTGCATAGGTTCGAACCCTCATCAAGGCCCTTATTGATTTGTTCATTCCTTTAAGTCATAGTCTACATACCTGCACAATTAACTGCATACATATTTCTATCATTAAATAACCCTTTGTAATGTAAACTATAGGTACAGATTTTACTCCATAACTTACTATTAATATGGTGTTTCAGGAATTAATAAAAATATTCTTAATCTGCTAAATTTTTTATATTTTGTGGATATAAAAATCCTAAATTTCTGGTTAGTTTGATAATTTGAAAAGAGAACTGTAGTTTCTTTGACTTCAATGAGAGAGTTGCTTCTTGAGTTGATGTAAATTCAATCTTTTCTATTTTAATGATTTTTTCAATGAGATTTTAATATAGTGTAGTAATTAATTTCAGTCAAGAAAATTGGGACATAAAATATTTATGTCAATTTAGACACTGTCTTAGCTAAGTTAGTGTCATTGGTTGTAACTAAATATTATATATATTTAGTAATATGTGTATTAAGTACCTGTATACGCTTATTGTCGAGTGCATATGAAGGCACATATGGAGACATGTACAGTGTAGGTTACTGTTGTGTGAACTAGAACCAATATTATTTATGTTCAGTATTTCATACTTTGAACTGCAGTCAAAACTAAAATTATGCTTCAAATAAATTCTCAGATCATAATTTAGTGTATCAGATGAGGAATTTAAGCACTAGTCAGAGATAAGGAAGTGGGTTCAAAAGCTCTTAACATAACTCTTCAAGAGTATATGAATAAAGGCTCCATACATGACATAGAATGTTTCTACTAACCTACCTTCCTACGAATTCATGGCTTGATTCAATGACCAAAAATATACGGCCAGATGAAAAATGCCACATAATAGCTGGCTAAAAGTTCAGCAATGCTTTAAAGGCCATTTTAGTAGATCTCTAAACATTGATTTTTTATCCATGTACAGTACAGTATTTCAGTAATTGGGAATGTAAATAGTATACAAAATATTTTTGAATCTGGATTCTTATTTGAAGTATATCATGTCTTTTTGTCATGTATTATATTTATTAGTTTCTATTTCACTACAGCTTCAACTTACATGTTTGCTTTTAAAAGAATTCGCTTTCACTTAGCTTTTTCCACAGCTATTTCTATTAATATTGTTAGTTCACTCAGTTGATTATTGCATACTAAAACTCAAATTAAATACTTGATTATTTTTTAAATCACTAAACAAGTAGTTGGAGACCTCATTTAACATTAGTACTGTATGTTGTGGCCTGTTCCTTTAAAAAAAAAATATAATTTGTGTTATCAAGTCTGTCTAATGTATTGGTGCACTGTATGAGTAACCAGTTGAATAAGACCCAGATATCATTGTGTAGTTTCTAGCATTCTTCATGGCAATTTAGAGGCTCTATAGAAGCCTTTCTGAGAAGCCAGAGGCATTTTAGAACATTCAGTGCTAGCCAAAGGCTATATACAGTAGTAACCTTTCTGGCTGTTCATTGACAATTTTTAACCACAGCCAGGAGATTTGTAGAAATCTTTGATTATGGTAGTAATGGGCTCTGTAGAACCTTAATGGCTATCCAGAGGCTCTCTAGATCCTTGAGCCTCTCTGTATTATAGCTTCCAAGAACAATTGTAGAATTATTACGGTATAACTCATGGAAACGTTTAGTTTGTGAAAGTTTCTGTGGCTTATATTAGAAATATTAGAAAGTTCATATAGCATGTTTGGACCTAAATTAAGAAAAAAAAACATCCGAATGGTTGAATGGCACGTACATCTACTAAATTCAAGAAACTCTTTGCATAGCATATTAGGCATTATATATGTGGTTTGCATGGATCTCATATGAACTAGAGTGAGCCTTCTGTTTGGCAGTGCCTGCTATGGGTCTAGTCTGACTGTGATATGTAAAAGAATAGCAATTTGTGCCCACCAGAAGCTCATGGTTTTTATGCTGCATCTGTTAAGGCTTTGAAGCAGCATCAGTTTTCAAATGTCACAGGTCAATAGACTTGATATATGTACCGAAATTAAGGGCATGGTGGCTGTGAACGATTTCAATCTTATTATTTTAAGAGTTTCTTATACCTTTCCTTCAATAGATTTACTTTTGTAAAATATATAATGTATAAATAAGATTTTCCTGATTTGGTTAAGGGAATTTATTGATGCACATACAGATACTGTATTTCAGTGATTTAACCCATCTTATGTATATAGCATATTTTCATCATAAAATCAATTAGAAACATTTGCTGGCTTTGCAAGCACAGCCGACACTTTTTTGTTTCATTTTTAGTACAGTATTAGATTAAGAAAATTGAATTAAATCTTTGGAGCAGGATGGCAGGATTGAACTAGCATCCTGGGTCATCCCAAACATCCTGCTCCAAACATGTTCTCATAAATATATCACACTATTGTGATTTCGTTGTGTATTAGATGACATTTTGACTAATGCTTTACTCAAATCATGGGGTTAATGAATGACTGCCTGAGGCACTTGGATCAGCCTGCCTGTGAGGACTTAGCTGGTAATAAAGTTTTGAAATGCCTTTCTTCCCAAGCTGGGATTGACAAAGGCTCTGTAATGTATATAGGGTACTTGAATAAACAGTAAACCTTATCTGTCTTTGAATTACCTTAACTTTTACATTGATACTTGTTTTAATGGGGAGATATTTGTGCAGTGCAGACAAGTGCAGAACATTGGAACTTCTATTTTTTTGTATGGCTTGTCTCCAGTAGTGGCAAGTTTGTCTACTCCTGGAGCATGTGCTTTAAGCAATTTCAATCTTATCATTTTATCTGTTTTCATTACCCAAAGTGATAAAGGAGGTCTATCACTCTTTGAATGAACACTTGAGAATTAGTTGTATTTTTATGGTAAGTCTGTGGGAACATGGTTATACAGTATTCTTAAAACAAGTTTTCAATTGGGACAACACTTTTAAATTTGAAACAATACAATACAGTACTGTACTAGTAAACTACTTGAACTTATCGGTGAAGCGACGCCCTCGCTTCTGGCTTGGTTGAAGTAAGATCCCTACTCTCCAAGTGGTTGGGCACCATTCCTTCAATCTGCCCTTATATCCCAGTGCCTTGTCCTCATATCACATCCAAGTATTATACTGAATAATTATACTTTTTTACTTTTAATTATTTATTATATATAAGAAGGTACATTGGGCTGTGATAGTACATAACATTTGTGTTTGAACATTACATTCTTGCATGGCCACTAACACTCGTAGCACTTCAGGCAGGTCCTTAATCTAACTACAGTACTGTAATAAAAGTGAAAATATTATTAGGTACTGTACATTGTAGTAAAATTTGAGTTTGACATAATTACTATACTATAAATTGATAGCATTGATTACACTGGTGAAGTTGCAAGTCCTAAGTATTAAAATAGGGTGAGTGGATAGTATAAGATACAGTGTGAGTGAAGCACAAAGTAGAAAAACTATTAGGATGAAATTAGGTACTTTTTGGTTTGACTTTGATAAAGCATACATTGGACAATTTCTTAATTCATAAGGGAGTGAACTCCATTCATTGGGTCCTTTTAGTATTTGGAGTTTACTGGTCCATATAATGTTTGCACAGATTTAGTCTGACTAGGTCTATCAAAGAGATATATTTCTGGTTTGTCATAGGTATTTTCTGGGAGTTTATATTAGTGGCGAGTGTTGGGAAGTTGGTTACATGAACCACCTGCCACAAGTATCCATATCCTAACTAATTCTAGCTGTTAAAGAATGTGTTATGATGTGTTAAAAGGTGTAGTCACGTGTTGGTAAATGTAAATCAAAGCTAATCATTCCAGAGCTAAGTCAATTCATGTATCAGGAATGGTTGAGGGCCACAGGGCTAACAACACAACAAACCAGGCATGATAGGACAGATCATATTGAAATGTTAAAAAAAAAACTGAACAAATTGGAGGATGGTGATCCGGAAAATTTCTTCAAGAGGTCAGATGTAACAAACAAGAAGCAACGGCTTTAAGCTCAACAAGCCACAATGTAGGATATGATATGAAACAGGATATGCTCTTTTACCCACAGGGTTGTGGGTTTTCACCCACCCATGGAACAGCCTACCCGCCGAAACCGTTAATTCCAAAACTGTTAAGTTTTAAAGTACAGCTGGAAAGGATCAGGGCAAAATGGGGGGGGGGGGGGGGGGACCTTCGACAAGCCACCGGCTTCCTGTCTTCGTCGAAGCCACTGGTGTTAGTGGCTCTCAGATAAACAGGTTGGATCATCCTTGGTGATATTTAGCGCCTCTGATTACTCCACACATTTGGTGGTGCTTCATAGCCTTCCCGGTTTGGTGCCTTCTTTTGATAATTACTACTACTACTCCTTAGGAAAGAACTTGTCCAATGTTTCTGTATTTAAAAAAAAATCCTGAAGTAGCCAATCACATTATCATTGAATACATTTATGTCTTAATTAACTACCGGCAATGTTTGAGTGTCTCTTTTAACACAATATTCTGCGTTTTCTCGCAACTGGACATTTCCTTAATGTCAGCACATAGGGGGAAAAGTTACTTTTTGCTACATATAAAATACCAAATAGTGAAAGCATTAGTTGAGTATTTCACGTGAACTAAAAAATTAGGCCACATCTCACCTATTCAAACAATTCAAATTACCCAGAAAACGAAACATAGAAAACGGAAACATTGCAAGAGTGGCAGCAGCGATCACGTGACGTCATCAAGACAACCTCCAGCCCTTGCCGCCACATTCACAAGTTCACAACTCAACATCTAGAGACTGTAGGGTTCAGCCTACACGACGAGCCGACGGCTGAACACCTATATACCTGCTCTGCCTGGGGACCACCGGAACACGTGATGTAATTCTAACCATTGGGCGTCGGTACTGTCGTCAGGTATTCCTTTTAAACGGCCCAAATTGATACTATGTCTGGCGCAGTTATCATATTGAGGCAGGAAAGTCTATAGATTTTTCGTTTTTCCGATTGGATACAGTCGCCTGTGTCCGGCCGGGAATTGGATGATCTTGGTGGGTTCCTGGCACGTCGGGGCGTGGTGGGAGTCTGTCTCCTGCATTGCCGAAGGCTACTGGAAGATGCTTTTTACCCATTTAAGAGAGCTAGAGTTTAAGAGAGGCCATTGCAGTTCTGCAGATTGTCCTAGACTTCGTTCGACTACCTAGAGTTCACTACATACCCTTCCCGACTTGGTGCCTTCTTTTGATAATTACTTACTACTTACTACCCAGAGTTTACAGGACTTCTTTTCGTCTGGTGTCACTGGGTGATGTCTTCCAGCTGGTTCACTTGTGTAAGGGTCGGGCGCTCACCTCCCTCAAGGATGCCAGGACACAAGCTTCTGCTTCTCGGAAGCAAATGCAGTATTTGAGCTTTTATGCAGGAGACTACCTGGACAGTATGATCAGGATACCAGATATAATTAATATTGATATGATAGAGTAAATACATAACATGGAGTAGTAGGCTTGTATATTAAAGAGGATCTTGTATGCTCAGAGCTCGCGAACTCTACAAATAACGTTGTAGAGGTAATTGAAACCAAAGTAGATAAAAAACTAATAATTAATATACAAACTACCACATGCAACAGTTAAGGAATTCACAGAGGACATAAAATAGATAATTGCCTCGATAATCTAGAAAATCCAGTACTAGATATAATCTTCCTTGGATACTTTAATCTACCAGTCTAAAATGGAGAATACCAAACAATAACATTATAGCAGGAAATCAACCTGAACTACTTAGATTCGGCAAATCTAACCCATCAAACCTACAACTTAAAACTTATTTAATTTGTCATATCTGAAACGCTTTGTGTATTAGTGGCTTTATTAAATGAACACACACTGCAATAATCAATTAGTCACTGTATCTTTCTCTTCTGTTTATATTAATAAAGAAATCATTATTATTGGACTAGTCGCACTAACATCACACACAATTAAATCTTTTGGAAGTGTGATTAGGACTTGATAACCAAAATACTGACCCCACAGTGATTAGGAGTCAAAACCTACAGTTTTATGAAGAATGACCTTCAAAACCCAGGTCAACGTGGATTTGCACTGACTTTGCAAAAACATTTGATAAATTTTACCATAGTGTAATAGACCATAAAATGAGATCTGTGGAAATAACAAAGTAGGGCGATGGATATTCGGTTTCCTGTCAAATTGCAAAAAAGTAACAGTTGATCAAATAAAATCAACTCCAAGCACACTGAAAATCTCTGTACCTCAGGGCACGATCCTGGCACCATTACTTTTTCTGATTCTAATATCAGATACAGACAAAAATACAGCTTCAGACACAGCTTCGTGTTATCTTTTGCCAGAGGAAACAAAAATCAGCATGAGACTTACTTGTATAGAAGACATTGAAAAACAAGTCGATATTAATTAAGTCTTCACATGGGCAACGGTAAATAACACTATGTTTAACAGTGATAAATTTCAGGTTCTTAGGTATGGTAAAAATGAAGAACTTAAACAAATACGGGGTACAAAATCAGATCTACTCATAAAAAGAAAGCATGTAAAGTATCTGGAAATAATAATGTCTGATGACTCGATATTCAGTGAGCATAAGCAAGCAAGTATGGTCTCAGGAAAATAATAGGATGGATTATGAGAGCTTTCAAATGCAGGGATTTCACTATAATGCTCATACTATTCAAATCACTTGTGCTTTCCCATCTTGTGTACGGTTCGGTACTCGCTTCCCTTTTCAGAGCAGGAGAGAGTACTGAAAAAAGAGGGAATACATAGAACATATACGGCACGCATAGACATGATAATGCACCTAAATTACTGGGACCGTCTCAAAGCTCTGAAAATGTGCTCTCTAGAAAGGATACGAGAGAGGTATCACATATAAGTGGAAGGTACTGGAAGGCCAGGTCCCAAATTTATAAATTAAAATAACAACACATTGGAGCAAGCAATATGGCAGGAAATGCAGAATAGAGCTAGTGAAAAGTAGAGGTGCAATTGGCACAATCAGAGAACACTGTATGAACATAAGTTCATGGCTTTACAGTATATGCTTGCTATAAATATATAGCAATATATATGGTATATTGCTATATATGATATAGCAATATAAAAATATATGCTGTAAATAAATCTGGAAATATTTACGGAACAAAACTGGACATCTAAAAACAAAAAAAAAAGACGCCGTTTCTGCAAGAAGTGCCAGATCAACCGGGTTGTAGTGGATATGGGGGGGCCACTCCAAGCAAGTTATCCCTAAACTCCCAGAACCCACTCCAGGTATGCTCTAAGCAAGGCATGGTAGTCTTCCCCTGACAGGTGACAATTAGCCCCCAGGTTTGAGTTTTTCCCATCCCGGAAACGCGAGGGGCCACCCGGCACCAGTGCCGTCGTTTCCCTGAAATCAATAACGAAAATCCTCGGTGGCAAGCGTCAAAACCACATTCAAGCCTAGCCTAGCCATCATCACTGATGCGTCACCCGACATCACTACTCTTGCAGTCATTGGGAGTAAGAAAGTTGTGTGTGGAAGGTGTCGAGGGATCATAAATGGCGATGTAGAGAGTAATGTGGGTAAACGTAAAGTAGTGTGGAAGAGTAGAGGCCAGTGTGGAAGGGTAGAGGCCAGTGTGGAAGGGTAGAGGCCAGTGTGGAAGGGTAGAGGCCAGTGTGGAAGGGTAGAGGCCAGTGTGGAAGGGTAGAGGCCAGTGTGGAAGGGTACAAATTTGTTTGAAAGCGTGGAGTAGTTTTTTATTATTATTATTATTTTACCACAGACGTAGCCACACATTTGCAATGCTAACCGACATATATACATTTTCTTCTGTCCTCCATGGACAGGGTGAGAGATTTGTCAAACATACGTGGAGTAGTGAAAAGAGGTTTGATAAAGTGCTGGGAAGCGTAAAGTGGTGTGTGGAACTGTGGGGATGTTAGTGTTAGTTACGTAGCTAGAGAGATGTCTGGGAATTATAGGAGTGTATGGGGGATGTGTTACAGTAACTGTAGAAAGGCATGTGGATGTGTAGTTGTGTGAAGAATCAGAGAGAGTTCTCGATAAGTGCAAAGACGCGTACGAAAGTTAAGATAGGTGTGGGTAAAGTATTTGAGAGTTGCCGGGAAGTTTAGAACGGGACCCGAGGAGGGTGACGTGGAGCTTAACACAATATTAAAGAGTAACGTTGAATTAACATTACTTTTGGATGATGCGGCCACTGCAGGTTCGATATGTAAGGAAGGGTGAAGTGTGTGTAAGTGTCGGGATCTAAAGTTTAGATTTAGATTTTTTATTCAGGTAAAGGTACATACATTGAAGATGAGTTACAAACATAATGTTGGATTTAAAGATAGAGCTAGTACATACAATACCTAAAGCCACTAATACGCATAGCGTTTCGGACAAAGCCGAAATTAAGTTAATAAGCCGAAATTTCACTGATTTTAACAAAAAGTCATGGAATTTGTCAATATTTTCACGTTTTGTAATTTGAACCAAGAGGAGAAAGGCATCGGAGATGAAACAGTTGGGATTTCCCTCACACAAAACTTTGATAAGAGCAAAAACAAGAAACTTTCCTGTGTGACACTCGCGTGAGGGCTAATGCGAGGAAAGTCTTGAATAATAGATGGCGCCACTGGCACTCGCCCCTCAGCGAGCCAATATTTTATGCATATGGTCAGTCAGACCCTGTGGGCCAAATTTTGTGGTGGTCTAGATTGTGTAGTATGATGGTGAGGGAGGGCAGGGGATAATGAGGTGTGATGTAGCCATTTGAGGTCGTTGGAGAGGAGGGGGGGGGTCGTATAGAGGTTATGGGGGTGTGTAGGGGGGAGCGGAGGGGTTGATGGAGACGGTATGGTGTGGTTCAAGTTCAAGTATGGTTATTGAGACAATAAAAAAATACATCTCAAAGGGATAGAGTAGCTTAGGCTATTTTATTTATTTATTTATATACAAGAAGGTACATTGGGTTTGTGAGAATACATAGCATAGTATTTACAATCTTGTAAAGCCACTAGTACGCGCAGCGTTTCGGGCAGGTCCTAAATCTAACAGATAATTTTAAGTAGGTAAATTCTAGCAGAATTAATAAAATAACTATTTGTATGGTGTGGTCATCTATGGCTGCGATGGGAAAAGATGTACGGGTGTGGTCAGAGGAAAGAAGGGGCTCTATGGTCATTGTATGGTGGTCCAGGGAACGGGGTAGAGTAAAAAGGAACGCAATTGAAATAGACAGCCAGTTGAAAGAGTTTAATAAGTGGAATGTAATAGGACTATACAAAAAATAGATCACAAAACAATTGATCCAAATTGCATATATTAACCCCTGGGAATATACCAACAATGACTGCCACAAAACGCATCATATAATATGGGCGACCTTACTTGCCACACTGTATTGACGACCTTGTTCTATATGGACGACCTTACACTCACGCATCAGTTCTGGTCCTATAAAATATACCAACAAAGGTATTGGTAACCCAGAACAATTATAAATTAAGGCCGATGAATTGGTTGTCTAACAACTGCCAACATTCTTAATTTACTAAACAAACTTTGAACGCAATCTCACGATAGGACAGATTTCTCGATAATAATGAAAACAGCATTGTATCGACCTAATTACCTAACCATATACGTAATGAAACAAGAGATTCAGGATAAACTCAATTAAGATCCTTTCGTTCAAATGTCTGAGTTACACCGTTAAACAACTGAAGTATTCCGGTAAAGGTACAGGATTATAGTTATCTTATCTTTTCTTTCCGTTGGATGCAGAGATCTTCAGGATTTACATATCGATATTAAGGCGATCTTAGAATACCAGAGTCGCCGCATTGTACAGGTGAGCACATTCACCTGCTCCCTCGTAGTAAGCGCTCTACCACCCTGGCTGGTGTTAATATTGCATGCGAGAGTCGAACCTTTCCAGCCTCAGTTTGTCTTCGTGAGGGGGAAGGTGTCAGATATTCTGTCGAAGAACATGTCTTCTTCCTAAATCAGTGCAATACATGTTGGAAGTTTGGGCATGATGCTCCAGCTGGCGCATATGCAAGATATTTTGCCCTTATAGTAGAAGTCCACCAATATTAAGTCACGTGTATGATCCCCATCACCTCTTACGGGCTCACCATAGCCCGTGCTACTTGGAACTTGTTCCGAGTAGCTGAATCTATAACAACAACATCATCAGTTCGTTGCATTAATTGCAGTGGTAGACACCTTGCGCTCTCGCGATCCTGTACTCGTTTCAGAATAGAACTGTCCATCCTGTACCTTGAACACAAGAACAACATGTCCCTCAGACCATCCCTCCTGCTCCGGAATATTTAAATGTCCTCACGTCGGTGCCTCCCTCCCCCCTGTCCCTCCCTCCCCCTCCCGCTTGTCCCTCCAAAGTTTGGTGCTCGGGTTGACCCTCTCGGCCACTCTGGCCACGGATCATGTTCCATCCTTTGTACCTACGTCAGATAGTAGGTAGGACAGATGTGCCAGTCCTTGTGTGCCTTTGTCTTGAGTTCGTGTGTGTCCGAGTCTGTGGCCGTGTCTGTATCCATGTGGTTTAGGGTCTAGGAAGCCATTTGTTCCCCTTACATTGCTACCTTTATCCGCAGTCTGGGTTCGAATCCCAGATGCGAGACCTGCCCGAGGTCAATGGATCCAGGTATCCGTCCGTGGGCCCCCGGATTACGAGAAATCCGAGGGCCCACGGATCTTTCCTTTCTCCTATCCCAAATCCTTATCCTCATCCCTTCCATGTGCAATATAGTCGTAATGATAAGGATTTGGGATGGGACGAGGGAAGGAGTGGTCCCCAACCACTTGGACGGTCGGGGATTGAACACCAACCAGCTATGAAGCGAGATCGTCACTCTACCGTCCAGCCCAAGTGGTTGGAGGAAGCAGCGTCAGGCACAACATAGATGCCCATCGAGCAGGAACTGGCTGGCTACCTCGATCGATCGAATTTTTGTTTTGAGGGATATTCCTGCGCGGGCCCTAAGCCTCTGGCTGGCCCGCGGTCGATGACAAGCCATGTTCGAATAACGCTTAATCAAGGTTGGCTCAGCGTTCATTCGTTGCTACATCAGCATTATTTGCGCAAATTTCCCGAACGTTGATAGAAGTTATAAGGACATGGATGTGTTTTGCTAGCTGGGAATTACCCAGAATGTTCCCCTCCTCCGCTACGCACACATCCCCCAGTGTCTTCTCTTCTTGTTGTCATGCTTATTTGTTCTTTGTGTTTACTTTTATTTGTAAATAAATATGTTAAAAATAGGCGATTGTTTCACTGCACTCCTTCTTGGTTATGATTTATATATATTATTTATATTATGAGCCGTAAATCACATTTTTAAGGAAATGAATCAATGGGGGCGAGAGTTTTTGGGTTAAGAGGACGAACCTGCTAATTAAAATGTTGAATTTCAGAATTGAATGGATGCGTTCCCCTGTCCATTGCTCCTGTCTCATTCAAAATTAATATTAATAATTTGTGCCCTGCCACCCATACCAAGCAGCACTATATATAGCTTTTCAGTTAACTGTTCACGTAACTATTTCACCGAGACAGGTGAAATAGTTACGTGAGGAGAAATAAGTTCAGCTCGTGTCACGAGAAGTGGGACGGGAGACATCTCCTGTCCACAAGGCTAACCCTAGCCCGTGCTTCTTGCCCAGCTCCTGTGCCAGGTAAGTTACGGGCTCACCATAGCCCGTGCTACTTGGAACGTTTTGTTCCCAGTAGTTGAATCTTAAAAAAAAACGAGAAGTGATTTAGTGTCGATTTAATCGCCCAGATTACTGGCACTGGAAGGACCATAACAACGTTTGAACGGCAATGTCCACAAGGGAATTGTGGGAACTCATAATGTCGATATTTGACATTCGTTTTAGTAGTTAATATTGAAGTTAGGATGGGTTGAAAATGTGGAAGCCAATCACCTGAGGCCAGGGAACTATTGGTTGATTAACGAGCAGACTGATGACGTCACTAAAGTAATGATGTTACATCCCAATGGGAATACAATTGCTTGCGCATAATTTTGTCTTGCTCCAACCCGTCCTCAGACCAAGTCCATTCCATCCAGCGGTCGACCCCAAAGATGCATTCATCAATTTTAACATGCTGTTCATTCAAAAAAGGAATTTTCTCAAATATAAATTAATATTGTTACATACTAACAATACTATATAATAGTATGCTAGTATAATAGTATGTCCTTATAAACAAAGGCCAAAATCCATTCCATGCACCCGCCAAAACCCCCCCCCCCACCTGTTTATGAATGAAAAACGGTTTACACACGACTCAACTGATCGAACACTTCCGGAACAAGTGCTTCACTGACGACTTTTGTTCAAACCACAACGCTGTAAATGCTTCACCCACGTACATACAAATACAAAAAATCGCCAACAGAATCTAAACGACTAACCTAACCCAACCAATGCCTAAATATGCACAACATGCTAATAATATAAAATAATATTAATTTATATTTGATAAAATTTTATTTTGAATGAACAGCATGTTAAAATTGATGAATGCATCTTTGGGGTCGACCGCTGGATGGAATGAACTTGGTCTGTGCCATCTCTTGGGTGGCTTAATCTTTATCAGTCAACGACCAACACAAGTTACAGCCCCGCTCCTGTGCCAGGTAAGTCCACTACGGGCTCACCATAGCCAGTGCTACTTGGAACTTTTTGTTCCTAGTAGCTGAATCATAAACAACAACAACAACAAAGGAGGAACACGAGACCAGTTGGTCATGTGGTCACGGCGAGGGAATGTTTGATAAAAGTGGTCAAGCAAGAGTGGTGATCGTGAGAGGCACACACTCACGTCATCAGAATACTTACAAACACCTCACAATTTCGAGTCCTTGTGGGAACTGATCATTTAGAATAGAAAACATGATACCTTAAATATTTTCCACAATACAAGTTTATAATTAAAGAAATTATAGCAGTATAGCTGCTATAATTTATCGGTAAAATACAAAAAAGGACCAAAATATTGGATTCGTGCATTTATGCTGTTAGGCCAAACGTGTGACCATTAAGTTAGGCTAGTTTAAATTAACTTTTATCTTTTTTTTCTTTAACTTTGATTTAACTGTACTCTTTTTAGTACAGTTCGTCTCTTTCTCGACTCACAATCGGGGATCCCGGATTACATGCGGAATAGAAATGGTTGGGCAGGTTTCCCTTTCGCTTAATGATTCGGTAATGATTCTTTGATTCTGTAATGATTCTTTCGCCTAATGATTCTGCATTAGTTCGACCATTGGGGGAGACCCCTCTATATATAGATAATATCTTAATGATATATATATATATATATATAATATATATATATATATATATATATATATATAATCATTAAGTAATGTCCTGGCATTTACGGCTTCGACGGGTAGGTGGTTCCATGGGTTTATCACTCACTTGTGCCTGCAGAATCGACCATTAACTCTTGAGCCTTGCCTATGTAGCCGTCGGTTGTTTAAAGCAAGAACTCTTGTCCTAATTTCCCCTATCATATCTACTTTTAAAATTATGAATTATGAGTCACATTCAGTTTTGTAACTAGATCTTCAAGACTAACTTGTATAAATGAATTCTGGGGTGGAATCCCTGAGCCCAATATGTGCCTCTGTAACCATTTTCCCTACCACCTACAGAATGGGTATGGTGTGCATAATAAATGAACTAAACTAAAAACTTTCACAACTTACTCCTTTTTCCCACTACTCTCACGCTAAATTAAAACTTTCTAACATCTCTTTTGACTCATCCGAGTCTTGTGCTTCCACCCAAACCTCCTCGTTCTATTGGTATTCAATGTGAACATTTCCACAATTTCCACTGTCAATCCGCTTAATTAAGTATTATATACGACTCTTTCATGTCTTCCTACAACTTTTTTTTTTCTTCTAGCGTTGTCAGGTTCATTGCTATAGTCGCTCGTCGTACCCAAGCCCTAGCAATTTTGGGACGAGCCTCTTCGCTAGCTAATTTACTTTTTATAGTTTCCGTATGTGTTTCTTTAAGTGGGGGTTTCCATGATGGGGCAGCTTACTCTAAGCTGGTCTTTGTGTGTGTGTGTGTTTAGAATATGAAGTACAGTTCAGTAATATAAACCTGGGTTAAGTGAGCATTTGGAAAGCTATATTGAATATTTAATAGGTGCAATGCGCATTTAAAATACGTAGTGCGCATTTAGAGTGCATTTAGAGGGTGAATAGTGCGCACTTGGTAAATCTAGTAATGATTTAGGTGTAGTGTGCTTTTAAAGATGTAGAGTGCGCTTTTCTATAGTTTAGTGTCATGTGAATTTAAAGGATATAGTGTAGACGAAGGTGATGTAAAACGATATATATATATAAATAAAGGTATATTTCGCAGTCCAATATTAATGCTCCTATAAGGAGGACAGCAGGCGTAGTGAACATATATGTTACCCAAGGTGTATGGTGCACAGCACAGATAGATATACAGATATAGATAGTGAAATGTGTATATGGAGGGTGCAGTGTGTATGAGGGAGTATGAAATGTTATTTGATACATGAAGATCATAATAGCAAATTACAATGTGAATAACAGTGGCATGAATAGTACGTTGTATAATTGTAATTCTTGTATTAAACACTATCTAATTTTTTAAAAATATGATGACAAATTACGTGGGAAATAATACTGAGAGTTGAAATAGTTGTAAGATTTTGTAATGACAATTGTACTAATTCATTAATATTAAATGAAGGATATTAGATTTGCATATACAAACACACGTTCAGATTTATATAGAGATATACCAGGTATATCCATATCTAAAATATGAATAACATCTTTATTGTGTAAGCTACTGAGATGAATTGGGTCATTTGTGTTAATTATTACGCAATGAGGATTCTGAAGGTGTCTTAGAAAGCAAGTAAATAATATATTTCGATCCGAGCATGGAGCGTTTTGGGGGTGATAGTGCGCATGCGCTGGGCCGGTCCACGTCTCGTCCGATTAAATCCTCAGTTGAAATACCGCTAGAAATGCTGTCGTACATATAGAAATCCATAGCAAGCCTTTAAAAGAACACTATTTGACCTTGAGTAGTGTTAGCTAAAGCTATTAGTCATTTTACCAAGAATCCACCGTCATTATATTTTTATTTTTGTCATATCAGCAATGGAATCGGACAGTTGCCATCAAGGAAACCAATGTGAAGTAGCGACTGAGAGGACACCCGACCACAATTTTGTGAGAATTGCTCATTCGTGAATCTCGGAGGGGACATGTTCGGCCATTAACAAGCCGAAGGAAGGTGGAGAAGGACGTGATATAAGCTGCGTTGCCAAAGATCCGTGAGAGAGTGCTGAGAATGGCCAAGTTGGTTGGTGTTTACGAGGACGAGGCGGGTGTCAGGCTCGGCAGGAGGCAACTTCCCCTCTCCGTCTATGACAGCAAAATAGTGAGTATTGCAGCTGTGGCCGAAGATGGCAGGTGGGGGGTCCGGGCATGACAAATGGCGGCAGAGGAGATCAGGTGGGGGCCGAGTATGGCAGTCCCCAGGGTGCCACGGCCTCCCAGGGTGCCGCCTTGACCAGCTGGGTGGTGGGGGGAGGAGCAAGGGAAGAGGGAGTGAAGTAGGGGGGAGGGGCAGGAACCAGGAGGATAAAGAGGAGGAAGGGCAGGGGGGTGAGGAGTGGGAAGTGGGGCATTGGCGGGGAATGGGAAGTGGGGCATTGGCGGGGAGTGGGAAGTGGGGCATTGGCGGGGAGTGGAAGTGGGGCATTGGCGGGAGTGGGAAGTGGGGCATTGGCGGGGGAAAGTGGGGGCATTGGCGGGGAGTGGGAAGTGGGGCATGGCGGGGAGTGGGAAGTGGGCATTGGCGGGGTGGGAAGTGGCAGGGAGAGGGATGTGGGCAGGGGTAAAGAGCAGGAAGAAAGACAGCAGGCAGTGAGGCGAGGATTGGGATGCAGGTTAGGGGAAGTAAGGAGCAGAAAGGCAGGCAGGTGACAAAAGCATAGTTTCAGATCAGGAAGATGATATTGTAGACAGGTATGTAGGTAGGTAGGTAGGTCATATCATTCGTAAGTTATTTATTTATTAAATAAGATTTCAGCCGTTGGTGTTGTATTTCTGGTAAATGGTTTTAACATTCAATTTATATAACAATATATTTCACTTATTATTATGGGTTAGGATGAGCAAAGTAAGTTAAGGGAGGCTAAAGTAGGTTTGTTAGATTATAAAATTGGTATATGTGTGACTGATTTCTGTATGAAGTGATCTATTTACTGTCAACATGGTTCAGCAGTTGTGAGAGACATGCATATTCTAAAACCCCTGTTTTAGAATATGATGTTCTAGAATGTTAACAAGCAATTATCGTGGGTTTGTGTCTAGCAAATTTCTTTACTCTCTTTTCAGAGTATGTTGTCCTAATCTGTCCTTATCCTAATGCTGTTCCAGGCATTTTAGAAATTGTCTAATTCCAGAGGAAGTATTTTTTTATATGTTGGCTTAACAGACGAATTATCTAAATAATGAACCCATGCTTATTTGAATTATTGTAACTATACAGTATTGTATATAACCTAGACTTCTGGAGCGCTGCATTAGTGTTTAGGTACTGGCCATAGGGTGTTGTAGAAGATGAATACAGGTATATAATAATTTAACCATAATTATGCCTTCAGGTGCAGTGATAAGTTATCTTTTAGTGCAGTGCTCTATTGATGACCAAACCACACATCAGAGAATGAAGAAATGATGACGTTTTGGTCTGTCTTGAACCCAAATGTTGTCATTTCTTCATATTTTCAGCGATGTTATTGTGACTCATCATATGCAGTGCTCTGTTGACCAGTATCCATTGTATCCATTATATTTAGGTCTAAGTTATGTAGGCTAAGGACACATTTGTCACATTCCATCATTTACTGATGAATAATTTCGGCACATCTTCTGTGTCGGGTGAGTTTGACAGGCTCACCATAGCTTGTGCTGCTTAGCACTTTTTGTTTAGAGTAGCGAATCTAAAACAAATCACTAGCTTACGGGCTGTTCATGACTGTGTCACCTCTTGGGTGGCTTAATCTTTATCAATCAATCATTAAATAATCTCGCACATTTTCTAATATAGGTTTCAACCACTTTGCAATAATATATAAAATGTTATCGGTCTGTAGCTTGAGTGTGCTTTACTACCACCTTTATGAAGTACATAGGGCTATTTCAGTGGTTTTTAAAGTATTAGGATCTTACAGGTATCTAAAATGTCTTTTTAGGATAGTTGAGTCTGAGATAAGGGAGGTGAAAATATCAATGCAAGTGAAAGTATCACCTTAAGGGTACGGAAACATGTGACAGGATGCTTGTGGGTTGCCTCCATTACCAGACTTGGTAGGTCCCTGCAGTAAGGTGCTGTAGCAGTTTCCAGAACAATAGGATGTAATTTTATCATGTCACACTGCTGATTAAATTATAAATGGTCAATAAAGTTAACTGTCTGCTGACTGGCTGTAGACTGACCACTTTTGTATTTCTAATCTTCCATGTTGGTTACTATTGTCAATTAATGCTTTAGTCCATTAATCATTATATATAAAGTGAGATGTTGTTAATGGCTTATTTGTTGAGTAGTGCTACTTTTGGAACCCATTCAGTACTCCAGTTAATAAACAAATTGCCTAAATTAAAATTCTGCTGGTTAGTGGCACCACACTTTTTCATGATGGTTTAAAGTGCTCAATACACACTTCTTAGTGATGTTCATTTTAGCATGGAATATCCCAACATCTTGCTGATAATTTTTATTTATTCTACTTATGTTAGTACCACTGCCACACTGCATCATCAGTACCCATTCTTTGAAAAAAAAAGTATAATACTTAATTTTGTTTTTATCACCCTGAACTCTTCCTCAACTTCATTTTTATTGAAACTTCTTTCCCACTTTCATATATTCCATTTTCTTTACAATTGGCATCACAATGTTTTCTCTTGGGCCTACTGGGCATTGACATGATGCCCAACTGATTTCCTGTACTTGGAGGAAAGGTCCCAAAAGTGATTCAGAATTATCAGTGAATTCAGGGATGTGAAGGGTAATCTTTTGGTGAATGCCTGTACTAACTCAACGTAATAGATGAGGAAAATGGGATACCCCTGTTTGGGGTGCACGTGCAGACTGGGTGTGCGCGTGTCACCGTGTGTCACATCTCCAGGTAGTCCACCTGTGGCACTAGGTCTTGGTGTCAGAAAGACTGATGTACAGTATATTTACAAAATTACGATTGAGCTGGAATTCCAACATGTTCATGCATTTTTGCCCACTCTACTATTCTATATTGTGAGGACTAATCCGCACACCAGAAGATGAGGAGACGACTTCATCTAGGTGTCTCCTCGTCTTCTGGCGCGTGGTTTATCTTGAGGTTATCTTGAGGTTTGGTCATCATGTCTTCAGCCACGTTATTGTGACTCATCGTCTGCATTCTGTATTGTGTATTGGCACTTTTATGTGGGTATAGGATAGTGACAGTATGTAGTTTTGTTGCCTAATTTGAATCGGATACTGTAGCCTTCTGTACTGTATTGTATTTTAATAACATTTTGTTTTGCAATTGGTTGAAACAGCCTGTGGATCGAGAATAATTTGAAATGTGACAAGAGGCTCAAAACTATGTGGATCTTATATAGTTGTCCTTCAGTTAAAAGTAATATGCATATGTCAACCCATCCTCCTGTTTGGATAGTACTTTATGTAACTATGTGGACCATCATAGATATATTGACATAAAGGAGAGATTAGACACTAGAATTTGATACTATTTACTTTATAGTCAGGAAAAATGAAGTTAAACATCAAGCTCAAATATTTCTAAGCCTAGTATAGCATATTTGAACTATTCAGTATTAGCTCTCTGTGTGTATTAAGGCCTAGGATGGCTAGCATAGGTTAGGTTTTATTAGCAACATAAATACAAGACCATTTCCGGTTTGTCCAAATTCTACTTTTTGATTGTCCGTTTTGTCAATATATGTACGATGGTCCACATTGTTACTATAAGTACTATCTAAACAAGAGGATGGCCTGACATATGTAGATTTATAGGGTTAGAAGTAACAAATTATTGTATATTTATTATTATTTTAGCACTTTTAAATATTTTATATTTTTTGTCCTGCAGATGACAATGCAACTGGGGGAATCATGTGATGGCTGTGATGTTACCGGTAGCACTACAAAGCGGCGATGTGACGAATCCTTTACTAGACAGTATAATGCCCTGAGCAAGGATGAAGTCGTGGCTGCACTGATGGTTCCCTCTAAAGTGTTGTTCACGAGACTCGCTCAGACAGTAGCATGTGTTGGCTGTCGGAGAAGGTAAGTGGCTCCATGAGGTTGGATTTTTATAGCTGTTGCTTTTGGTAATGTTCATGTAGGTAATTGTGGGTTTGAAAAATATCCTGAAAGTAATAGTGGCAATAGCAGGAAATGCTTTTATAATGCTTGTTTGAATAATTAATAACAAATATTTATGTATCATTGCTGCAATTGTTTCAGTTTTTTATGCTTCATGTATAGCAATATCCTGTTTTGGAAGGATACATTTTTAGTTAAGAATGCCTTCTTTGGGGATACCTCCTGTGCTCTTGTTTGGCCACACGATCCTCTGTCATCTTGTTTGACTATTCCTGTTGGGAATTGAGTGGAGATTTATGTAATCATTCATCAATCAATGTACTGTTCTTCAGTTATGAATATACAGTACTGTAATTATATATCTTCAGGTTGAGCATGTGTATGAAATCAATTTGACTGAAGTGTGGTAAAATACATTGCTGATACAGTAATACACTTACTGTTATAGAGAGAGGTATGCATTATATTATTGTATATACTGTGCATTTTTTGAAAGCTTGTTGAAACAAATCCCAGTCACCAGAAAATTTGAGGCAAGAGAAATCATTTACATTTGTAGTTCCACAAAACCAAGAAATTGTGGAATTTTTATAACAAAATAGAATTTTTCCATGTGATTTCAGTATTATAAATGTACACTAGTAATATGCACTAATAAAAACACATTTATTTTAAAAAGTTAAAAATATTGAGAAATGGATCAAACTTTTAAACAAATGAACAGGAAAACTGGAGTAGATTGGTGAGCAAGATTCCACTGTGCCTGTACAGTATGTCAACATTCTGCTTTGAATGTGTGTAGTTATATTGATTACCATTACACACAGAAATCACAATTGCGTGATGCATCAAATGAACAAATCCACAAGGGCCCGTGAATCCGAGGATTTGAATCCTCGTCACGGCCCTTGTGGATTTGATTGATTATCGTATAATAATGCTAGGGGAAAGTGATGCCTGCAGTGTAAACATAAATTGGAATATGGCTACTTGTAAACTTATGTTTAGAATAGGAAAAAAAACATATACTGTAGTGGGGCTGCCCAATAAACTCCCCCTTCGGGGCAAAATTTAAAATTTAACATGCAGTACAGTGTGTGTATGTAATGTATGTATGTATGTATGTATATAATACACAAACACATACACACTGTATATGTATGTATATAATTCACGGTGAAATTATTTATTAGAAAATTAAGGATTATTATTTTTTTATGTGATCTTATCAAACTGAAGCCTCACAATTTGTTAAGTGTTTACAAGTACTGTACAGTACTGGAGAATATAAATTTATATTAAATAACTGCCAAGAAATGTTTATAATGTTTGTTTTTCATTTTTGTTTATTTTTGTTTATTATTTGCCTCTAGTAGTAGTGAGCTTCCTTGTGTGTTTTGGTTCAGGGTTAGTCATTTGTGAGTGGTGGCAGAGTTTAACTTT
The DNA here is from genome assembly GCA_020271785.1 of Procambarus virginalis. Taxonomy (NCBI): domain Eukaryota; kingdom Metazoa; phylum Arthropoda; class Malacostraca; order Decapoda; family Cambaridae; genus Procambarus; species Procambarus virginalis. The sequence continues at coordinate 18,371,245 of WNGS01092210.1, forward strand.
TGCTGTAAATCTGTTTTCTCGTCAAATTTGGTATTTATTTTTATCGTTATATTTTCAGCCTACTTTGTTGATTAATAAATATTAACTTGCATGTTGTTGTACTAATGCAATACATGTAATTGATTGACAGTGTGGAGCGGCTCTTTAACCAGCTGAAGGACTCGGGTCACCCTGCGCTGGAGCCACTAGTAATCACTAGCAATGGGTTTCTCACTGTTCTTCGCAAGTATGCCCTTCAAGCGAGATCATTAGGGGCCTTATTTAGTGATCATGGGTGAGTGCTTTTTGGATGCGTGTAGTCCTCTTGTGCTGTTATTAACTTTACTAAACCATCACTTTTGTCAAACTTTTTTCTTTCTGAACTTATTCTTATCAACTTTGAATATTGTAATGTAATATGAGAGCACTTGAGGTATATTAAATATTTACCCATTGACTTTGAGAAAGGGGCAGGGCTCGAGAAAGCGTTTGAAGTTATGGGAGGGTAATTTATTTTGATGCTACTATGGCTAAAGTATGAATAAAAAAATACAATTTCTCAAGATCAGTGAATAATGTATTCACTGTCCACAATGTTCCATTTTGAATTCTGGCAACCCCGACCAGCCTATGTCTGTCCTGTACCTCAGACCATTCATGTCCTGGAAAGTTGGACGAGGCTAACTCCCAAGTGTCTGGCCCTCTAACCATGGATAGATTGATTGATTGCATTATTTTCATGTCTTGTGTTTCATTTAAAAAATTCGGCACAAGATGATCTTCATCTTTTTAAGAACATTGTGTGAGAACAAAGATAGTTCTCCATGATGAGCTTGTGAATTGTTTATTTCACAATATATTTTGAAATGCTGAATGAGTGGTTCAGTAATATGGGTAGAAAAGATGAACTAAACACCTTTTTCTTGAGTTCTAATCTTGAATATCAACATTTAAAGATTTGTGATAAAATTATTGCTGTTTGTAATGAGAATTAAAGTTGTCACTGTGAGTTTGGGGACTGTGTGTGTTGGTTTGATTTGACTATTTGATTTATATTCAAAAAAGAATATTTAATTTAATCCTCACAGGAATCCGATTGATGATCCAACTATTTTTTAATTAAGTTCTTCTGGAACCGTCTAGATCCTTGAAAAGTCCTGCACAAAGTCACATACTCATATGGGCCCTTATGTAAATTGAAATGGTCATTGTCATGTAGGATCTAGTTGTTGTATTATACAATATAATGAATCTGATGTGATTGATGTAAAATATAGATATGATATAGAAATAATGATTTCTTACGGGAGCCGGTCGGCCGAGCGGACAGCACGCTGGACTTGTGATACTGTGGTCCCGGGTTCGATCCCGGGCGCCGGAGAGAAACAATGGGCAGAGTTTCTTTCACCCTATGCCCCTGTTACCTAGCAGTAAATAGGTACCTGGGAGTTAGCTGTCACAGGCTGCTTCCTGGGGGTGGAGGCCTGGTCGAGGACCGGGCCGCGGGGACGCTAAAGCCCCGAAATCATCTCAAGATAACTACAACCACCACAACAACAACCTCTTAAATAATAATATAGATATAGTAGGTGGAATTTTCCACAGCAGATACACAGCCTTGTCCATGACTAGTGAGACTTTTCAACAATCAATTATGGGCTCCCTGTACCTGAAAGTGTATAAATCCATCCTCATTTAGATCTTTTGTTTCATTCATTGATATACTGTACTGTACTTTGATTACTGTGTAATACAATTTTGTTTTCAATACTGTACTGTACATCTTATTGTTATTTACAGGTTAGCTCTAAGTGTAGTGTTAGATAACATCCCAAAATTGAAGAAGTCTGGACGGTGTGTACTTCATTCCATGGAGGGGGTGAGATGCCGGCCTGGTGGACGTTCGTGGCGAGATGTGTGGGAAGTGATGGATAGCACTTGCCGAGATACTGTAACTCTTGTCTGTGCCGACCATCTTTTGACCACACTTGATAACTACCTCCGTAAACATCGATTCTGTCAGGAGTGCAAGAACAAGGTAAATGTCTCGAGTCACAATAACTTGGCTGCTACAAATAACCCGATTCACACAGAAAATGAAATGAAAGTGACGATGTCTTGGTCACAACTTGGTGAGGGTCCAGGGTGAACCAAAACATCATCACAAATTTGCCATAGCCCTGTGAGTGTATTTACTATTTGTGCCTGCAGAAATGAGCTATTAGCTCTTGGACTCCTTTCAACCCAATCTGTTTTTCCCTATTATGTCTATTACTTATATTTCTCTAAACATGCGTGTGCACACATGCGTGCTCTAATCCCCAGGAAGCAGCCTGTAGCAGCTGTCTAACTCCCAGGTACCTATTTACTGCTAAAAGAACAGGGCCCATTAGGTGAAAGAAACTGCCCATTGGTTAATTTGGCTTGACCATTGCTGATGTCCACAATGATTAGCAGTGGCCAACCTTCTCAATAACACTGTAAACTTAGGTAGAAATTGTCTTTTCTTTGGTTATGCAATAGAGGTAATTTCTTAAATAATTCAGTGTTAACGTTACAGCAGTTAGGCTTTTTGTTGAGAACCAGGCCATAAACAGTCCACATCACTTGACATTAAAAAAATTTGGGGATGTGATGGTGTTATACTGTAACTGAATTTTGTGTCAAAATGTTTGGAAGTAAATGCTCTAGACTGGGTCTAAGGAATAATAATAATAATAATAATAATAATAATAATAATAATAATAAAAAGATACTGAATATGAATAACCCAACCATTCCCCTGAAATGATAGTACTACTTATATGACCGATTTGGTTAAAAGTACCACCAGTAAACCACTTTTATAATCTGGAAAATATAAAGCTAAAAACCAAACTTAAATATACCTAGGCCTAGTATAGCACATATATGTACTATATTAGGCCTAAGATAGCATGCATTAGGAGAGCTAGCTATATTATGCAATGCTATATTAGATAGCATTGCATTACTAACTTAACCTCCTAGGAGAAGTTAAGTTAGGTCTTGTATTTATGCTGCCGTTAAAATTTTTCCAGTTTGTCTAAATTCAATAATACAAATGTTAACTTTTTGGTGGTTCATCACTACATATTGGTACTTTCCACCAATTAGTTAATATAAATGCTTTCATTTTGGAGTATGGACAACTTGACAGGGATGTTTGAAAATGTTGCTGTTACACCAACGCAAGATGTTGGGGTGCCTAGTCTGTGTGTATATTGTCCATGGAAAGAGCAGTACCCGGCCTATGGAAGCTACTAAGTGACTTTCACAGATATAGGTCTTTCATTTATACGTGACCTTAATAGCATTTTGGAACAAATTCCAAAATGGCTGCATAGGATGTTTAACATCCTCACAGATGTGAGTATTTTCCTGCTCTGTGATGGTGGGAACTACGATTACCTTCATGACTGGATGAAAATCACAGTAATGTGATCGTTAAAAAAATTACCTTTTCAATCTTGCAGCAAGTTTTTACAAATATTTTTGATGTCTGTTCTTGGATATATTTTCATCTTGCCAGTGAATATTTTTTGTAATTTGACAATTTATATTGTAGGTTCATGGATTAGGAATTCTGCTGTTAATTTTAGTAATGTTTGCATTTTAGGTTCATAGAGCATTTGATATCCTTGTGGGGCACATTACCATAGATCTTGCTAAAGAAAAAGGATACGTTGCCTCGCTGTATGCTGGAATTCGTCGATGTGAAGCCAAGAGACACATTCACGTGCCTGCTGATACCGATTATATAACTCATATCATCACTAGAGCGGAGCCTGAACTTCAAGGCAGGTAAGAGATATCTAACAATTATATATACAGTACACACACACTATATGTAGATCTTTCCAAGACTGTATATAGTCTTGCTCAAAGGTATCGTTTGTTGTCTTGTCTATTCCTATGACATTGTTGAACAATTAAATATATTGTTAGGGTGTGAGGTGGTATTTTTGTGATATGAAGTAAGGGGAAGCACTTTATGTAATGTAAAGGGAAGGGAAATTAATGAATATACAGGGGTGAAATTCAAAGAGTGACATAAGATGTAATTTAAAAAAAACAAATAAAATAACTAAAATTCAATACATAAAATTTGTCACCCATAATTAAAATGAAAATATTAAACATTAAACTAAACAACTTCTGAATTGAAGGTTTGAAACAATTAATTTATTTGCATATATTACATGTATTTTTGTTTAACATGTGAGTGAAATTAACATACACCTAAAATACAACAGTTCTCTACAAAGAGAGTAACGTCTGTGCTGCTGTGAGGTTAGCACCTCACAGCAGCTCTCGCCTCATGGCACCTCCCTCTGTCTTCTCGGGGCTTCTCTGAGAATTGGGGTAGTGAAGTGAGATGCCACATGTGACTGCAGGCCTTGCTTATGCTCATTATGCTTACATAAACAGAACTCCTCGGACAAACTCACTCACGCTCTCTCTCTCTCTCTATCTCGCTCTCATACACAACTCATAAGAGTTAAACTACAATACTCATTGACAATTAAATTAAAATAAAGTCAATTTGAAATTTATATAAAATGCCAGTCATTACAATATAGATTGTTTACATCTTGCCAAATATTTTATCATGAGCATTATGCAGTTTCATTTTGGTTTACCTTCATTATTAATTTGTATTTTTTTTTCGCTGTAGGGTATTGTATTTTTATTATCTCTAACCACCTTTTCATAAAATGCTTCTCTGTCCTTTCTTGGTGATTGGTTTTTAGCTCCTTGAAGCTGAGAAACTATGTAATAAAAGCAGCAATAGTCTTTATTGTTAATTGTATGTTGTCTTACAAATTGTTGTGATATTCTTTGTTGTGTGGTGTTGCTGTCTTAACAAGTTCTTATTTTAATTTTATATTTAATACTTCTGCTTAATCTGTTTTAACATCTTTTAGTATATATATATAATTTTGCGAACAAGCCTGAATGTTAGATATATATAATTTTGTTGGGCACGGGCTACATTGCCGTTTGGTACAGTTCCTACAATAATTTTTAAGTTAGCCCATCTTCATGTGGATTGTTGTGTTGGTGAGATTCTTTAGACATTAATCACTCTTCAAAACCACAAAGTTTTTTCCTGAAGCTTTATATTTTGTATGAAAAAGAGCATTATATATGCTGTCATATTTTTAATTTGCTCAGTTTTTCTGAGAGGACTAAAAAAAGGTCCTGTGCATAGAATACAAGAGCTTTAATAACTTGAAAGTTTACAGCTCTATGCAGAACAGGTTAGTTACTGTACTGGAGAACTACCTCTCCTCGAACCAATTTGTAGATCATAATATTACATGTGCCATTATGTTGTCCACCTTTGTGTATGTATATTCATACATTATGTATGTATACTCAATTCCTGTCTGTTGGTCTGTTTGAGTCTACTTAATATTTGGTCTCTTAAGTAATGAGGTTTTCTTCATCTATTTAAACTTTGTGACTGATGCTTAAACTTGAGCAAAAGTTGTGACTGATGCTTAAACTTGATCAAAGGTTGTGACTGATGCTTAAACTTGAGCAAAGGCAAAGTTTGATATTGTTGTCAAGAGACCAAACATGATGATGATGGTACCATCTACAGAGCACAGGTTGTGACCATGTAGGCACATTATGCTGGTTGTCACACTCGCCACATTTGTCCTATCTTATTGTAGTAGTTGCTGCTTGGTTTGTTTCCTAAGTTTGTTTTGCTTGCAGTTCTTTCTTGTATTAACGTGGAACATTCTTCTCCCATATATCTTGTCAAAGCCATTCACTATCTTTACTCCTCATCTAGAGGTAACTTTAGTTCTGTCTCAGAATTAAACACCAATCCCCTCCCATGAACTTTAAGTAATTCTTATTCTAATCGTGTGTTGCCCAGGCAGATGTTGAGCAGTTGCACTATCATTATACAGCCTGGTGTGTATTTTTGCCTCAATTCCAAACCACTTGACCTTAAAGTGGTCACTTGTGATGCCATCTATCCCAACCAAGGAGTTACAATCACACGCTATTCCTCAACCTCAACTGGTTTGACTTGTATATAATACTTAGATATAAGCATAGACACAAGTGTGTAATTTTTTAGTATGGAAATTGTGGAGAGATGTTTTAATGGCTTGAAAGTATTTTGCTAAGATACCTTGTCTTATTGAGGATGGCCTGAAGTCCTCGGTAAGAATTTAATACATCAAGAGGTCAATCTCTTTGGGAAAATTTTACATGCTAATTGAGTAGGGGTGTCGGCTGTGAAACATAATGTAATTTGATGGATACAAACAAAAGTTAAGGAGAGAGAGATGGTAAGTAAAAACCCCATCTTAATCTAAGTGTTGTTGGGATGGAAAGTTTTGTGATACTCTTGGTTCATATCTTAAATTATTTTCAGTTTCTATTAATATTTAATTTGTTTTATTCTAAACATTAGCACCATCAATAATTACCCTATTTTCTACTTGAGTAATAACATGAAAGGTTATGTATTACAAACGTTTCTAACATTGTTTACATTACATGGATAAATAGACACCACACTCGAGCAACTCGCACAGCAGAACTCCACTGCTTCATAAAACCAGGTGTACAGTACACCTCACTAGTTGTCATGCACAACCTGAACAGTCACTCTCCTTAGAAACTATGCCCACCCAGCCTAGTCTCGTACTGTATCACACACATTCTTCATACTCGATCACTGCTTCCCGACACATTCATTTGTCATGTTTCGCAATGTCTGCCAATCTTCTTTATGATACACTCCTCCACCTACCCTCAAGCTCACTCAAATACACTTATTATTCAAATTATATCATCATCCTACATATATAATTATATTATCATCATCATACCCAAACTACTATACACTCCTCAGACTTTTAGTTTGACCTTACACCCCACATTTTTTCACATTTTCATTTGTTGCACTATTGTTCACAAATTACCACATATTATTTGCATATATCCATTTCTACTGCTATTTCTTGATTTTTCATATCCTATTACACCATTGTTAGAATTCCTGCATAAATGAGAAAATTTGTAGGAGCTGTGATGAGGGGTTTGAACCTATGCAGTGGGTGTTCCTACTCACACACCCTAGTCAACCAGGTCACGACATCACGCTCCTGCGGATTTCAAACCCTCGTCTCGGCTCATACAGATTCTCTCATTGATGCAGTCATGTCAGTGTGACTATTCTCTGTGCATTCCTACCATAAATATTAGCACCTTCCCACGTCCTCATATGGCACTCCACTTCATATGGCACTGTCTTCATGTATTCCTATTCTATCATGTTTTGTCGAATCAGGGTTTCATTGCACTAATCACTTTCTTCCCCTAACTCACTTTACTTTTAAGTTTTGCTTGCTCACATTCCTCTAGTATCAATCACAAATTTACAAACACTAAGAGATAAGCCGTGAGAACTGGTTTAAAGATCCAAGTATATTGCCACTAGAAGAGAGATGAATGAGATCATTTAATCACAACATACAAAATACTGAGGGGATAAATTGGATAGTCAAGTCTTTTTCCAGGTGAGGGACAACAGAACGAGGGGGCACAGATGGAAGTTGGAAACACAGATGAGCCAGAGAAATGTAAGGAAATATTGGTATGCAGTGCAGGAGGTAAACAAGTGGAATGAATTTGAGCCAGAGTTGGTGGAAGCAAGCATCATTTATAGCTTCAAGAGCAAGTGTAGTACTGGAACGTTGGGATGTATAAATGCGCACAAGGTACAATAGTTATGAGGCAGGACTCTAGAGCTAGATCTCGCTCTTGGTAAATATAATTAGGTAAGCTTACTGCCCAGGTATTTAAAGTGATCGACCACCTCTAGCATTTCTCCATTAACATAGATTTAATACAAACTTACTTTATCCATCACCAAAACTATCATTGTTCAAAGTCACTTTGTGGTCCAATTCATCAATAAGATGCATTATTATTTCATCTTTATGTTGGCTAATCTACATGATCTGCATCATTCTTTACTGAAGTGTATGATCTGCATACATCAGATTTGACATACTGTTTTGCAGTTATTAAAGCTATATGCTAGATATACATACACCCCTTCTCTTATGCTTTTACCTTGACCTCTCTAATGACACCATCCATATGTACTCTGAACAATCAAATTATCAACATAACTGACATAAAATCTACAGTAACAGACTCTATCAACTCTATACATGCTCATCACTCTCCATATTCCTTAATTTTAATGTTCTCATAAAAAGGATAATTTAAAAACCATTTTAATATATACAGGTTACATTAATTAAATTGTTTAATATATTGTTCCCATTGGTAATAATTTTGAATGTGTCCTCAGACGTGAAAGACATGCTAAAACGTTAGAAATAGCACAAGAGGAGGTGTTGACCTGCTTAGGATTGTTTTTGTACGAGCGACTTCAGCGAATCCATACTCGAATGCGTGAAGAGGAGCAGACATGGGACATACTCTTTCATGTGGCTTTGGACACTCTCAAAAGAAACTTTGAGGTAAGCATGGGGTAGAAATAAATTGAATAAATGCAATCTTCATTTATTATGTGGTAGCTAGCACTGTGGCTGTATTAATGTATTTGTGCTGATGTAGAGAACTACATTCTGGATAGGTCATGAAACAATAAATTAAATGAAATTGAAAAAATGTAAAAATGGGCAATATGAAATTAAGCCACATCACATATATTTTAGGGAGCTGGTGGATCCTGCACTATTTGTCAGTGGAGTGTTGTATACTTTAGTTTGTTCCTTAGTGATGTAACCAATAGAATATCAAATGTTTTTTCAACTTAAGTCTATAGAGCCTATTATATGAGGAGTATGAAAGATGAGTTTTTGGATAAAAAATATCCTGAGAACAGATTTTACTGTACACAAAATTCATGGTGGATCAATGAATTGTTATATACAAGGTGGCCAAAAACAACAATGTGAATGAGAGATGTAATTTTCAGTATTAGCTTTTATTCTCAAAATGACAAATTTGCAGCCAAACACTGCATTGTATGAAAGTATGCCAAAATGAGTGACTTTGCAATGGGACCCAACTAAAACTGCACCCCTCTGCACTCCAGAGTTGCACTGCACCCCACTGTTCTATGCACCCCTATGAGTTGGTATGCTTCCTCCGTTTAGGTTCATTAAATTGTGACGGCCTCAATTTCATGGACAATTGTTCCATTATATTAAGTTCAGTCTGGTTGCAAATTCTTTGCAGCAAATCAAAGTTTCCCTTAAATTAAAGTTTCACTGTATAGTATATGAAGTCCATGAACATGTGTGTATATCTAAGATTAGTACGAACATTTTCTCAATTTTGTTTACGTCATTCTTAATCAGCTGTACGTGGAAGACAAACAAGGCTATTCAAAGTTTGAGATGCTTTGTGAGGAACTCCAGAGACAAGAACTCAGAGAAAAGGCCAAAAAGGAAAAGAAAAAGAAGAAAAAGAAGAGCAAGAAAAATGAGGAGGGGAAGGAGAACACTTGCCTTGTGAGTAACATTATTAGTATGAATGTGAGAGTTATGAAGAGACTTTTTGAGTATTATTGGCAGGAATGTTGAGTGCAGGAGTGAGGGGGTGGGGGGGGGATGAGTTGCACCTCGGATGTTCCTTACCCTTGGCGGATGAGTTGCACCTCAGCTCTTCCTGACCCTCGGCACAGAAACTATTTATTCTTTGGCAATATTTGATATCAATTCACCTGACTAGTTGCAAATAAAAATGCAAGTTACTACTATTCAAGCTGGTACATTTACATAATATAGGCAAGTTAATGTAAGAGGCTTGCACTTGCAAGTTTTTCCATTATGTGTTGTATAAATAATAAAGCTGTAAATATTCCAGTGATGTAAGTTTAGCGCTGCACTTAGTTTGTTCATTTATTGTACACCCCATACCCATCCTGTAGCACATAATGGAATTGAACTTCATAATTCATTTAGCTAAGCAAGTTAGTCTTTGAATTTGTATTTAGTATTTTAAAAACCTTGTTTTGTGCTTGAAATTCAATACATATATATTTTGAAAGTGTATTTTACTAAAAAGGTTTCTTGAGAGTGCATTTAGCTTAGCCACACAGGATTTATTCTAATCAGTTTCTAATACGTTATGTTAGTTTATGATATTGACCAATGGTAGGTGCATCGTGAAACTTTCTAAATATAGTAGAATCGGCTTCTGTCTATCTATATATATGTATATATATATATTAAATAAATAAATAAATAACACCACACATACATATACATACACACGTACAAGTCAAGATTTGTGAAAGCGTGAACTTTGCAGTGTGAGGAGGATGAAGGAGGATGCCGAGAGTGCGAACTCAACATGTCATCATCGACATGCTCAAGCCAACGTGCGACCCTCATTAATGCTACCAACAAACAGGTAATCCATTGAATTGATAAACGTTTAGATTTTTTAATTCTTGCCATTGTTCTGGTGATTTTTTACCAACTAGATCCCATGTGAACCCTTGAGTGACATTGTTCTATTTATCTGTAGGATGCCACTAGTTCCATAATGCATAAATTATATCCATGCTAAACTTTATAAAACTTGTGTAGCTTTTTTTTCACATACACATCATGTATGAATGACACGTCTTTGTTATGTGTTGTTCCACAATATTTATTTTGATAGCAATTTAAAATTTGGTATTACTATTAGTGCTTACTAGAATAATAGTATTTGGATGACAGTTTGTAATTGGCATTTTTTTCTAATTGCAACACTCTTCCCACAGGTTGGCAGTGAAGCCTTCTGTCGAGGAGGTTCTCATTTAGGGCCACCTATAAATAGCCCTCATTTAGGTACTCTAGGAAATGGTCATATACCTCCTGATCAGACAGGAGTTATTCCAAGGTGCAGAAGTGAGTGTGGAAGTATGGAAGCTAGTGATATAGGTAGTGAACGTGGAAGTAGCGAGGAGAAGGAAAGCTGTGATTCTAGCCCAGACCCTTATCACCACCACCACCATCACCACCACCAGCTCGACCACCATCACATCCATCACCATCACCAGCACCGAAACTCTCCACACCCACTAGAGTGCACAGCTTCAACGGACTCTCTTGTGTCTAGATGCTCTCAGGTGGGTGCTGAGGTACAGTACAGTAACTGGATTTTGTGTAATTTTTTGGCCATATGATAATTGTTAAAAATCTGTGTGCTTAACCTTACACTGTCATCAACTAAATGTTATATTGTATTTAAATATTTTGTTGTATTTACTGTCAGAAAAGTCACTGTACATTTAGAATAGTTTTACTAGAAAGCTAGAACACATTAGGGCATTATTTATGATCCAATAGGCAAAACATCAGGAAAAACAGGAAACTGATAATTCTATGCTGGCAGTATGCTTTGACATGAAAATTCACATATTGTTAAAGCTTTGTTTTGCAAAGTAGATAACCTTGGAATAGATTATAAGGTGCTTACCTATTAGTGTTTTTGGGTCTCGCCTCCTTGCATTTAGACCTGGGAACTGGGAAGTCTTAAGTCTCGCTTAACGACAAAGTTCTATCGTATTTGCCCTTGAAATTGTGGATGAAGGTAGCTTTCACTACTGATGCTTTCAGTGCATTATAGAAGACTTTGAATTTCTTTGAATCATTTTATATCTTCTTCTATCTTCCACCAGTGTTGTTTTTCTCTATTTTCTCTCAGTTGAATGAGGCTGTTCTAATTCATCTTGTCTATTTCCTTTAGGTCATTGTTTCTGTTTAGTTTGTTAGGATCCATAAGTTTGTTTTGCATATCTAATTTTCCAGTAATGTAAATAGTAATTTTTCAGTGGTTTCCTTGAGGTCTTCCATGCTGAAGTGTCTCACCTCAGTATTATCCTTCCTTGTTTTTGTATGGTCACGTTTCAGTTGTTGTATGTGGTCTCTGCACTCATTGGTGGAACTGTTGTGAGAGAGGGGCAACAATAGAAGTTTCTTATTATTTTATTAATACAGTGCCGTGTAGCTGTGGTTCTTTTTCACGTTCATGTGCAGTGCTCTTTCCTGTTACTTTGCTCCCTATTCATTCTCTTGTCTGACAAACTATTTCTCTATTCCTATGTGCGTTTTTTTCTCCTTTAATGGTTTCGCTCCGCGAGAGCCAGCGCTCCACCTTTCCTAGTGATTTTGGACGTTCCATGGGAGCGCGCGGTAATACTGAAAAGTGTATACTCTTTTCAATTTTGTCACCTTAATTCTCATCCTAGATTTTTCAATTTTGTATCAATGTGTTCGCAATAGAAAACTCTACAGGACTAAAAGCATTTACACTCCAAAAGCCTGACTTACCACCCGCAGCACACAAAGTGAGAGCGAGTTACCCGGGAGCGCGCAACAGCGATAAAATGTGTACACTCTTTTCACTTTGCTCACCTCAATTTTCGTCCTAGGTCTTCATTTGGTATCAATGGGTTTGCAATAGAATTACCAACAGGAGTATGTGCATATAATGTCAAAAACCGTGGCGCACTCCACCTGCCGATGTGATGAATGCAGACCGCGGTTACCCAGAAGAGAGCAGGGAGGGGTGCTGGGCCTTCCATTAGGAGCGCAGTAATACTGAAAAGTGTAAACTCTTTTCAACTTTGTCATCTCAATTCTTGTCCTAGGTTTTTCAATTTGATATCAATGTGGTTCGCAATAGAATCTCTACGCACATTTAAATACATATAAAGTCCGAAAGCCCCGTGTACCATCCGCACAAAACAGAGAAATGAGTGTGTGTTTACCCTAGAGCACTAAAGAGCAATGAAATGTACACTCTTTTCACTTTGGTCACCTCAATTCTCATACTAGGTCTTTCATTTTGGTATCATTGGTTTGCAATTGAATTCCGTACAGAAGTGTATGCATATATAAAAGTCCAAAAGACCGGCATACCACCCACAGCAAACAGAGAAGGTGACAGCGCGTTACCCCCATGAGCGCTCGTCAAGAGCAATAAAATGTGTTTACTCTTTTCAACTTTGTTACATCAATTCTCGTCCTAAATCTTCATTTTGGTATCAATGTATTTGCAATGAAATTCCCTACAGGAGTATAGGCATATCAAAACGCGGCGCGCCTCTCCTGCATCAAGACGAAAGCCGGCCAAATTTTTTTTATTTTTGACGCCATACTTTGTCAGAATGGAAATAAGGTATAAAATTTGACTCCTACTTCGTCATGCGTGGGCGAAAGTGTTATTAATAATTTTATTTCCCTCATTTCAGGGATCACGAGATGGGGGTTACTGTTCGGCCCACGGCTCTGGGGGCTCGTCACGGGATTCCTCAGAAGTAGCATGTGGCGAGGGTCTCTTGTTCCCACCATCATGATGATCATGTAGACGAAGGTCTCCATCCTCATCACCACAGCCA
>WNGS01092210.1:18407448-18418235 GCA_020271785.1 Procambarus virginalis
TCGCTGATCTCATGGTTTGTAAATCATTGATCGATTGACGAGATGGTCCAGGACGGACCGAAACGTCGTCGTCCCTTCACCTTCTAGTGTGTGGTCTGGTCAATTTGGTTGAATACTTTGCCTGGTACTTGGACAAGACAATTTGTCTTGTAAATTTGAAGTTTGAATGGTGCTTTATCACGGCCTTAGGAACTAATCTGATAGTGGCAATTTTTAAGGATGTTGGGAATAATCCGGAAGCAAAAACTGCATTTAACATTCGTGTATATTAATGGATTGTAAAATCATTGGGAGGTTAGCAAATACTTATTTATTTGCTAATGCCTGGTGGCTGTTACACAGTAGTTCTATACAATCTTGGTAAGAACTCTTACAAGGCTGTTCTTCAACTGTTCTTAAAGGAGTGTTCTTGTGTTCTTAAAACCTCTATATTGTTGTTGGAGGTCTGGTGATAGTTATCGTGTTTCATAGGTGGCACTTATTGACCTCCTATGTTGTTAAGGTCTGTCGTTAAGGTCTGTTACCTCATTTCCTCGTCAACTACATTTAGGTGAACTACACTCCTCGACCCCCATCTCCCCCAACCCCTCTACACGATGTACAACTCGACCTTTCCGCCTACACACTCGACCTTCCGCTCTACACACACTCGACCTTCCGCTCTACACACTCGACCTTTCCGCAAACCTTTCCTTTGGTTTGATCACTCCTCAGGGTAGAGTGTGTGGGAGTATATGTCTCTCCCACTCTACGATACCCTCCCAGGCAGTTGACGTGGGCGTTCCTCTCTCTCTCCCCTCCTCTCTTTAAAGAACACTGCGACTTGACAAGGGTAGCTTTAACACTCCTACACGCTTTCTACACACTACAGGCTGCTAGCTACTTCTCAACTCGTAGATGTAAAGCCTCCTCCCAGAAATGACGGCTATGATGATGCTCGGGGCCATCTGTGGACCAGAGCTATAGGGTGGCTGCTACGGGTCACTCACAACTAGGCGAGTACTGCTGCAGTGTTCTTCCTGAGTTGGTGTCAGCCCACATTACGCTGCTATGTCATGGTGACTACTTGTCGCCTGGCTGGTTGGTTACTGGTGTGTGTCGTTCGTTACCCTAGCCTCTTACTCACGTTAACCGACCGTCTTTCTTCCCTGTCGTTAACCGCGCGCATGTTCGTTAAACTAGCGTCTTCCTGTCGCCAAAGCTTCTTGTGCTGCTGGTGATGAGAGAATTTTTTTTGGTACATGTGTTTGCTGTTCTCTGGTCGTCTGCCCAACCTCGCTACTGCACCTCCCCTCGTTAACAGCGCCTCACCTCACTACTGCAAGCTCCCTTCTCGTTGACACGGCTTCACCTCATTACCCCACGTCCTTTCTCATTAACTGTGCCTCATTCAGCTCGCTACTGTTCGTCCCCCTGTCGTTAACAGCGCCTCACCTTGCTTGTGCCTCCCACCACCTCGTTATCAGCTCCTCACCTCGCATCTATACGTCCCTCTTTCGTTAACCGTCCTTGATCTCTTTTGCACAGCCCTTGTTAACTACGCCTCACGTGGCTGCCACACGCGTGGCTGGTAGCAGAGGGGAGTAGATAAGGGGATCGGTTAGGGGAGGCGAGGAGAACGTTCCGGAGGGTAGAAGAAGGCTGTGAAGGTGGAGTAGAGATGGATGGTGAAGGGAGGGGAAGGAAAGTTAAGGTAGGTGAGAATAGAGTGCAGTTAGAGGTAGGGGAGGGATGAGGGGCTAGGAGTCACCACCTGGAGGACACAGGGGGTGTAGAGGGGGTACCACCTACCTGGAGGACAAATGGGATGTAGGGGGGGGGGCACCACCCACCAGGAGGCACGTCGATGGTCTAGAGTTACCCCCCCCCCCCCCCCACACACACACACGATTGTCCTGCTTTTTTGCACCCCTGAGCGGTCGGTTCGTCTGCTGTGTCCCTCTTTTTCGCCCTACTAACCTCTCCCCTTTATGTTCCCTCTCTCTTGATCCCCTCTCTTAACTCCCCTTCTACCGCTAACCTATTACCACTTAACCTGTCGTTAAACCCCCCCTCTCTCACCTCCATTCTAGTTAGCCCCCCCAACCCTCCCGTTCCCCCATCCTTCCCATCTTGACTATCCTTAACCCATGCATCCTTCTCAGCTGTCGCCTCTAGTGCTGTTCCCCTCAGAGGACCCTTCGTTACTACATATCCTTCTGCAGGCGATGAGTCACAATAACGTGGCTAAAGTATGTTGACCAGACCACACACTAGAAGGTGAAGGGACGACGACGTTTCGGTCCGTCCTGGACCCATTGTCAATCGACTTGAGAATGGTCCAGGACGGACCGAAACGTCGTCGTCCCTTCACCTAATAGCGTGTGGTCTGGTCTACATATCCTTCCCCCCTCTCGACCACCCGCGTCCCCCCATAGTGGTTAATGGTCCGCTTCGACCACAAGTCTGGCCCATACAGTGGTTTAGGGTCCCAGTTGCAACATTGTCTACCACCTTAAACCTTCACTGACGCCCGCTGGCGTCCTTCGCTCATCATCTGTCTCCTGTTGGCTCACCCTTGGTGGGTGCTAGTGTGCAGGAGGTCGTACTCTGCTCCTCTTAGCTCACCCTTGGTGGGTGTTAGTGTGCAGGAGGTCGTACTCTGCTCCTCTTAGCTCACCCTTGGTGGGTGTTAGTGTGCAGGAGGTTGTACTCTGCTCCTCTTAGCTCACCCTTGGTGGGTGTTAGTGTGCAGGAGGTCGTACTCTGCTCCTCTTAGCTCACCCTTGGTGGGTGCTAGTGTGCAGGAGGTCGTACTCTGCTCCTCTTAGCTCACCCTTAGTGGGTGTTAGTGTGCAGGAGGGCGTACTCTGCTCCTCTTAGCTCACCCTTGGTGGGTGTTAGTGTGCAGGAGGTCGTACTCTGCTCCTCTTAGCTCACCCTTGGTGGGTGTTAGTGTGCAGGAGGTCGTACTCTGCTCCTCTTAGCTCACCCTTGGTGGGTGTTAGTGTGCAGGAGGTCGTACTCTGCTCCTCTTAGCTCACCCTTGGTGGGTGTTAGTGTGCAGGAGGTCGTACTCTGCTCCTCTTAGCTCACCCTTGGTGGGTGCTAGTGTGCAGGTGAGGGTCCTGAGTGTAAGCCTACCGTCTGTTTATCAACATTTTCGCCAAACCCACCACACACTCAACAGTTAATCAGTTAACCTCGGTTTAGAGTAGATTTGCATACCGATAAATCCCAATAATAGAGTGAAATCGGCATATTCCGGATTAGCATTAAAATTGAAATGATTAAAATTTTAAATTGATTTAATTTACAAGGATTGGAGTAATTAAACCCGGGTACGTGTGCGACTAAACCAGAGTGCGAAGCCTAAGCACTATGAGCAAGTGAAGCGACAGTAGCCCACAGCAGTCACAGCCAGACCGCTCCTGTGTCAGGTAAGTCGTAGGTCCACTCCGGGCTCACCATAGCCCGTGCTACTTGCAACTTTTGGTTATGAGGAGCTGAATCTAAAACAACGACGACAGAAGCCCCAGACGGGGGCTAATAATGAGGACCTAACCAGAGTTGAGCCGGTAAATTTTAGTTTGAGAAAAGGATTAATCTTAACGACCTGACCCCTACTTATCATCATTGGCCATCCGACCTTTGTTACCTGAAGTAATCCCAGGTAAATCTGCAGTTGGTCGAGCTTATTCTCTTCCTTCTCTCCCTCTACCTTCTCCTCTCCCTTTTCCCCCTTCCTCATCCTACCCAACCTCCCCGCCCCCCGCCACTAGCCCCCAACCGCTTGAGCTGGACGGTAGAACGACGATCTCGCTTCGTGCAGGTCGGCGTTCAATCCCCGACCGTCCAAGTGGTTGGGCCCCATTCCTTCCCCCCCCCCCCCCCGTCCCATCCCAAATCCTGACCCCCCTTCCCAGTGCTATATAGTCGTAATGGCTTGGCGCTTTCCCCCTGATAATTCTCCCCCTCCCCTTCTCCTCACCAGAAGGCGATACTTTACTTTGCAAACTGTTTTAGATAGACTAAGAACATTAATTTATAAAATACATGCATTCATATATATACATTCACACATACATATATACAGAGAAGCGTTTCCTTTGTACATACCTACCTACATACCTACATACATACATACATACATACATACATACATACATACATACATACATACATACATACATACATACATACATACATGAGGGTTGGCTGGATGGAATGGCGGAAATAAAGCAATTGAAGGGTTGTGTGGTAATGGGTAATGGGGTAGTGAGGGGTGGGTGAGATGGGTGGTAGTGAGGGGTGGGTGAGATGAGCCAAGATGAGCACTAGACGACTGAACATGATCTCAAGACTTTCCAGTTGTCTTCAACAAGATTTCACTTTCCACTCACGCCCCGCCCGCCCACACATCCCGCCCACCCCCACCACCTCCCCCCACCCCACACCACCTACACACCCCCACCCACCTGCATAATCCCACCCACTTGCCCTCCAGCTATCCCCCCCCCTCCGCTCATCCCCACCATCAACTGTCATCTTCCAAAACAGGCGTCTCTCTCCATCATCTCCAGGGGGTGGTGGGGGGGGGGGGGAGGGTTGAGGGGACAGTGAACCAAGCCTGTTCCCTTGAGCATGACATCAACTGTTCCATCTTTCCCTCCCTCCTTCCCCCTCCCTTTCTTAATATTTAATCTCCTACCTTCCTTCAATCTCTCTCCTCTCCCATTATCTTTGTTTTCTAGCTCAATCCCTTATTTCATCCTTATATTGCTATCTTCCCTCCCCTCCTTTCCTGTAATTCCCGACCTCTCTTCTTACTTGCCATTCCCTCATGCTTCTCTCCCTCCCTCCGTGTCTCTTGTGTGTACCGAGGGAAGGTACATGGTACAGAGCGTGGATTCCTTTGTTGTTCTTGAATGCAAAAAGAGGTTGAAAAGTGACCGCTCCAACCTGTCTGATCTACTTGGTAGTTCTCTGGTTTGGGATGGGGAGAGGGGGTGTGATGCTGGTGGAGGTTGTTCTGGGGGGGGGGTAGTTTAAGAGTGTATTGGGTTTAGTGGAGGTAAGGGTGTGTTTAGTGTGGGGGGGAGTGGTGGCTGGGTGGGGGGGGGGATAGTGGAATAGAGAGGGAGGTGTCGCAAGGTTTAGGTGTAATAGTGTTGGGGAGGTGGGTGCGTGTGGGGAGGTATGATAGTGTGGGGGAAGGTGTAGCTTGAAGGGTGGGAGGGAGGGGGTGTAAAATATAATGGAGAAGACCAGGTAAGGGGTTGTGGTGGGGGGTTGTGGGTGTGGTACATGGACTGGTAGGGAGGTGACGTCACGGGTGTGGGTAGGGGTAGGGGGGGTGTTGGAAGTGTTTGGTTAAGGGATGTAATGAGAGGTGGGAGAAGTGCAATTGGGGTGAGACAGGTGGGGGTTTGGTTGGAGGGTGTGATAGGTGGGGAAGGTCTGGGCAGAGGTTTAGTTTGTGGGTGTTGGGTGGTGGTGTGGTGACGCAAGGTGTGGTGCTCTAAGGTGATGGGGATGTGTGGTGGTGGGGGTAGAGTGATGGAAATGGTGGGGGTCAGGTTGTGGTGGCGGGGGTACTGAGGGTCATGGAGATAGAAAGCGAGTTGAAATTGACTGGGATTGTCAAGGTTATATATGCTTGCTGGTGGGGAAGGGGGACTGTTGACCTATTCCTCCTTAACTATTCATACTTGCTGGAAGAGAACTCTAGCTGCTGGGCCCGGCTTCCTATCAGTAGCGTACCCTGCGACAGTCTCTCAACCTTTAACTGCTCTACCCAATTTGCTTCCAAAACAACACCTGGAATTAGTCTCCGCAACCTCCTGCACTTGTCTACTGGTTACACACGGAACGGGTTTCTATTCATCCTAGCGGTTGTCCTTGTCTGCTGCATCTACGCCTCCTAAAATCTTATATGTCGTGAGCATGTCTCCTCATGTTTTGGAGGTAGCCGGATTTATTTTAGTCTTTACAAGGTAGGCCTATAGGTGGCAAGCAGGAGCTGCATAGCCTAAGATTGGTCTAACATATGCTGTATGTTAGGATGTAGAATGTAGTTAGGACGGTTAGAATGTAGTGGATGTCATAAATTCTACTAATTATATTGGCTTGTAGTGGTGTGGACGGGCAGGTGTTCCCTGTCTGATACCTGTCTCCTCTGTCTCCCCCTCGCTCTGTACCACTGTCACGATCTCCCACCATCCCTCACTCTAATTGTTCACTTAGTGTGGTGGTGGTGGTGGTGGTCACTGTCAACCTGTCTCCTGCTCATAACATTCTCCGTTCAGTATTGCCCACTATAGGTCAACAGTCTCTTTATTGCGTAAATTTATGAACAGCCTGTTGGACCAAGCTCTCACAAGTCAAGCCTGGCCTCGGACCGGGCCTGCGGAGTAGAAGAACTCCCAGAACCCCAGCAAGCAGGTATCATAAAACTACCCCTACTTCCCCACTACCTCCGTGAGAGAGAGAGACGTGGGAACTAGTTTTTGCCTTCACCTTAGCGTGTGTAATCACTCGACAATCTCTCGACCACACTTCCTGTCCTCTCATCCCTCTAGGAGAACCCACCGCTCCCAGCAGCTGACCTCCCAGGACTGACTCCCAGCGACTGATCTCCCAGTACTGATCTCCCAGCATCACTTCAGTCCTAGTATCCGGCAACCCCCCCCCCTTCATTAGTGCTCTGGTACTAGACCCCGGAGTACATATAATATAGTTTACAAGTTTTGTAGGTTAAAACGTGCAGAACATTGATGCGACTAATCTTGCAAAATGATGAAAAAGAAGCGTAAGAGACATTGCACAATTGTCTCTTACGATAACGCAAGGGCAGCCCGTCCTCCAAAAATGGGGAGGTAAATGTAACAGCCCCTAAGTGCAATTATGTACTATGGATGACCGCCGGAAATGTACTTATACACTTAGTATTAAAACATACTGTCAGTTCGGAGGTTGCAACCAACAGGGAGCTGTTAGGAAAGGATGCCACACTGGAAATGATTTAATGACTGAAGTTTGAAATAAACTTCATTTGTTGCGTTAGTTTTAGACGAGTGTTGTAGAGGGAGCTCCCTGATGCAAGACTTATTAATGTTGTGAATTGGTTCTCCAGGATGCATTATGCATAAATATGGTTAATAAGGATGTATAAATCTAAGGAATATTAAATACACTCCATTAACGACGTGTATTACCACGAATACATAATGTGATCCACATATGTATTTGTAGAGTCATGGCATTATGTATAGTTTTTAACCTTATAGTTGCATTTGTTCTTTCCAGGTAAGCTGAACGTCGGAGGGACGCAAGTGTTCGTAAGTCTTCTGTAGTTGGGTGGGAGTGAGCACGATGATTCTGAGGAGTGGAGTGAGAGTGTGAGAGAGTGAGAGGGTGAAAGAGTGAGAGAGTAACATTGGGATGGCCCAAGATTTTTCACGAGACAAGTACACAGGTAAATTACGCGAGCTTTGCACAGCAATGGACTAAGTGAACTAAACTTGAGGAACTGCATTAGCGGTCAGGAGCTGAGAGATATGATCACTCGCTGTATCTACTGGGTACCACATATCGGGGAGATAGCCAAAGTGTGTTAGATGCCTACTCTTTTCTCTTCCAAGTTCGTGGAGTGGACAACAGTGGCACTGAAGGGCACCATTATAGCTGGCTTGAGAAATATGAGTGAAGATATGTAAGGAAAATGAGTCGTAGATAGTGAGAGAGACCAAATACAGATGACATGGATCTTGAGTAGCTCGGGTGGAAGCATCTACCATTTCACACCAACAGAAGCAAATGACTGGGAACGTCAACGGATGTAATAGCCACCCAGCGCTCTTCCCCCCCGCAAATAGCTATATGGGTGGTGCTGCTGGAGCTAGACCCAACACAACACACCACACAACACAACACACACACACACACACACACACCACACACACACACACACACACACACACACATCACACAACACACCAACACACCACCTGTTTGATTGACCAGTTTGAGGGGTGGCAGAGAGTACCCGCACACAGACTGGTTGGCAAGGACGGACACATAAGCCACACACATACCCAACAGCACATCAGGTCAGACACACACACAACACACTCCACACACACACATCACACACCACAGTCACCACACACACACACACACCCAACACACACACCTCTTCGAATTGGTTCATTGTCATAACCCGGCACCCAGCCAATCAGCTCCCAGCATCGGACAGTCCGCCCCAAAAAACCCGTCTTGGGCACAACTAACGTCTGCAGGAAGTATTTCCCGCCCAGTCGCTTAGCTCACAGTTTTTTCAAACATTCTCCAATTTTTCTCCCAATTTATAACACTCCCTCCAGACATCCCATTTACAAACCACAATATTTCCCCACAAATCAAATTTTCACAACCGACCCCACCCCACCATTTTCTCACTCCAACTTAGAATATGCCTTCTAGGCGCATACAGTTGCGTTGAACCATCAATTTCAGACTTACATTCCCAATTAAAGGTGCCTTTGTGGACGTTTTGTCCTGTTTATCTGTTCATGGAGTACCTGTTTCCTACCTGTATTGCTTGTGTGTGGAGCCACCCGCCACACTCGCCGCCAGGGTCAGTACACCTGGGCCACACCTTCACCACTTGGTGTGACGTATTGCCTTCCAGGAATAGCCTCAGGACCTTGTGGTTTTTGTGGTGAGTGGTGTGTGTGTGTGTGTGTGTGAGTGTGTGTGTGTGTGTGTGTGTGTGTGTGTGTGCTTGTGTGTGTGGGTGTGTGGTGTTTTAGTTTTGTGTGTGGTAGTGTGATTGTTGTGGTGTGTTTCCATTACGTGAGACCTGCTCGCAACGGGTCATACATACATCTATTTCTCCACAATATATGCATACAGTTAGCACCTACGTGTATACACAGTATATCATGTATGTTGTTCGTCCATGGTTGATCATACACCCCCCCGGCATATAATTAAGTATAGTGAGAGGGCAGAATATAGAACAGATGTCGGTATGTGGGGTGATTACTAATGACAGGTGTTGTATCCTGCCCAGCCAGGTGGGTCCCCACCACAACACACACACAACACACACAACAGCCAAGACAACTCAACCCAGTACCAGAATTACACACACACCACCACACAACACAAACCACACACACACATCTGGGTCTGGAGCTGAGTGGATCAGCGCGCAGGACTCGTCATCCTGTGGTTCGATTTCCCGTACGAGGCAAGACAGAAACAAGATGGGCAATCGTTTCTTTCACCCTGATGCCCCTGTTACCTAGCGAAGTAAATAGTACCTGGGTGCAGTTAGACGGTAGCTGCTTCGGTTGGATTGAGCTTGTGGTTGTGTTGGGTGGTGTGTGGGCAGCTTGCTGTCGTGCCGATCGTGTTGTTGTGCTGTTGTGTGTGTGTGTGTGTGTGTGTGTGTGTGTTGTGTGTGTGTGTGTGGTGTGTGTTTGTAGTTATGTATTTTTAGTAACAACACCATTTGATTGGCAGTTGAGAGGCGATGCCGAAAGAAGCAAAGGCTTAACACCCCTGCAAGCACACTAGGTGGAATACAACTAGGATGAATACACACACGGAGGCGACATATAGATTTCTTGACATTTTTTCCAACGCTACAATAAATCATGCCTAACGAATCGGAGCTTCGGGACTCAAATATACATTGACAAACAGAAGTGAGAAGGATGAGCTGTTTTTTTCCCCTTGATTGCTGGCTACCCTTTGTTTCCTGCATAAAAAATTTTCCCGTTATGAAACTTGAGAACATGCCTGGAATGGAATCTGAAAAAAACACTCTCTATCGTTGCTACAATGATAAGTGGTCTGTCGTCTGACGAAGAAGTGGTCCAACTGTATGTCTAACTGTTAGGCTAACTAGGTACCAACGTTCGAGTGTTTTCGCGGGTGTGTGGCCAGCTTGTCTTTGAATATACGTCTCCAGGATAGACAAAAATCGTCGTACTGAAAATGGTAGCGGCTCGCGACATTGACATATTGTCCCATTTTCCATTTTGAGTCCTTCTGGTAGGTAGGGCATTTAGTCGACCGTCTCTTGACGTTGGGAAACCTTGGGAGGAACGGGCTGGTGTGATGCGAATACCTCTCGGTGGGAACACACAGGATGACTGTGAGGGGAGCATCTCGGGGTTAAATACTGGAGCATAGTATGCCCGAATATGCTGCAAACTGAAGGGACGCGTCTGTACCCGGAGCCTGAGGCGACCCAACCTCACAGTGTTGTGTGAAAGAAGGAACAGAAATGATACAAGAACATAAAATATAGCGCCGACAAACATATA
The DNA here is from genome assembly GCA_020271785.1 of Procambarus virginalis. Classification (NCBI taxonomy): domain Eukaryota; kingdom Metazoa; phylum Arthropoda; class Malacostraca; order Decapoda; family Cambaridae; genus Procambarus; species Procambarus virginalis. The sequence goes on from WNGS01092210.1 coordinate 18,417,768, forward strand.
ATGTTGGATGATGACCAGACTACACACTAGAAGGTGAAGGGACGACGACGACGACGTTTCGGGTCCGTCCTGGACCATTCAGATTAGGTCCGCAAATCGGATGAATGGTCCAGGACGGACCGAAACGGTCGTCTCTTCACCTTCTAGTGTGTGGTCTGGTCAACATACTTTAGCCACGTTATTTGTGACTCATCGCCCTGCATATATCATGTTGGAATTTGAGTACAATGCCAGCCAGGGCGCCCAGGGGAGCAAGGGAGCACCACCACCACTTCCTGTTAGCCCTTAGCACGTGGATGACAAATTAAAAAATAAATTACGAGAACCTCGTAGGACAACAAATTACCTGCATTTATTGATCCATCGGTGTTAGAGAACTCGGTGGCCAGGGAGCTTATCCCACACCCTGCAAAGAAATATGTAAATACATACGTACCTGAAGAGTAGTGCACACACATACATGCTGCT
>WNGS01092210.1:18439632-18458942 GCA_020271785.1 Procambarus virginalis
CATGTGCATGTTTGAAGTCCCTTAAAGGTAATCAATTAGGGGTCAATGACGTAATTAAACCAGGAGTCAATAGGCGAGCGGTCAATAACGCAATAGATTGGGTCAAAAGCAATTATTAGCTGAAGACCCCCGCCAGTTTGGCCGTATTGCACATAACAGGGATATGAGGATAGGCTAATAGCCGGGATATGAGGACATAATTGGACCTGGGTCATGAGGATAAAGGGATTAAACGGATCTCGATATGAAAGGAAGGGGGAGGTGGGAGGGAGTAGGGATCTGTCTTGAACTTGTATTTTGATCAAACAGCTGGTGTCTTCTAGTATATAGGTCTAAGTATGTTGGTTGAGAAGCTCACTGTCTCTTGTTCTCTCATCTCTCTCCTTCTCTAAGTTACTCGTCTCGAGGGAAGGAGAGGAAGAGGAGGAATGATTGGAGAGAAAATTAATGAAAAAAATATGAAAAAGGATGGGATGGAGAGGCTTTTAACAGAGTGAAAAGAAATTAAGTAAGAGGAGAGGTAGACAGGAGTGAGAGGAAGAGAGTGAGAGGGAGAGAATATTAGATGGAAAGTGGAGATAGAGGGACTGAAAAAAAGAGGAGAGAACGGAGATAGTGAGGAAGTAGAAGAATGAAGAGAGGGAAAGAGGAATAAGGGAGATAGTGAGAGCGGAAGAAGGGAGAGAGGGAGAGGGCCGGCGCCAGACTCCCTGACGCCCGACCACGATATTGATTGGCCTGCCCGACACTCTCCTCCTCTCCCACACACTTTCCTCTCCCACACACTCCCTCTTCAACACACTCACCCATACTCTCCCTCCACACCCCACACACTCCCTCCCTCTCTAATACACATTCCTCTCCTACCCTCACTCTCACTCCTCTCCCAAACTCCCGCCCCCCCCCCCCCACACACACTCACACACTCACTCTCACTCGCACGCTCTCCCTCTACAACACTTCTGAACTCTCACTAAACACACACTCTGTCTCTCTCTCTCTCTCTCTCTCTCTCTCTCTCTCTCTCTCTCTCTCTCTCTCTCTCTCTCTCTCTCTCTCTCTCTCTCTCTCTCTCTCTCTCTCTCAAATGACGTGACCAGTGGAGTTTTGGGGTGAAGATTATGGTAAACATGTTGGGCTTATGGTTAGTTGAGGAGGGGGAAAAAGTTCAGTGTTGTCTTTGTTGTTAGATATTAGAGTGAGAGTGAGAGAGAGAGAGGGGGAGGGGGGGGGGCAGACAGTGTAGACAGGACTAACAGTCCAGGGGACTAGTCAATCCCACTATGTAATCCTATTCCTGTGACGTCACGCGCCTCACTGTAATCCCAATTGATAACTTATTGCCTTATCCTTCTCTTATCCAACTGTTAGACGTGGTGCCATAGATACAATGTATATATTTATGTATATATATGTAATATGAGGGTGGGCTGGGGCAGGTGTTCACTCAGGCAGTGGCAGAGTCAATCTTTAGACCCGCCTCCACCACACCTTGCTCGCTCTAAGGTAATGTTAATGACTTCGGTAAACGTGTCGTAATTACGTTGGAATTACAGCCATTTATCCTCGGTCAACATATCTTCATCTCCCTCTTGAGGCAGCTTTTTTAAACGAATGTTTGCTATAAGAAGGAGAAACAGCAATAATTAGAGTTCACCCTGAATTTTACAACCTAGAACTGTACAGTTATCTGTAGAACAGTTAATTAATTTAATGTAGTTAATCACGCGGGGATTCTATCATCATATTCCATACTGTTGTGTGATTTTCGGTACTCATTGACAATATTGGTTCGCCAAAATGTGTTCCATAATTTCGGATGATAAGAATGTATAAATTGTTGTTTGTTGCAGAGGTCAACCATCCAGATTGGTTGTCACAAACCGCAGTGTTTGTTTGGTAGTTTGCTCTTGAAGGAAGGACTTGTAGAGGGGCTAAATAGTGAAAATGTATTTTGTGAACTGTGTAGAGTATACACAGACCAGTCACTTCTCGTCCGTGTTGGAGAGTCTACGTGTATACTTCAGTAGCACAAGTATACTAACTTTGCTTGTCAGTAGGCTTGCAGTCTTGTCTTGAATTTTGGAAATCCTCTGTAGAGAAGATTGTGGACAGGAATCATATATTTCTGGTGAGAATTTCATTATAGATCTGATTTGGTAATTGTATAAATCCCAGAGCACCTATGAGAGTATGATGTGGTTGTTCTTATGAGAGAATGATATGGTTGTTCTTACGAGAGGATGATATGGTTAGTGCCTCCGTGAGCGTGCCATCAGTTAGGTTTTATCTAGATGAATGATAACGTTGGCCTCACGATAAAATACTTGGGAGGTTTGTAACGATGTGTATAATTATCTGCAAAGGCACTCGTCTCTAGTATTTAGGATGTGGAGAAAGTTGGTGTTCCGCAGAAGCTAAATCATAGATCATAGTACCCTATGGGAGCCGGTGGGGCCGAGCGGACAGTACGCTGGACTTGTGATCCTGTGGTCCCGGGTTCGATCCCGGGCGCCGGTTAGAAACAATGGGCAGAATTTCTTTCACCCTATGCCCCTGTTACCTAGCAGTAAAATAGGTACCTGGGTGTTAATCAACTGTCACGGGCTGCTTCCTGGGGGTGGAGGCCTGGTCGAGGACCGGGCCGCGGGGACACTAAAGCCCCGAAATCATCTCAAGATAACCCTAGGGTACACTCGCCTCTATGTTCGTAGGACGAGTGATTGTTGACCCTCCGTGTGTTTGAACGTGAAAGAAAGACTTTCATGAATAATACACTTACATATGTAAGTACATGTGTAAGTACATATGTAAGTAAAGTGTTGATAACACTGTTCAACCAAACAATTGCTTCATCCGATAATTTGTTTTAATAATAAATACACATATATTGGATCTTTCCTTCGCCTTCATTATTATTATTATTATTTACTGATACTTGCACCTGAACGCTAATTTCACCCGCCGACTCTTTTTTTTCCTCATTCCTTGCGTTCAAGTATTTGAAACGTGTAAATAATAATGTAAGCTGAAACAATGGAGTGTGGCTAGTTGTTTGGGGTCAAGGCCAAGTGTTTGACTGTGGCGGCCGCTGACAACTTGGCGGCGGAGGGAAGGGAGGGAATTTTCAGGGGAAAGCGCCAAGCCATTACGATTATATAGCCCTTGGAAGGGGTCAGGATAAGGATTTGGGATGGGACGGGGGGAAAGGAATGGTGTCCAACCACTTGGACGGTCCGGGATTGAACGCCGACCTGCGGGAAGTGAGACCATCGCTCTACCGTCCAGCCCAAGTGGTTGGGCACGGAGGCGGAGCCACTCGTCTCAACCTTCCATATAGACAGTGGCGTTTCTTACTATTTTCACCGTTTTCTTTATAGTTTTAATCCTCATCGCTGTAAATATATTGTCTTCTAACATGATTTTGTATATATATTCTTTATTTCCGTTGATTTAAAAAGCCCAGATTTTAACATGAATGGTAATAATATAGGTAAGTTCATACTGTATATATTTTCCGGAATGCCAACTCGTTCTTGATGTAGTGAGGCAGTTGAATCTCTTGCTATAGTCTCGTAGTTTACATCAACACCAACAGATGGCGTCATCACTCGTACAGCTTTACGAGCGCACAGTTCGTGTCGAGCGGAATTTCGGGTCTCCTAAAATTCGCGGAGATGTTGACAAGCGTTTTAGCAACTGGGTAATGCTCTCTGGCGCAGAGTCGGCTGGTAAAGATACAACGCTCACTAAACTGTCTTGTTCAAGACGCCAATGAAATGGAAAAGTAATATCGACTCTTGTTATTGCATTGTTGTTGTTGTAGATTCGCTACCTGTAACAAGAAGTTCCAAGTAGCACGGGCTATGGTGAGCCCGTATTGTTATTGCAGCATTAACAATTTAGGTGTATTTGTAAAGTACAGAAGAAGAGAGTGGCGGGTCGTGTTTCAGGGCAAACTGAAGCAGGTTAAGGCCTGAGACGCGCCGTGGGATGGGAAAGCTCTAAGCCTGCTAACAGGAGTCAGAAGTCGTCTTCTGTAGGTCTTTATCATTTAAGGGCCTCGTAAAACAGTTGGCTTCCTTCACAACACACAATCGGAGGTAATGGGTTCGATTACCGGGTGGGACAGAAATGGTTGGGCACGTTTCTTTTCGCCTAATAGTTCTGTTCACCTAGCAGCAGTAAATAGAAAAATGTTATGGGGCTGCATCCTGGGAAGGGCCTTTAGTTTGACCTTAAAGGGAACTCGAAGGTCAGGTTTCCTGGCCCTGTCAAAAGGAATTTAATTTTAAAATAAAATTTGCAGGCGACGAAATTCATCTCATTATAAAAAATGTCAATGCCATCAACGGCCGCCTAGCAAGCTCCACCACAGTGTGTGTGTGTCACCACCACAGATATTCCTCCACCTCAAACCTTCCATAATCTTCCAGTCCTGCCCGGTCTGCCCTTTGCAGAAAATATTTCGTCGATCAATAGCTATTCGGTCGCGCTGGACTCAATATTTTCAACACTAATGGGTCCCCAACCTGACCTTTACCTCCGACGCCAAACTTTCCGCCACACGTCACCAAATGCCAATGTTCTTTTCCGCGGGTATTCGTAGAATGTTCATAAACTTTATAGAACTCTGAGTCACTTTTAAGGTGTCTTTGAGTGAAACGAGAAAACGTAATACGTCTATGAAAGTTACGGTAAGCTTCCGCTCTGCCTCTCAGGCCCTGTACTCATCTCTATCAAAGTTACCCACAAGAAGGCCATCATCCTGTCTCGTTTTCTACACGAGAGCACCAAACTACCGCTTCACTGTAATTTGCCCTAATTTGATTATGTAATGCTCTTATAGTATTATGCCCTAACTCTCAGTTCCTCCCTTCATCAACCTCCCCCCTTCTCTCTCTCTCCCTCCATCTCTCTCTCTCACACTACTGAGGTTCAGGGAGAGTGTTGAGAGTAGCGAGCTGGGGGCCTGAGGCAGGATGTCGGTCACGGCCAGGCGAAGGATACACATAAATAATGTAAATCAGGATAAATATACAGTATCTGAAACTTTTAGAAAGGCCATTGGGATTTGTGAGGTAATGGATCTTGAATGTTTATGGCCTTCCTCTTCCTCCTCATCCTTACCTTCTCCAGCTCTGCTTCCTCCTTCTCTTTCTGTCCCTACCACCGCTGCTCAACTGCTCTAGCATGTGATGACCGCAGACCTCCTCTCCATTGATGACTCTTGCCACCAGAGACACGAGAAGCGGGTAGCGTCTCATTTGACAAGGGAAGGGAACTATCAGCGGAAAGGAGCATTTGGAAGGGATAAGGATTTGGGATGGAGCGAGAGGAAGGAATGGTGCCTAATCCCTCTCACTTCACATAGTGCAAGTTACTGAGCCAGACCGCTCTCTCACTGTGGTTCCTCCCTCAACCAATTCTTACTTATCATCCCGTAACATTACGAAAGAGAAGGTAGCAAAATTTGTACTCAAAACTAATTTTAATAGTCATGTTATCAGGCTGTGTGAGGGGTCTAAGAGTGGGTTTACACTAGTCGCTCCCTCAACAACCTCTCAAACATGTAAGAGTTGCTAAATGTGACTACCAGTGTGTTGGTGCATGAACAGAATCATTTCGCCGCTCTTATCGCCAGATATGAGCTATGTTATGACGCACAGTTTGACAACAAAACATTCTGACGATTCAACAATTCGAGATCTTGTAAATGAATGCAAGGATCATATACAGAAGCATTCACTAAAAGTGTAGAATCCCGGCTAGTAAACAGCAAAATAAACTATTAGTAATGTAAACAAATATAATAACAATAATAATAATAATAATGTAATAATAATAGTCATAACAGTTGTAAGACTAAGTATATAGTTAACACAGGATAGAGAGAGGTCCGCAGTAGCAGGAGTCGGAGGGCTGCCCCCCCCCCCCCATGACAAAGATTGCGAGGCTTTAAGCATGGTTTTGCGTCATCAGGGAAAGTGGGCGTGGCTTGCACGGGTTATTGATCAAGTTCATTCACAAACTGGGTCGAGGTAATTGCAGAATGAATAAGAATTGTTTACCTTTTTCTCTTTTAGAGAGGTAACCAAGTTAAAACAAAAGCCGCAATAAACAAAGATGATTGACAAGGTTAAACAAAATTAAAATTACAATGAATTAAAAAAAAACAGCGAAACCTCTTCCTTGTCGTGCCTGTTGCAGACATTATATAAACAGAAAGTCTATCGCTGCACATTCCACTTCCTAAATAAACACAGTGTAGTCATCAATGCTCAAGGTGACCATCCAAGCTGGTGAATGTTATTCCCCTTCCACATTATACGCTCGACTGGGAGTTATCTCTGTCGCAGGGTTAACAATTCTTTACGTTATGTGACTCAGGATACGTCACACTAACGCAGGTGTCATCAAAGCACACACACACACACACACACACACACACACATGGAATGGAAGTGATGACTGGAGCATTGTGTGTGGGGGTGGGCTGGGTACTTTAAGTTGCTGAGGTCTGAAATTGCACCATTTTCTGCACAGTTATATCTAGCAGTGTGGGTGTGTTGAAGCTCATTGAAGGCACTTTGTGTTATCAGGAGTGTTTGTGCAAGATGTTTGAGCTGATGGGGCGATATATGATCTTGTTGTAAACCAGTTCCAATATTTTAAATTGTTTTGATGATGCGAGTCTTATAAATTACTTTGTTCATGTGTCTAGTAGTCACATGTGTTACCTCTTGTTTGGTGGGATGTTCTTGAGGGAGGGAGTTAAGAAGCCAGGTGTGTGGATTATGCCTTTTGTGGACTGTGTAGAATACACACAGATGAGCCACATCTGTGTCTCTGGACGTACAACACTGGATGTGGTGGGTTATGTTTTCGTCTCACTAGACGTGTGACCTTGTCTTACATTGTGTCTAACAGCTTCGAATATGTCCGTTGACATGAATCCCAAATTAGTGTTGAGTACTCGAAGATGGATCTAATGTCTGCGACGTAGCATTCAACACTGTAACAGTGATGATGACCCTTCGTCCACGCCTACACTGTCTGGCGCATTCTGCACAATATCTCTCACACCTCCCTATAACGAAAGACTTCCGTAGCCATGTACACCTTGTTAGAATGGAAAGTTACGGTTTTGGACTTCCTCAGATCCAAAGTTTGGTGATCAATACAGACATGGAGGAGGAGGAGGATGGCTGCAAGACAGTTGGTAGTGGACCCGGCATCTTTTAAGGGTGTACGATAAATTTTAAATTTTGCCCCGAGGGGCGAGTTTATTGGGCAGCGCCACTCATCCTGTGAGTGGACACACCGCCATAGCAGCATGTACAACACTCCCCAATAGGAAGAAAACCCGCTAGGGTGTTCATCCTGTCGCGCTGACTCGGTCTGGTCTTGTGGCCGTGATATCATCTGTGACGAGGCGGAATGTTTCTGCTGTTTATTTTGTGATGTTAGAGGTAGAGAGACAAGAATGGCTGAGGTGAGGTAAGGCGCGGGGAGAACTGTGTGACTCACTAACTTGCTTCTTGCATGCAAAGTGAGAAGCAAGAAGTTCGACCTTCTCCATAACACTGGTGGCTACAACGTTGATTCGAAGTCGAACCAACGTCTCTCTTGGATATTGTGACAGTGGGACGGAGGAGACGAGTTGGATATAGTTGCCCACCGTCCAGAATGCGCCATAAGGCCCTCCCAGGTGACTCCTACTCATTATATGTTCTAAATGACAAATAACGTAACAATTAGGGAGCAGAGCTGCGATACTCCGTGACTGCAGCCGAGCAGGTCGCGCGCGACCCGTTTTCTGCCTCGCCTCCGCTCAAAGGCTGGCCCCACGATGACGTCACTGGAATCTGACCCTCCAATCAGTCAACATCCGGGTCGACAAGCTCTGATAAGCCGCGTGGCTGAGTGGAGAGGGGGTGACAACTCTCGCAGAGTACTCTCACTCACCCTGGACATACTCTCGGGTCACCTGGAGTGCCGGGTCAGTTTACTATGGGAGGGGGGAACAGGTCTCATGCGGCACTCTGCTGTCGTCTTAGTGGCACTCAGAACACAGCCAACATGGCAACTTCAATTGGCACAGATTTGGCTGACTTGTGTCTTGATCAGAACGACGAGCCGGTGATCATTCAGGCCAGGCAGTGATCATTCAGGCTAGGCAGTGATCATTCAGGCCAGGGAGTGATCATTCAGGCCAGGCAGTGATCATTCAGGCCGGGCAGTGATCATTCAGGCCAGGCAGTGATCATTCAGGCCAGGCAGTGATCATTCAGGCCAGGCAGTGATCATTCAGGCCAGGCAGTGATCATTCAGGCCAGGCAGTGATCATTCAGGCCAGGCAGTGATCATTCAGGCCAGGGAGTGATCATTCAGGCCAGGGAGTGATCATTCAGGCCAGGCAGTGATCATTCAGGCCAGGCAGTGATCATTCAGGCCAGGCAGTGATCATGGAGGCCGGGCAGTGATCATTCAGGCCGGGCAGTGATCATGGAGGCCGGCAGTGATCATGGAGGCCGGGCAGTGATATATCTGCCTGACGATCAGGTTGCGCTCTACCCCCGGTATTAAACTATGAGCAGTAGTTGTGCTTGTTAACGGGGAGACCTGACAAGGATGCTTGGTGATCATATTAGTGTCATCTTCTCTTTGATGGTGACAGTAACATGATCACTAAGACCATGTGACTAAAGGTGTCAGCAGGAGGAAAGGATTTGACAGGAGAAAGCGCCAAGCCATTACGATTATCCCGATTCCTTTCCACTTGGAAGGGATCAGGATATGGATTTGGGATGGGACGGCGGCAAGGAATGGTGTCCATCTACTTGGACGGTCTCGGGGGATTGAACGCCGACCTGCATGAAGCGAGACCGTCGATCTACCGTCCAGCCCAAGTGGTTGGTCATGACTGAGGAGGAAGGGTGTGGTGTTTACACCTGACTAAACCTCTGGAACTTCTCCCCCGCAGATTTATACAACGCTACTACCTTCATATATTATTATTATTATATTATCAGTATCACCTGAAGTAATTTTATCACATTATTATAATAATTATTAACACTTGCGTCTGCGTCTTGTGGCAAATGTTTATCAATACTGAGGCAGTGATGCAGGTGGCGTCACCACAGCGGGGCCTCGAAGGCAGCCTTGCACAACCCAGTTAAACAAAAGAGCATCTTTAAAACTAGGGTCTTCGATCCTTCGGAATTACACGTGATCGTACACAATGGCCGCCAAATGAGAGACTGGGACTTGTAGAGGCGTTCTATATTAGAAACTTCGACAGAAAATAATCTAATTGATGATATTGGCCCACTGGGTGAGGCTATGGCGTCCTTTCACACCAAAGGCGTGGCGTGCTCACGACCTTGCTATAGCGTCGTGGCGTCATGGTCGTCCTCTTCTGCACCGACATGTCTCCATGTTGGTACGTCAAGCTCCGCGGTCTTCTCTCTATATTCTTCTTGCTGATGAGCGCCACGATGAGTCTTGCAGCCACTTGGACATATTAAAATAAGTGGACATATTTAGTAGCCAAGTGGACATATTTACCACTTGGTAAATATGTCACCTTGATTGGTAAATCATGGCCCAAGCACTTATAAACACTTAAGATGCTTCGATTGGCTGCTTTGGTGTTGGGCTTTAGGTCTATCACCTTCTGATGTGTTACCGTGTCAACCACAACAGCTTGCTGACCCCCACATAGCTTAGGACTAAAGTAAACTCAGTATACACCATGAAGCGAGATACACGTCTCAGTGTATACAGCTCCACTGAACTGTGATAAATATTTTGAAGTGCGGCAAAAGAGTTGGCAGGTCTGTGTACAGTGCTTCAGAGGTGGTCTAGGAGGAACCGTTTCTCAGGTGGAGCCTACCGAAGACAAAGTGTTTCCTGAGACCTCCGCTGTTTCCCTTCGTTTATCTTGAGCTGTTGACATGAGTGTTGCTTCGAGGGAGGCTGGTGGCTAAGGGAGTCTCTCTCGAGTATTTGCTACTACCACCAAGATCTGCACCAGTGGCGGCTCCAGACTCCCTCTTCGTAACCAATGGTTACGAAGACATTGAGCGTCTTCGTAACCATTGCAAACTTATTTCAACTTCAATTTTCAATTTCAATTGGTTATATCATGCTACGTAGCCCCACACTTTAGTTAGACCACCGCGGTGACTACAGTTCTGTCCGGTGATGCAGCTCTCCAACTGTCTCATTCCTCCGTGGCTCTGTCTTAAAGGCCTGGAAAGGAAAGGAAATAAGGAAGATAAGCAACACTCATTTATATAAGATAGAAACCAGAAAGGGAAAGAAATAGGTAGGAGGGGAGGTAGGGAGAGGAGGGGATAGAGAGGGAGAGTAATGGGAAGGGGTGCTTTTGGAGGGGAAAGGTTCTGGATACTTCCCTCCCTCCCTCCCTCCCTCCCTCCCCTTCTTTCCACTTCCTCCCTTTCTCCTTCAAACTCTTCCTCCTACTCCCCCCTCCCCTTCCCTCACCCTCTCTCTCCTCCCCTCTAGCACTGGCTCTCACATCAGAGGGTCAACAGCAGGTGAGATTAGAGGAGGCTGGTGAGAGGTGAGGCGGAAGATACATCAGGGGAAGCAAATATATGATGAAGGGGAGAGAGAGAGAGAGAGAGAGAGAGAGAGAGAGAGAGAGAGAGAGAGAGAGAGAGAGAGAGAGAGAGAGAGAGAGAGAGAGAATAACAATACTTACACCATGGCTGGTGTTTATTGTCCCTTGTGCGTCTCTCTGTCATTTAATATTGATGTTATTTCGTGGCACCGCTGTGTGGCGCGGGTCACCGACAGCAGGCATCGTGTGTTCTCACCTAGCTGTGCTTGCGGGGGTTGAGCTCTGGCTCTTTGGTCCGCCTCTCAACTGTCAATTAACTGGTGTACAGATTCCTGAGCCTACTGGGCTCTATCAAATCTACATTTAAAACTGTGTATGGAGTCAGCCTCCACCACATCACTGACTAATGTATTCCATCCGTTAACTACTCTGACACTGAAAAAGTTCTTTCTAACGTCCCTGTGCTCATGTGGGTACTCAGTTTCCACCTGTGTCCCCTTGTTCGCGTACCACCCGTGTTAAACAGTTTATTCTTTTCTACCCTGTCAATTCCTCTGAGAATTTTGTAGGTAGTGATCATGTTTCCCTTACTCTTCTGTCTTCAGTGTCGTGGGGTGCATCTCCCGCAGCCTTTCCTCGTAATTTTGCCTCTTAGTACTGGGACTAGCCTTGTGGCATACCTCTGAACTTTTCCCAGCTTCATCTTGTGCTTGACAAGGTACGGGTCCATGCTGGGGCTGCATACTCCAGAATTGGTCTTACATAAGTGGTATACAAGGTTCTGAATGATTCCTTACCCAGGTTCCTGAAGGCTGTTATGATNTACCTCACCGTACCTCACCGTACCTCACCTTGCCCCTCACTTCAGTCTTCCCATATCCTGACTCCCTCTCTCAGTCCTCCTGTGTCACTTGATAAAGCACCAGGACGGACCAAAACATCGTAACTCGCGTCGGGTTATTTTGTTGTTTATTCTGTACACAACTCTATTCCAAATGTGTTTAACGTAAGGTAGACCGGCCTGGAAGTTTCATGCCCGACGTAGCAACACGACTCGCAACCAATTACAACGCAGGGAGTTACGAGGCGTGACACGTGAGTGGCTGACGGAAGTGTGGGCGGATGTTTATGGCGCGCTCCCGCGTGTGTGTGTCGTGTTGGTAAACATCATCACTTGCGTTCAACGAGCCCAATCACTTGGGTTAGACGGTAGAGCGACAGTCTCGCTTCTCGCAGGCCGGCGTTCAATCCCCGACCATCCAAGTGATTGGGTACCATCCCTTCCCTCCCCCGTCCCATCCCAAATCCTTATCCTGAAATCCAAGTGCTATATAATGGCTTGGCGCTTTCTCACTGATACACGGGAGACGTCTCCTGTCCACGAGGCTAACCATAGCCCGTGCTTCTTGCCCAGCTCCTGTGCCAGGTAAGTTACGGGCTCACCATAGCCCGTGCTACTTGGAACTTGTTCCGAGTAGCTGAATCTATAACAACAACAACAACATTCTCACTGATAGTTCAATTCAATTGCGTTCAACGAGCAGTGTCTGGGTGAGCTGTACACGGCAGGATAGTCTTAGTGTGGTCAGCTGAGTTGAACTGGATAGTCTAGTGGGATAAGCTCACAATATTAGAATAGACCAGCTTCATCTATTCATTGTTGGAGAATCTGGATGTAAGTCCCCTGTACCCCATGAATTAACGTTCGTCACTTGATGTTGAACCTTGTCATATATATATAATATATATTGTTATTTTAATTAGTATCATTATTTCATAGTTATTAGTACTATTATGATTATTTTTATTTTAATTATTATTATGTGGCTATTATTTTAAATCGAAGGATTTCTATATTATGGTAATTGTGATCACTGTGTTTCTTGTACTTCCGTATCAATATTTCTGGTGGTTGTGTAGAAGGCGCCTGTGCTCCTGGAGGGGGTGTTGCCTGGTTATTAATCTTTATTAATCAGTATTTATTGGCAAACTCTGTGTCCGTGCCATGATGAGGGTGCCAAGTGGCACTCTGGAGGCTGTAGGCGTGACCAGCAGGTTTGCTGGGGTCGTGAAGTTGACACAGGGAGGTCATGAACACGACACAGGGGGAGGGGTGGAGAGGGTGTCATAAGGGTGACACAGAGATCATTAGTGTTGATGTGAAACAATTATACTTGCTGGAGGTGATGGAACAGGAAGTAACATGAGACCTGTTGGTGGCGGGGGGTGAGGGGGTTGCGGTGGTGGTGGGGGTGGGGGGGGGGGTTCTGGTGGGGGTGGTGGTGCCTAACATTGAAGACGGGGAGATGAGGTTTAGGACTCTGTATCCCGCCTACAGGTCAACATGACCAGGAACTTCCTTAATACTCGTCAAGCTCTTCACTTTGTACCGTGGCTCCTGTACCCTTCATTGTGTATCGTGGCTTCGGAATCCTTCCGCCTAAATCCTTGTTACGTTGCACCTGATGGAGTTGATATCAAGAAGCCACTTAGGAGCAGATTATAGCAATGGTTTACTGTCTTCCAGCATCCCGCAGTCATCCCAAATGATCTTTACATCACTTGTTGTATGATGTATTTGTGGAGTTGTTTACATATAACGTCGACCTCTCACGGCGTTTTAAAAGAGAACTTGATAATTATCTCCAAAGGATATCTGATCAACCAGGCTGTGATCCATACGTCAGGTTGCGTAAAGCCGCGTCCAACAGCCTGGTTAACCAGACAACCCACCAGAAGTCGTGGCCATAGACCGGGTCGCAGGGACGTTGATCCTCGAAACCAAGGGATAAAAACAAGGTAAGGTCAAGGAATGGCCCTTGCGGGACCCCGCTTGTCTCCCCCAGTTGAGTCGTCAGCCCTATTACACTCCCTTTATATCGAAAAAAATTAGAACTCGAAACAATGAAAAGTTTAGCTTCAAGAAAAGACCTGGGTAAATACTGGTTTGGAAATAGGGTTGTTAGTTGATGAGAATTATCGGGTAACATAATAGACGTGGGACTATTTCCGCGAGGACTTCTACCACACAGGATAAGGCACAGAAAAGTTACAGCCCCGCTCCTGTGCCAGGTAAGTCCACTACGGGCTCACCATAGCCCGTGCTACTTGGAAATTTGTTCACAGTAGCTGAATCTTAAACAACAACCACAGGATAAGGGTTCTGGACTCTTCTTGGCATGCTTAGAGCTTCCCTTTCCATTGTTTTTATTAAACTTTACTAGTTTTCCCTGGAGCGGGATTTGCTAATCAGTTTAGAGCTGTGTCCAATTACTGCTGGGTGAACAATTGGGCGGGGGCCAGGTAAGGATTGGTGCGCAGTCCAACGCTTTATATGGTTTCCTAGATCTCCTCCCTCCCTCCGTCCCTAGCCCCTAGCCCCCTGAAACACATGGGCCTAACCAAACGATCAATGATGACCATGGGACTCTCACTGTCCCCTCACCCCACCCCCCATCTCTCCCCCTTATCTCTCACTCTCTCTCCCCTCACCTCTCGCTCCTCTCTCCCCTCACCTCTCGCTCCTCTCTCCCTTCACCTGTCGCCCTCTCTCCCCTCTCTGCTCACCTTAACCCCTTACCTCACTCCCCTCTATCCCTTGCCCGTCCCTCTTTCCCCCATCACTTCCCCTCACCTCACGCTCTTCTCTCCCCCTCACTGTCTCTTCTCCATATTGCTTTCTGTAACATCATTTTCATCCGTACCTTGTGAGGGGGGGGGAGGGGGAGGAAGAGATGTGTGAATGGTGTTATCCCGCCAAACACACACCGAAACTACGACGTTGGTAGAAAGTTCGAACAAGTTTTACCACTTCCTAACCAGTTATAACAACCAATATAGCAAGTTGTAACAACGTTCTAATACGTCATAAACACGTTAAGCCAAGATGTAACGACTTTATTACAAGTTGTAACAAGCGGAAAATAGAGACAGTTATGGTTTGTGTTTCCAGGGATGTGACTAGTGATACATTGTGTTATAATCCTTTGTCACTCACTCACTCTCACATAATTTCAAATGTAGATATGATAAGAGCCTATAATTGGCTCCGGAATCTGTTCACCGGTTGATTGATAATTGAGAGGCGGGACCAAAGAGCCGAAGCTCGACCCCCTCAAGCACAACTAGAATCAACGGTTTCAAGTTCAACAAGCCACAATGCAGGACGGAAATCAGTTTTGATCAGAAATTTGAAATCAGAAATCAGAAATTTGCAAGATGAATATTCCATCTTAACGAAAGAATATTAGCGATTGAGACATTCGATGATAAATTGCAAAATATTGGTGATTCAATTTCTTTCTTTGTTATGCACCCCATACCCATCCCGTGGGCGGTGATGTAAAGGTATGTACCTCTGATTATGTATCAGAGGTACATAATCGGTTCAGGAACTGAACCCTCTAGTTCGTTTAACTAAGCAAATAACAATTTTTGACGCTAGTTACAAAAATATTAATGTTATATATACATGTACACATTCTCATACATATTGGTGAGTACACATTAAGGGTGGAACCAGTACAAGGGGGAGACACTATCTGGGGACCAGGAGCTGGAACCCTTTCACCACAATGCTATATAAGTCAGTAAGTACTCAATGATCTCCAGTGGTGTACCTTCCTTTCTCTCATCTCTATTCCTCTCTCCCATCTCCCTCATCTTGCTCCATAATCCCCCCATAATCCTAATCCTACAGTACCGCTCACAGCCAGCAGGATTATGGGACGGGTGGCTGCCACTTCTCTCAATCTCTGTCCCTTTCAGTCTCTCTGTCTCTGTGTCTGTCTGAATGGATATTAATTTAAATTGCCATCAAATATCATGACTATTATTTAGGTGACAAAGCTTAACTCTTAAAATAAAATACTCCTACAGTGCATAACCTAAATTTATCCATACTTAACTCTAAAAAAATGTATACATTAGTAACATGTATAAATTAGTCACGCCCATGCCTGTTATTCTCAGTGTAATTATCATTCTCCACTAACAAGGTCTATATAATTCTCCATAATGGACTTAATGCCAAAATTCCATTGAGGAAATTGTTAAGGGATTACAGCTGACACAATCGAGGCAGACAATAAATCTCTTGGTGAGAGGGATTTATTACATCACAGCACCTGATACAAATATTTTTGATACATTTGGTTAGTAAACAAAGAGCACGTGGGAGCCGAAAGGGCGCGATCAGCTGTGTTGATAAACAAAGACCACGTGGGAGGAGCAAGGGCTGTCGGCTCGATCCGATTTTAAATCACGTGGGAACGGAAGTTGCAATCAGCTGTGATGGTCAACAACCAAGCCTTAGACCATGATACAAGGCTGATCACGATCAGAGTGTGACCAGCAGCAACTGTCGACGATCAGCGACACATTGTTCACGGTTGTTGAAGATAGACCGACTTTATCTTCGCTCCACGATCATTTGCTTTCTCTTTCTGCGTTTTCCATTCGTTGTAATGGAGAACGCAGAAAGAATCGTCACGCATGTCCGTTGTGTGCGTGTCCTCTACATGCATGCCTTTTATATTTTAATATAGATAATGTGGGGAAATTGTGTATGTGTTCATGTATATATTATATATGTACACGTTAATGGAACCTCCCCTGGAGTGTATACCTTAAAAAATATCTTACTTTAAACCGATATATTCAGAATTAGTATCAAAAAGAGGCCAGTAGAGGACCAAAAAAGACTAAAGCAGAGACCCAAAAAGAAGAGACACAGAAGAGACCAAATGTGATCGATAGAGGCCAAAGAGAACAGGAGAAGTCTTTAACACACCAAGACAGGTCCAAGGTAGACCACGGGGACTTGGAGATGATAAAAAGAGAGTATTTGAGAGGCTCCGGAACTCCTTGTGGGACGCAGGTGAGCCGAGAGACCTTCTCTCAGATGGAGAGACTGGAGAGACCAGGCTGATCACCAACCTTACTGCTATCACCCGCAGGAAAACTTTTGCTTCTTTGAATGTATATATACTTTAACACCTTTTTGTTCGTGTGCGCGCGTGCACACACGCCTTGGTCTGAAGGCGACACGAAAAGGTCCTCAAGTATCTTAACAGACATATGCAAAATTTTAGTGAAGTCTATATAACATTCAGAAAAATCCAGACGCTACAGGAATTATGGCCCATCAATTTCCATTTAAATCCTCAGGAGTTACTGAACAAAGCTGTTCAGTAACTCCTGAGGAGAGCGACTAACAGAACAAACATGTACACACTGGGTACATGTACACACTGGGGACATATATATAAATAAATATCTAACATTTAAACATAAGTTCTGCATATCAGCATCTAAATTCATCAATATTTGAATAAAAACTAAAAGTATGGATTAGAAGTAGAACATTGATTCACCGCCTTCGTGAGGAGGGTGTAGAGGCCGACCACGACACACCCTATGACACTACCCATATAGTCACACGTCATCATGAAAAAAATTGTGTGAGGCTAGCCCCGAGCTTCTGGCTACCAGACAACTATGTTTTATAGATATAATGGCACCCCAGACTACCCTTGGCACCACCTGATCTCTCTGTTCATTCACCTTCCCAACACCCCCCCCCTCCCCTCCCCCTTTGACCACCACCTCCATTCATCCCCCCTCATCGCTCCCCCCCCCCGGGTCTATCCACCCCTCCCCTCGTCTCTCATCCCAGCTTCTTCATCCATCTCCTAAATGGCTACAATTTATCCTTCCTCTTCCTAACCCCTCTTCCATACACCCCCTCCTGCTTCATCCTCCCCCCCCATCCCCCCTCCCAGGTTGGAGAGTACAGCCATCGATTTTTCGCGCTTACTGAGGTTGCGGTAAGCACGGGGGGGGGGGAAGGGGGGGGGAAGAAGAGAGTATGAGGGGATGCGGAGAGAGAGGGGAAGGAGGGATAAAAGGAGTGGTAGAGGAGAGAAGAGAGTGCAGGGAGTAGATGAGGGGATGGAACGGCAAGATGAGAGGAAGGGGGAAATAGGGGAGTGGGAGAGGAGAGAGAGTGGGGAAGGCGGGACGAGTCAGATTCATTTGTGGAGACAGTTTCCTCCCAACACCGTTTCAGCTGTCTGGCCATCCCCTCTCCCACAGTCCTCTCCCCCCCCCCACACACACACCATACTAGCAGCGCCACTCGGTGATCCTGAAGGTCAAGAAAAGAATGAAATGAATATCTCTTGCCTTCGGGGTCCCCCCAGAACCTTAATTTTGTTACCTGCTGAACTGTACCCTCACTGGACACGACCCCTCACTGGTCACGACCCCTCACTGGACACTACGCCCGGTGTAGGGACATAGTGCCAGCAACATCACGACTGTTACACACTCTGGGTTCACCAAAATCCTATATTCCGCGGATTTAGTAACTCGCTGAAGTTAGTAAACCCCTGGAGCCTGAGGAATGACAACACATAATCTCCATCCTATCAGTCTTGTAGATTCCCCTGAGAATCTTATATGTCGCTATCATGTCCCCGAGTGTGCTGAGGTTCAGCTCCCTTTGCTTTTCCTTAGAGATTGATCCTCACAGTTCTGGTACAAGACTCGTTCAATGCCTCCGGACCTTTATGGACTACTACTCCTTTCAATTTGCAGTTTATATATTCTGAGCGTGTTAGTGGCTTATATTTACTAAAAAGGTGGAAAATGTTTTCTTGTTACCTATTTCAATAAACTAGAATTAGTGTATTCGTTCACAGATTTATTAGGCAGTTAATTTTCCAGCCTAATTTTCGAAGCCCTCGTTTGAACATTTGTGCCAAGTTTAAGAGGAGTTAAAAGTGTTTTATGGGTGGTAAGAGTGTGTACCATAACAACGGCAGGGAAACATACAGTTGTCAACCCGTCTCATCGAATTATTCTTATGGAAATGGTCGACATATTCATTCAATCATTGTTTATCGTGGGCGTATATAATCTCGTATGCTTGCTCCCTCTGACTTCAAGAAGAGAGACTTTCATCACATGTTACTCGAGTATCATCGTATGCTTCTATAAATACAATAAAGACACAGTTTTCAATCAATTTAAATGGAGTAGAATAAAAATAAATGATTTTTCTCGAGATGAAATTTTATGCTAGCCTCATGCAGAAAGACGACCCCTTGATCCACACTCCTCGTTAATATAATACTAACAATGATTATGATTATTATGATTATATTGTAATCTGAGTAGTTGTTTCCCTGAGATACAGCAGACACTTGATCTTTGGGACGCTGTATCTCTACCATACAGCAGACACTTGATCTTTGGGACGCTGTATCTCTACCATACAGCAGACACTTGATCTTTGGGACGCTGTATCTCTACCATACAGCAGACACTTGATCTTTGGACGCTGTACCCCTGGAGATACAGCAGACATATGGTGTTGTAGCCGCTGTGACCTTGACATACACCACTGATATGTTTTTTTCAAGAGAACATCAGCTCTGGTAGCACGGTAAGAGTCGAGTTATGGCTGTAGACCTCCCTGGTAAACCCCAATCTATATCTCTCACTAATTGCCTGTCCCACTTCCCGTGCAAAGTTTCAAATTTATAGTTGCTGCTTATTTAAGGGTATTGAGTTTAGACTTCATGATGGAAATGCTATGTTGCAGTCCATTTAAACATTTAGAAATATTTTTGTTTTTGTAATTGCGTGAAATTTGATTCGTGAATTCCATGAGTGATTCGTTTTGGTCTAGTGGTGGTCTTGAGGCCTATAG
>WNGS01092210.1:18480375-18533465 GCA_020271785.1 Procambarus virginalis
TCTGACACTGTCACATTTTTCATTACGTGTTAATTCGTGATTTACACACAAAAATATATAATAAGATATTGTATATTTAACAATATAAGTATAAGACCCAAGATATATTTATGATTTAACGATTTCCCATAAAGTTGCATGATACCCTAGTTGCACACTATCATCATATACAGAAAGAAATTACTTATAAAGCTGACCAAAACCACACATAGAAAGTGGAGGAACGACGCCGTTTCGGTCCGTCCTGGGCCATTCTCAAGTCGATTGTGAACTTAATCGAAAAATCGACTTAAGATTGGTCCAGGACGGACTGAAACGTCGTCATCCCTTCACTTTCTAGTGTGTGTGGTTTGGTCAACATATTTCAGCCACGTTATGGTGACTCCTCGTCTGCTTAACTTATAAAATTAAGTCATCTTAATACACAAAACAGAAGTAAAGATATATAGTTATATATTAATTATGACGCATGACGATGTCTAGTTGAATTATGGGTTGAAAAGTCAGATTATATATGTCAGCCACAAGCAAGTATTATCAAAAGAAGGTGCCAAGCTGAGGATTGTCATCCACAAGTACAGCCACTTTTACCTTTATTATAAACTTTAATATATATTCTATATCATCATAAATTCGGAAAACATACAATATATTTCTATTTTGTTTGATTAAATTATATATTTTGAAAACAGAGAGTGTTCTTGTTTACCTAATATAGAGCATGAATACCACAGACTCATCGTACGAGTTTGTTGTAATATTCTGCAGTTCATACTTATCCTGTGAGTCTCAGTGTATTTTGAACCGCATACATACTCATACTGTGAGTCTTAGTTTATTGTGCACCCTATACTCATCCTGAGCTTAGGTTACTGTCCACCCTTAGTCATCATGTCTCCCAAGGGGTCCGTGTAATTGCCCGAAGCTAATTACCCCCGAGGATCACAGGCCTCCTCCGGGTGGAATATATATATATATATATATATATATATATATATATATATATATATAATATATATATATATATATATATATATATATATATATATTATCAAGAAGTAGACAGACATTAGAATTAAGGATATGTAGGGTAACAGAACCTTGTGGAGTAGCAAAGTAATGACCTAGGTACCTATATAAAAAATATTTTCATATACTAATTCAATCTTAGTGTTAGGGAAATTTAAGGTTGGCAGGGATTAGGACATCATTCGCGGCGTATCTCGTAAGTTGGTGCAATTATCAGCTTTCCACAGGGATTGGTGGCTGATAATTCCTGATGGGGGACTGAATGTGTGCTTTGCCAGTGTGTTAATCTTTAATTAACATTTTTTTTCAAAATATTTTTTTTCGGGAATAATACATATTGTTCTGATGGGGGGGGGGTGGGGGGGTGATTTTTTGTGCGTTAACAGTAATAAAAGGGTGAAATTTTGAGTGCAGAGTAAGGAAAAACACCCATACAAATACGGAAATCACCTCCACCCCAGCTGCGCCTGACGATCAAGGCCACTATACGCTGCAATACTCTCAACCTCCCCAGCTGAGAACAATCCTGGACTGACATAAATATTATCAAATTCACAAATGTCATACTAATGTCAGTCAGATGTCACTGGTCAGATGCAAGAAATTAGATGTAAAAGATATTTTGAGACTTAGTAGCACGAGGCAAGATACTACAGAGATGAAATTAGATATTTCAATGTTCTACTTTTTATTAAAGTATAGGTTACATTTTAATTGTATTCATTTGGATGCGAGTTGCAGATGTTGGGTCCTTTTATATGAATGGAGTGTTTAAACAAATTTAGTCTGACTCTGGTAATATCACATATATTTATCTCTCACATCATTTATTTAATATATATGTGCATGATTTCAGAAACATGGTAATGATCCCAATGCGTTTTAGTTTGCCAATTAAACGTGGTCAAGCTTTTGATTTTTCAGGGGAGGAAGCTGATGGGACCTTGGGAACTGTAAAGCATGTACTTTCAGAGAGCTATATGATGCAGTTGCTAGGGTTTATAGAAAAGGTACTGCACACTGTGGTTACAAAAAGGCAGCAACAATTTTGAAAAGGGAATTTTATGGTATTCCTAGGCAATTTGTGCAAGAAATTTGTAAATCTTGCCCAACTTGTGAAAAGACACAGCCCCAGACATGCTGCCCCCCCGCTTTCTGAAACCGATCGTCGAAACGGAGTTTATGCATCGTATACAAGTAGACCTAGCTGATAGACATGAGAAATTCTCCAGACGGAGACTATAACTATATTTGCCATGTGGTAGATCATTTCAGCAAATATATTGTGTTTCATTTAAAATCTAAAACTGCCAAGGAAGTTGCTTTAATGGTGGAGGAGCGCGTTTTAGCATATTTAGGACTCTTGAGAATTTTCCATTCAGACAATGGCAAAGAGTTTGTAAACCTAATGCTGAAATGTCTTTTTGATCAGTGGGGGGGGTGGGTACATTTTTATTTGACTGGAAGACGCTGTCACTTCCAGTCCAGCTGGTGATGATGTGCTAGAGGTCACTGGTGATGATGTGCTAGAGGTCACTGGTGATGATGTGCTAGAGGTCGCTAGTGATGATGTGCTAGAGGTCACTGGTGATGATGTGCTAGAGGTCACTGGTGATGATGTGCTAGAGGTCACTGGTGATGATGTGCTAGAGGTCACTGGTGATGATGTGCTAGAGGTCACTGGTGATGATGTGCTAGAGGTCACTGGTGATGATGTGCTAGAGGTCACTGGTGATGATGTGCTAGAGGCAGGTGGTGATGAATAAACTGCACCAATCACTGCCACTCCTCACACCAATGCAATAATACGGAGATTGATAGCAGTGCTTCACATTCGACAATGTTAAATTATTTAACAGATTACGAGATCATAAACATTGGAATAAATGAACAGCTCTCTGACCTTCATATAAAGGCTGCATGTGACCTCATCAAACAAAATATGCCAAGCGTGGAAGGCCTACATGACCCAGTGTTGCAGCGGGACCTTTCCTGGCCAGCTGTATTAGGTGAATTTATTCAAATAATTAAAGTTGATGGTTGTCACTGGGTCACCGTTTCCAGCACTGGAGAAACTGGAAATATTAACATATACGACACCAGGCATAAATTACCATCCAAATCTACTGATGTTTTCTTGTGTGCTCTTGCTAATTGCCAGGATGGGACTCAAGTATGAGTGGGGTGTATGCTGTGGCGTTTGCTGCATCACTTGCAAATGGTGAAGATCCGGTGAACCTTGTATATGATGTGCAGAATATGAGACAACATCTACAAGAGAACTTCAAAGGAAAGTATCTCACCTCATTCCCTGCAGCTCTGACACTGAGAAGAAAACGAATCATCTGGTCATGCTCGATGGAAGTGTACTGCATTTGCAGAAAGCCAAATGATTTGAAGCTGATGGTATGCTGTGACCGTTGCAAAATTTGGCACCATGAATCATGTGTAGGTGTTACAGAATGTAATGAAGATTCGTGGATTTGTTTGTTGTGCGCTAGCAAGTTGTGAATTATAATTTAAAATATTTAATTAATACAATATTATTATTATTATTATTATTATTATTATTATTATTATTATTATTATTATTATTATTATTATTATAACCTTACCAAATGCTTTGCTGAATCAAATAATGTCATTACTTTCAATGTGTTACAATAGCATAATTAAGTGCTGCAAGTGTCAGGTCTTTTATATAGTCGGTATTTGTTATATTCTGTACTCTGTAATGCTGGGTATACATCCGGTGTTCTTACCCTCGACCGCGGCGAGGGTAAGCGGCGGTCGTATGGTCTGAAAGCCACAAATATTTACAATGGGGGGGGGGGATAACATTTCCTCTTCAAGCACGCGCACACAAATGAACTATGTTACTTAACTGGAAGCACTCGTACAACATAATTTACACGATTTCTCAGGATTATTATACTTATTACCAGCATATATACAGTATAGTACCTAGGAGGTTCTCTTCAATGATATCTTTATATAAAATATAAAACATTAATGTTTATCAACTCATCTCTGTTAGTCAGTTTAGCTCATTTATTATGCACCCCATACCCATCTTATGGGCGGTAGTGGAAAGGGTTACAGAGGCACATAATGGGCTGAGGGACTGACGTGCTTATCTCTGAAGCTAGACACAGATATAATGAAATAATCAATGATGGAGTCAGAGTCTGTCTCCTGTGGATTCCTTCCCATATTGGTCTCCGAATGCATGATAGAACTGATGAGTTGGCCAAGACTTTTGCTCGTAAAGAGGAAATTGATTACCAACTTGGACTGCCTTTGAGCAGCCTGAGGACAGCAATATCCCAGGAACATCAACTAAATTTCGGAGAATTGAGGCAAAGTAAAATTCACACCAGTTACTCCATCATCATTCTATTATGCAGGAAGTACCGCACGTCTATGGATCATCCAATAATGTTAGCAGACTTCTAGATGTTACCACTGCTAGGTTAGGCTCGGCTACACGTACCTCTGGGAGTTTGTAACATCTGCTGATGTAGATTTGACTAAATGTAAACTCTGTCAGTAGAACTATTCACATACTTTGCGTCATTATATAATGGAATGTGAAAAAAATCGCGGAATTTAGAGATAACACCATCAATAGTGTCCAAGAAATGTGTAAGTACTTCATTCATAATGATGTGGTGCCCGAAATCTTAGCGAAGTATCCAAAATTTGCTTACTGTAAGTAATGCATGCGCATGACTGTAAAGCTGCCGCCCAGTTGGGTGAGTGTGGAGCACATGACTGTAAAGCTGCCGCCCAGTTGGGTGGGTGTGGAGCAAGACTAGTAACTGTGCGACTCCTCATAGATGTAATGTGCCTTGTATAGTGACTGTTGTGAGCCTCTTGTTGATCACTTGTGACACAAAAGATTACTGATGTGTGTATGTGTGTGGGTGATTAAATATGTATGTGTATGTATATATGTATACGTATGTATATGTACATGTATGCATATGTATGTGTACATCTATATATAACATTAATAATTTTGTGACTAGCGTCAAAAGATTATTTGCTTAGCTAAACGAACTAGAGGGTTCAGTTCCTTAACCGATTATATGTGCCTCTGTAATCCTTTACACCACCGCCCACGGGATGGGTATGGGGTGCATAATAAAGAAGGAAAATGAATGGACCGAACCCCACAATTCATTTAGCTAAGCAAGTTACAATCTTGATGAGCTAGTTACAAAATTCACTATAAGTCGTCACATCATAAATGGGTTCGAGATCGACCACAAGTAGTGCATTCCAAAATTTCTGGTAGTGGCTCAGCTTCACTAACCTGCCAGATGTGGCAGAATATTCAGATTGTAAACTCTCTGATAAACCTCTAATGCATTCACTAGAACACTATATTGTTGAATGTGAAACCGTAAAAGATTTTAGACCTCCTGGCCTATTGTACCACCAACTGTGTAACTATTTCATTGACTCAGGTGTTCTGGACGACATTCTAACAATTTATCCAAAATTTGCTTGTCCATTTTAAAGAATGAAGAACAATTTTATTTAAATTACTTTCAAGCTGCATCACTTATGAACCCATCCCTGCCCCTGTGTGGCAGTGCACAATAGAAAGTTGTTTTCACATATTCATACATTAAAACATTGATTGTAACCATGATATATATATGTGCCAGTTTAGACCTATTGTCTTGTGTATGACGCTCTGCCCTGCGTGACAGTGAATACCAGCATTATCCTCACTTTAATAGGACTTAATTGAAATCCTCAGATTAGGTAAAATTGTAATTAATTTTGTCAATAAAGATGTTAATAATAATAATTACATAATTTATCAGTATTGTGCAGCCTGTGATCCCCGCCTGGCTGGATACTGATACCTATAGGTAGTTTTCATGTGTCCGGACACCGGCGATAGGGTGGTATTATTTATTTAACTTAAGAGATATATATTTTTAAGTGTTGTCACATTAACGGCTACATCTTCCTTTCTTCTGACATATAGATTTTTAAGGTTAATTAAAATATATGGAAACTAATTATACAATTTATTGGCTGGTGTGCAGGGCTTCACACTCTCAGAGCTAGCCATCAAGTAACTATCAAAACGCATATATCTTCGTTTTCACTTCAGCTATATTTATGACAAAGGATTTTAAATGTAGCCTATATTTCTACCTTTCTGATGACATAAATACTTTCGTTAATTACAATATCTAGATCAAACTAACATTGATTTTCAAAAGGTTGTATATTTTCCATCAATGGAGAGCATCAGCCAAGAAGCCTTCTTTAAAATATGAATATCTTTCCTCACCCAATAAGATCTAATCTCTGAATAAAACGCAAAAAACGACTTGATTGTAACCTATCCACCATTGCCCATTGGATGGGGGAAGAGGGGGTTATGTGTAGGATAAACATTCCACTCTACCAATTACCGTTGGAGTGCCACAGGGCAGTATCTTAGGACCTCTTCTATTTCTTATATATATAAACGATCTGCCTAATGTCTCTAATATTCTCAAACCTATATTGTTTGCTGACGATACTACTCTTATCTATTCAGACCTCAACCCACATACACTAAATAATGTTGTGAATAATGAATTAAAAAAAGTCCACTTATGGATGTCAACTAACAAACTAACATTAAACATCGAAAAGACTTACTACATCTTATTTGGAAGCAAATCATCAAATGCAATTCAGCTACAGATAGACAACATTAACATCAGTAATAAAAATGATGGCAAGTTTCTTGGCCTATTCCTAGACAAGAGACTCAACTTCAGCACCCACATTCAACACATAACTAAGAAAGTCTCTAAGACAGTTGGTATACTCTCCAAAATCAGATATTATGTTCCTAACTCTGCTCTCCTCTCTCTCTATTATGCTCTAATCTACCCCTATCTTAATTATGGTATCTGTGCATGGGGGTCTACCACTGCAAACCACCTTAAGCCCATCATCACCCAGCAAAAATCTGCTATCAGAATAATAACTAACTCTGCTTTCAGACAACACTCAGCTCCCTTGTTTAAATCCCTAAACTTGCTAAATATTAACTCCCTCCACACATTCTCTTGTGTCAACTACATCTACAAAACCCTGTTCTTAAATGCAAACCATGCTCTGAAACTCTCTCTGGACAGATGTAATAGGACCCATTATCACCACACCAGAAATAAATATCTCTTTGATATCCCCAGGGTCAAACTTAATCTGTGTAAACACTCTATGCAAATTAAGGGACCTAGTCTATGGAACTCACTCCCTAGTGAATTGAAAAACTGTAAAACTTTTGCCTTATTTAAAAACAAAACCAAAAAGTACTTAATTTCATCTTCTTAGTTTCCTACACAGAGCTTTATTTTTTGCTCTGTATCTAGTGTTACCCAATCTCCTAATTCTTATGTATTTAACCCAAACAACCTTATCATTGTGTTCATTGCTGTCGTCCTTTATGTGCTAGCCATTTGCTGTATTGTGCCTACCAAATTTTGTCAACTACCTTTCAAGCTTTCATTGCAATCAATCTTAGCTACCTAAGTGCTTTATTATACTGTACCTACAATTTTCTCTCATCTTTTTTTTTTTTTTCTTTTTTCTTTTCTTGCCATGTAACTGTTATCATTTCTTTTTTATAATTTTTGCTAGTATTTACCTACTAAAAATTTTCTTAGATTAAGGACCTGCCCGAAACGCTGCGCGTACTAGTGGCTTTACAAGATTGTAATTACCATATTATATATTCTCACATTCCCAATGTACCTTCTTGTATATGAATAAATAAATAAATAAATGAATAAATAACATATCAATTGTGACACTAGCCCTCCATATATGTCAGTTGTTTAAATTATAAACTGTACTTATGGTCGGTCTCGAACCCATTGTTGATGTGACGATGTGCATTGACTTTTGTAACTAGCTCATCAAGATTATAACTTGCTTGGCTATATGAATTGTGGGGCTCAGTCCCTGAGCCCATTATGTGCCTCTGTAACACTCCACTATCGCCCATAGGATGGGTATGGGGTGCATAATAAATGAAATAAACTAAACTCTGCCTTTTTGATAACATATACAATTATAAGCTTTATTTGCGAATCTCAATTAATTAAACAATATATCACAGAGCCTGTAGGGTTAGGTGAGAGGAGTGAAGAGACATGGGAGATATTACATAAGTACAGTACATGGTAGTTTAAGTAGCGAACGCATGTCAACGAATAACGAGTATATATAACAAAACTATTGTCCTATGAAGTCGATTTAACTTTCAAACATATTTTTTAATAAATGTTAAATGTTTTCTGGCTAGTTATGTTAGATGTTATTAAAATACGCATTCTACTTGTTAANGGTGAATTAATTGCATTTTGGTCTAGAAGCAATTCACATAGGATTTTTGGTGCTACTGTACTGGCTTCTTGTGGCAATACCGAGTATGGATGGTGGTAATGGTGGTCAAGAGTAACTCGGAATACAAAACTTCATTCAAAACACAAAATATAAATACTGTAGTGCTAAAGGTATCTTTCCTGACAAGTAACCTTTTCCCCAAGAAAGTGGGAAAAGAGGTACAGTACTGTACTAATGATATGATGTTTATGATTTATACATCCAAATACTATAGTAGTGACTGACAGCACCTTTAAGACAATTATTGCAATACAGAACAAAAATGGCTTTCACCGCTAACACAGGAATGGACATCTTAAAACTTTACATTCCTTTTCTTAAATTGTCTTGCCTCTTCTACAACCCTTATGCATTCATATTACATCTCTCTTAAGTACACCACACTTCCCACTTCCACAAATACAGACAGTCAACTCCTCAACAGTTGCCTGGACTTCACTGCTATATATATTCCTACCTCACAAGCTTACTGTTATCCTCTCCAGATGGCTAAAATATCCTCTGGATATCTTGCAGCCATGCTTTATTAATACCCACGTTCAATCACTGACATTTTATTATTCCTCACAGTGTTACTACTACTCCTATAAATATATTACTCCCTTGAAAATTTTACTTTTTTTTACAGTATTATTGTGGTAGAATCTCGGCCAAGGATTAGCACTAAATATAAAAGTTATTAGACACTTATTTCCCGGTTGAAAAAACTTGGCAACTCGCAGATAAGATCAGTTCCCACAGTCTAGGTTATCTTGATACAGCTAACCAAACCCATACTTCTCAAAGTTTGATTACCCAACAGCCCTGTCTAGATATAGGATGAAGTCACACTTCATGGGTTATATATATTCAAATTATTTAAAGCTACATCAACAATAATCAAAATGAGATTACAGTAACACTGAGAATGCACAACGCTTCAAGGAATGCTTTCTTAGTACTTCACATGCCCTATTTCAGTTTTTCAGAGCAAACCAAACATTGTGGTATTGCATTTTAGGTTACTGTGTGTAGAGCTTGTAAATAAACGTACAAATAACCAATCACTTTAAATCCTTTTTGCTAACAGAGCAAAGCATCTGCATGTAAATGCTATTGATACCATTAATGTAACTGCTCTGTCCATTAAACAAAAAAAAATTACCACTATATTTTCCATGTCTTTGTTAGTAATGCCAGTATGAAATGCTGTGGAAGGATTACTGCAGACCATATGTGGGAAGCTACGTACCGAAGTAGGTATAGGTCATGGAGGGAATCACAAAGTTTATATCCAATACACAACAGTTTAGTTTCCAATAGGTTATCCTGATCAGTAGCATCTACAGTAACATTTACATCTATTTATAGAGTGCAACTTTATTTAACCAGCAAATCTCTATTCATTAATTAAAATGCAACATTCGTGGGCAAATTCTATTGCTTACAATCATTTCACAGCATATAGTTGCTTGGGTACTGGGTTTGTATTACAAAAAACCCACTAAAGCTTATCAATTTCTAGATTATAAAAAGTCTATCACACATGCAGCTCTTCCAAAGCAGGTGGACAGCTGGAGAAAAACATATCCCACATGTTTCTTAGACCCTGATTCAGTAATCCAGATCATAGCTTTTTACATCTGATTCTATAAAAATACTGTTACAGGATTAGAAAAATAGACATTGTGAAAAACAAGAAAAGTCAAATACTATAATACTGTTGAAACATAAAAACTCATTTTAAAGATTTCATCACCAAAGAAAGTCTACCAATTTAGCAGCTCTTAATGGAAAGTGCCAAAATTTTACATGATAGGTATAGTAATATCTACATACAGTATATGGCAAGATTTTTTATGTCATCTTATTTTTGTGCACAGCAGACGAGTACATGTGCAATGGTAATTATAAATTAGTAAGATTAAATTAAATGCAATGTCTAGCTTTCTACCTAAATCCTGTTTCCCAATGTTTTACTATTACAAAAGTTTCTAAAAGTATGTGTACTACAATTTTTGTTAGGCTAAAATCTTTACACAGAGGTAATGTTTGGATTCCGATATCAATTTAGATATTCAACTTAAAGTATTACAGTTTTACTACAAGTCCCATGAGAAAAGATGATGTTTCACCAGCATGTCACGCACCCCTTCACGTAATGGTCGCTGATCTTGGTTTGGTGGTGGTGGTAGTTCCCAATCTGGGTTTAAAGTGAAGGGAAACTGAGCCAAGACACGAAGCTCACACTTGATCTGTACCCAGCCGGGAGACCTGAGGAAGGACCATGGCTGGTACCAGCGCTCCACCACATCCACACTTGAGCACAGCACCTCCAGCCACAGGTGCAGAACCTGTGGCAAAGCAGCCATGTACAAATATTGATTTTATATAACCTGACCAACTAAAATGAATTGCGTGTTTCAGATTCCTTATATTTAGAAAACGAAAACTGAAAACACACTTTATACACCAGTATAAAAACACACGTGATGATAAAATCAATCGCAAAAACAAGCACTTGACATATATATGGCACTACTAAGTTAAACATTTTAATCTTAAAAAGGATTAAATTCATGTAAAACAACAGGCAAGACGACAATAAAATCATAATTCAAACACATTAATCCTGCGCACCTGCTCATTAAGTCCCAGGCATATTAGGGAACGTAGTTTAACATCCATCTGTGCGTGTACAGCATCATGACTCATGTTGATAGCTTGTACACATCTGTAGAGCAGCTGTCAAAAGTAAAAATGTTTCAAGTACAGTAGCTCCTTTTAGACAGGTTTGAAAAAACAAAATACTGTATTGTATTAAAAGGACATTATCTTATTGTATCAATTCATCATCATTATTATTTCTCCATTTGCATGGGGTGAAGAAGCAGAAGGCAAAAAGAAACAGCAGAGCAAAATAGGAAAAGAAGGTCATTATGATGACACTTGTACAGTCACTATTTAAACCCTACTTCATCAATCCCTCTTCTTGACCTGCTTCTCCTTGAACCCTAAAAATGACTAGAAAACATGCTCTTCAACACTCATTCATTCAATATGATGAACCCAGTTCAGTGTCTCACAAAAATTTAAAATTTAATGATCTTGGCACTCCAAATCTTTCCATTATTCTTACAATCCCCATGTTACTACAAATGTATCTCAGATATTGTTTATTTTAACTGTTTTGACTGATTATTTTATTATCATGTCCCACCAGCAACGGTACGCAAGGTAGGTACTGTCACTCCGTACAGCGCTCTCGCTGCATCTCTTCCTATCTTATCCCTCCTAGCTAAGACTTGGACTGAACCAGCCACTTTCCTTCTCTGATGTATACCCTCAGCTTCATTTTCTAGGTCTTCTCCATGTATCCCTAATTCACATACTGTAGTATATGCATGCACCCTCTTAAGAAATTATGCTGCTGCTGCCTGCCACAACCCACCCATACCCCTTTCCCCTCTCTCCCTCCCTCCCTCCCCTCTCTCCCGCTCTCTCTCTCTCTTTCTCCCCCGTGCTCTCTCTCTCTCTCTCTCTCTCTCCTTTTTTCTCTCTTCTCTTTCTTTCCCCCCCCCCCCACCACCACCACCATTATTTTTTCACATTCACTTTCAGCGGTCTTCTCTCACATACATCAGCAAAACTTTCAATTACATAAAGCATATTTCAAACTTTCTGCTAGACGAATGGCTTCATCTGAATATACCAAATGTGATATACTATATGTAATTTGTATAGTTGAGGGGAAGAAGCATGCTAATCATTTATGCTTTTATTGCATTAGATTGTATATGTATACCTATGTATGTCGGCATATATTTATTAATCTGTATATATATTTAGGTCACCTAACTCAGTTTCAGAATCTTCTCCAACATTTGCATACAAATTATGGTAGTATGAAATGTTTTCAATAATGTATACCTCTTCTGGAGTTAGCACTTTGCCATCTTCATCTAGTCGAAACGTGCGGCAAAGAACCAAACGGGAGTAGACGGAAGAAAAGTCTCTCTCTACTTCTCTTGCGGCTGATTCCTCAATAAACAGCCATGGATGACATGGACCCCCTGTAATATAAAAAATTTACAAATACCAAAATAAGACATAAGTCAGCCAATTATATAAACACAGCATTGTACTGTACCGTTGATTATACCTTTTTTACACACACACACACACAATTAGTTTTGGCATGCATGAAAAATTTATCAACAATTTAAGAAAATTAATGGTCTCAACAGTAGAGCGATGGTCTCGCCTCGTGCAGGCCGGCATTCAGTCCCTGGCCGTCAAAGTGGTTGGACACCATTCCTTTATCCCATCCCAAATCCTTATCCTGATCACTTCCAAGTACGGTACTGTATAATCGTAATGACTGGCACTTTCTCCTGATAATTCCCATCGATAATGAAATAATGAAGATAAGAAAGATAATGAAATTTTATCCCGATGCTCTCACTCCAGGGGATGAAAATATATAATGTTATTAAGTGATCTGAATGGTAGTAGAAGTTGGTTTAAGAACAGTACCTCAAGAGACATGTTTCTTGTTGATATGATGCAATTAATGACCTGCAAACATGTTCATACTGCTTATCCTGAGTTGATTTCGGGCCCTTTTAGTGTCCCCCGCGGCCCGGTCCTCGACCAGGCCTCCACCCCCAGGAAGCAGCCCGTGACAGCTGACTAACTTCCAGGTACCTATTTACTGCTAGGTAACAGGGTCATTTGGGTGAAAGAAACTCTGCCCATTGTTTCTCGCCAGTGCCCGGGATCAAACCCGGGACCACAGGATCATGTGTCCAGCGTGCTGTCCGCTCAGCCGGCCGGCCCTGGCATATAAATTACTGCTGTACAGTAATTTATCAGCTTATAAGTACATGTGACACCATAAACCTAAGACTGAAGGATATATATATTAGTTCCTATGGATATATATTCTGACTAATGACCCTGGTATGTGTTAATACCTTGAAAGAAAATTTAAAAAATCATAAAATGAAATTTAACATACTGATACAAGGCAGGTATTTTAGGAGGGAGAATTTTTAAGATTTATTGTTTAGGTAAATTAAACCTTCCATATTTTAGTGGGTGTACATGATGCTCAGCCTCCATCTCTGTCACTGTGTGCAACAGAGGCACCAAGGATGATACTATAAGATAAGCAGTACTGTATAACAGAAATGAACATGCACAATAGACATAGCTAGATAAATACAGTTAAAATGTAATGACTTTTATGTAATGTCAAAATTATACATATCTTTATAAAAAATGAAATGCCATTCTTCTAAAAAGTTACACCACTTTCATTAGATTTTTAAAACTTCAGAACATCAGTCACACTCAAAGAGCCAATTGTGATTAAATAAAACTAACCAAGGAGTGAGGTTTGGCGCATTCCATGCTGAAGAATTGCTTTTAACGCTGGACAGAGAGTTCCTCTCACTAGATCCGTCACCAAGGCATTAATAGCATCATCACCGGCACGGCTATACTCTTTACTACGCTCATCCAGAACCTCAACAAACTTAGCCGGGAACCAACCTTGGAAAACAAAATATTTCGATCAGGTTCAAAGCAGCTTACATTATAGATAAATAGTTTGCCTGGGGAACTTTAAGAATGTAAAAAGTCAGGGAAATATATAGAAAATACACCTCGGACATCTGAGCTACAGCCATCAAATATTTTAATTAATATTGTTTAGAAAATAGTTATTATTACAATCCTTAGAATAAAATCTGTCTTTATTAACTTAAACATTTATTCTGAAATGAATGGGATAAAATGAATATTGCAAAATAAATGAAAAGAGCAATAAATAAAATGGGCAAGAAAAATGAATGTAGCAGAATGTATTAAAAGATGGAACTAACAACAGAACTCGCCAGAACAAGCATATAAATCTTAAGATCAAGTTATATCAAATTTGCTTAAGCCACACAAGCCATTCATTACTCCAGCTCAATAAAACATAAGATGTTATGGCATTGAACATCACAATTAGTTATCAAGAGTTACTAAATATTGTATATTACCTCGCAAGCCATTCAGCTCTCCAATCCAACAGTGCTCATCTCGCTGGGACACGATGGTAATGATGTCATTCTTACGAAAACCCAACTCGTCGTCATCGTGCCGTTCAAAATCTGTGAAGATAGGTTAACTAAAGAAACATTATACAATAAATAGTAACACTCCACATGAGGTGGTGCACAAGATCTTGAGTCTTTGTAGGCACAGATAGGTAAGCACAAATAAAGTTTTAAAGAATGTTGTACATTGATATTTCAGTGAAATAGAACTGCATCGTCTCTCATTACAAACATATGCCTTGACCTTCAGTTTTTCTTTTTAAACATTATGTAATACATTTTTAGAACTACTGTAGTCCACTCAGATGCCCCCTAAGGCACTGTATGTCCCATTAGGGCAGGATCATGATGGTCAGAGAAGGATGACATTTTACACTGTCGTAGCAAGGATCCTTTCGTATGTCCCTAATTTTGCAACAAAATTATGTCAACCATAATGACTGTTCAGGCACCAGCAAACCCCTGTTTGTTGCAGCCAGTCCCTTCTGCCTCCAGCATTTTTCCTATGGGGTTGAGGACCACTCTATAATAATACAGTACTGTAATAATAATAATTTGTTGTAGATTTGTTCATTTGACATATCACATTACAGTATTGTGATTTTTGTGTGCACTGAAGTCAGAGGTACAACTATTTGGATGACTGAGCCAGAGTGCATGGGGTAATTGTGTGAAACCCTGGTTAGGCTTCAGTGGAAGCCTTGGGATCGTCGTTAGGGCAATAGCACTCCAGGTTGCAATTCTTTTTGCAACGTTGCAATGACTAGAGCGCGTCTGGGAACATCCAGCGCATAGATTCGAACCCCTCATCAAGACCCTTGTGGATCTGTTCATTTGATATCACGTTATTGTGATTTCTGTGTTTAATAATAATCATAATAATTCATTGTGGGGGGGGGGGGGAACAGGAAGACAGAATTTACATCTACCTTTGCATGTGTTCAGTCTGCCTTGCGTGTGCCTCCCTGGCATCAGACATGTCTGAACAAATTCCTGCTGTAATGGCACAGAACGTAGCCCCACTCTGAATTCCAACATCCTCTCCAATACGACATCCAGTCAAATTGCCATAGTGAGCACCATAGTGTCATGGTCAGAAAATTGCTTGCATAGTTATTCAAAGCTCAATTTTGTATTATCTCAAGTGCAATACAAAAAATTTATTTAGTACTTATTTTTAAGATTTTAGTTCATTATAAAAGTTTATAATACAATATTACTCTGTTACTGTACTAAAATGTATGGAAATTTTATGGGTTAGCTCCTTCAAACAGGGTTGTGAGAACTATTTAAACTAAATTTAAATTAAAATGATTTATTGTGAATTGTATTTTATTCAAATAAGTTCATACATGTATATATACATCACCAATTGACCCTACACAACTGCAGTTAACCATGCAGAGCTATGTTGACCAGACCACACACTAGAAGGTGAAGGGACGACGACGTTTCGGTCCGTCCTGGACCATTTTCAAGTCGATTGTGATGAGGAAGTAGAGACAGTCCCTTCACCTTCTAGTGTGTGGTCTGGTCAACATACTTTAGCCACATTATTGTGACTCATCGCCTGCATGCAGAGCTACTCACCAAGCAGTGCCTTTGCTCGTCTGTGTCTTGATCGTGCCGTGGCCAAAAAATTGGGAAGATCATGCGCATGAGAGTCCAAGGAATAGTCCGGGGTGAGTGTGGCAGATGTAAAGTTTGGCTCGATGCCCTGCAACACAAGATATACACTTGTAATGGCAGAATATTTTGTATTATTCAAAAGACTAACAACTTATAAACACTAAACCTACACATTACCTGATTTAAATTAAGAGTGATGACAAAAATAAGAACAAGGTATGTTCTTATTTGCTATAATGACTACAGAGGCTCTATTTGCTCATTATAATGAGCCTCATTGAGGCTCATTATAATATATATAATGACTGCAGAGGCTCTATTTGTCGTTGAGTGAGGTAGCTTTGGTTTATACCCAACAACACATATTTATCAACAACTTGTTGTACAGTATATACAACAAAGAGCATTTCCCTAAAATTAGAGATGTGATGAAATTGATTTCTCAATACTGGTATATAAATTGAAAATGGGATGAAGAGAATATTGAATATTTGAAGGCTTCCTAATGCCATGTACCCACATGGTTCACATAGACCTCAGAACCAGACCAGCTCTATTGACCTGCTCCCTCAACATGACAGGGATCTCTGCTAATGTTTCTGCCATAAATTCTTGGAAGGAGACATAGGAGTCTCTCTTCACCACAAAGTGACCAACTTGCTATTAAATAAAAGTAATAAAATAAAAACAATGTCTAACAGCAAGCTAGTTGTTTAGTGACAGAGGGAGACTTCGTCCACAATTTATGAGATGGTACCATTAGCAAATGGCCTTGTTACGTTAAAAGAGTAAGCCAAGAGAGCCTGGCATATTTTGTGGCTTTGGTGGATGATACAGGTACACTGCTCAGTAAGCTATAATAAATTGTTTATACTCTGCTCATAGTGAAGATGCCTTCTTTCATCCTTGAAATGCAAGGAAGAAAAAACTAATTTTCATTATTTAATTTCAATAGCTAAATTATTATTTCAGAATTAAAACAAACTCATTAAATTTTGTGTTCTCATTTTTCCATACCACACACTAACACCATTATGAACAGTATTAAAGAAGGAACTATAATTACTACCAAAAGCACACACTCCACAACCAACCATATTTTTCAACATCTCTAATACATGTATCCACTATCAGGTATAAATTTATACTCCACAGTAAAGTATATAACTAAAAATCTACAAATTGCTAGTCAATAAAGAGCGCTGAAAGCAATATAGCATTATTAAATTTTGACATGTTGCCTATCGGCAAAAATTACCCCAAAAACTGTGGCGCGTACTTGGAAGTGTCTGCCCACTTGAAGTATAGCTTCCCTCAAGTCAACCAACAGCTCTGTCTGCCGAATGTTCTTGTTGCGTAGATCATCTGCATTTTTATGTTCTCCAAACAATATTATCTCCAGCATAGATTTACTTTTGCTCACTTGCCGTCTGAAAGGAGGATTCAACAATGAGGAATGTAGTACAGCACTCGAGTGTAATAAAGTGCTGGTGCCACTATGGCACCAGCACTGCAAGTATCTTTCCAAACACTCCTCCACTGTTATACTGTATAGGATATGAGATAGGCACTGGAAAAAAGTTCAAGTCAACCCTGAATAGCCCTCAGCGGCCCATTCATAGAATTAAAGACCTACTAAAATCCCTTCGTGGTGTCACAAGTATCCACCAAGGAAAGTTTCATAACTTCTTATTTGCCACCATGACCATGCCTATCAACCCACTACCAGGTGGGAAGTAAGGAAACTAGCTTGGGAAAGTGCCAAGCCATTACGACTGTATAGCACTTGGAAGGGGTCAGGATAAGGATTTGGGATGGGATGGGATGGGGGGGGGGGAGGAATGGTTGGTGCCCAACCACTGGACAGTCGGGGATTGAACGCCAACCTGCATGAAGCGAGACCTATCGTCCAGCCCAAGCGTTGGATGCACTAATTCCTATGCAACTTTTGTAACATTCTCTCTTTCAGTTGATAAAAAAAAGTTGTACACAGTGGAGAATGAGAGATAAGGGTTGGGATCAGGTGCAAAGGTGTGGATCTGAACAGAAAGGTGCTCATCTTGCTGATTTGGAAGCCTTTATGAGCTACTGCATCACATTTGGTTATTTAGTAACATGTTCTTTGATATAGGCACCTGAAAACTGTTGAAATTATAATAAGATATAATCCTGTGATGCAAAATGATGCTGCGGCAAGAACGGTAAAGAATACGTCCAGAAGAGAGACCACAGAATGATATTCAGGCTACTACTGTCTAAGGAGGTTAAGTGAAAATAAGCCTAATGTCACATACCAGCAGCAAAAAAAGGGAATGTTGGGCAAGCACATTTCATCTGGTTGTCCCAATCCTCTTCCCCTTCAGTCTCCACCTCTCACAACAGACCGCCAGCTCAAACTATCTAAATGGCTCAAGGCTCTCCACCTATTTTCCATGTATGGAGTTAGTCCATACATGAATATTTAGATTTTTTTATAAACCCTACAAGATGTATGGCAATCTCTGAACATTACAAGATGTGCTGTACTAACTAAACCTTACAAGATGCAAGTCCAAGATGTACTGTTTTGTACTCCTAAACCAATTTATTAGAAATCTTGTTTAGTGGAAAGATACTGGGCAATACAAGACTATGCTGCCAATTTACCTATTTAGATGTTGCTTGGGAAGATTGGTCGAGTTGTCTGGGTTAATAAGAGCTCCATGGTCCGCCATGAGGTAGGCCAGGTGTCGTCGGCGATGGGTTTCCACCATTACATCTGTTAAGCTCCCACACACACTCTCCATTACCTAAATCAAAATCAAGAAACATATACACTGTCATATATATCAGTAAAAACACTTTTGACCTGACCAGGATTCGAACCCCATGATCATAAGCATACAGGTAATCACTAAAACAGATAAAAAGAATTAACACAACTGGGATTAATTTGACAAATATGCAACAGTTGGCATTCAGTAAGTGCAATGAAAAAAAAAGATACTTATAAACCGTCATCCGTACTTTGACAGTAAGCCTTCCAATGACACAAACACATCATCTGATTGGTATTAATAAACATTTGTATATTCATTTCTGTTGTGCATAATCAATGAAGAAGGAAGAGAAGAGAAAATCAAGAACAACAGCAGCAGCTCCAGTACCCTACCTTGAACAAACACTCCACATCATCAACATCACCAGGAATATCCGAGAGTGCGTTGAATATCTGTGCCGAGTTTTCCAAACTACGTAGTTCTGCTTCTGTAAAGATGAGGAAAATAATTACTTTGCCTTATCTTTTCCTGCCAAATGCAGTCTATTCTGGTTTTTCAAATTGTCATCTATACTGTGATTCCTTTTTGTAGGAAATATATAAACTAATTTAAATAATAAATAATTTAGACACTATTTAAAGATATAGTACAGTACTCGTCTTACCTTTAATCTTGAGCATGGCAAGAGTGACCTGGAATAGGACAATTGATCCATCAAGAAAGAAAAGGTCCCACACTCTCAGGAGAATCTTCATGTGTAGAACCGAGGCAAACACCGTAACGAACCAGTGCAATGTAATGAGCGACAGTTCTATGTCGTGTTCCCTCACCACCGACTCTACCCCGGGCAAATAAGTAGATACCAGTGCAGCCAACACTCGCTGGTCTGCCTGCACACCTGTATATACAAGAGTACAAACTACACTCTAAAACCACTTGAAGATTAAATGCCACCTTGACACCTATTATCACCATTTCACCATCTAAAATCTTGAGCAAGTACAAATCTCAAGTAATATTCATTGCATTTGGACAGTTAATGTAGCATAATAATAATTCATTTGGTTGGAGAGAGGCAGCATGTGTATGTGTGTATATATACACACACATATATATATATATATATATATATATATATATATATATATATATATATATATATATATATATATAATATATATATATATATATATATATATATATATATATATATATATATATAATTATTATTATTATTATTATACTATATATACAGTACATTATGCTTATATCGAGGTCCCCCAAGGTCGAACTACTGACCTTCTCCAGGATGTAACCCCCTAAGAGGTGTCTAACTCCCAGGTATCTATTTATTGCTAGGTGAACATGATCATTGGATGCAAGGAAATGTGCCAAACCATTTGTTTCACCCATGATAATACAAATATATCTGCAACTCAAGTTTTTATATAAAAATCTCAAGCATGGATCAGTAATTCATTTTATAATTTACTACATGTAATATGGAGTACTAAGAGCACACAATGTATTAAATTTAGTTGCTATACATTGTTTAGGCATTATCAGGGTGGATTCAATGGCTCAAAGTATAGGTCTAGCTACCCTGAAGCCTAGCAACTGGAAAAGATTTTCCAGTGCAGCCCACTACTATTACCACCAATGGGCAGACATGGCTGAATTGACAAGTCATCACCATAACAAATTTCAGGTGTGTTAAACCAATCGTGATTTATTATGAACAAATAACTTTTGCAAGATAAGCCACAGCTGCCTGTTAATGTCTGTGGCAAGGCATCATTGTAGTAAGTGTAAGGGTGAAGTGTCAGATCATTCACAACATATTGTCTGAAAAGTCATTTTCATATAGAAAAGAAGACATAAGCAACACTAAGTATTTCAATTAGGTTTATGAGTGGTAAGACTTGAAATGAATTAAAATCACACAAAATCATTAAGAGACAAGTACCGTAAAAGCCGGGAGGTTGAGAAGCAAGTGGTTCTTACCCAGCAGTGTAGAGGAGTAGTAAGAGGCAGGGAGGAGATCTTCTACTATTGTGCACATGACCCAAAATGCTTCCTCCTCCTCTAAGAAGAGCAGGAGGGATGCAGCCACCATTCCTGTTCCCTGGCAGTACCTGACATGCACAGTGTTAGTAACTCATGCAACCACTTCAAGGCAATTCTTTGACATACATTTGAGGTTTTATGACTAACAAAATAAAATGTTAGTTTTTAAAGGATTAAAGTGATACTTTTGTTGTAACCTTACAGTCTAACCTAAAAAAAAAAACACCAGATACATTTTCCAGTCAGTAGCAAAATGTAAATATTACAAGAAACTTTGCATAAAGTGCTCAATATGACACAAAATTGCCATTAATTACTGCCTAATACAGTATTTGTGAACCTCATCACCTTTCATGCAAGGCAACATAGAAAAGTTAAAACACTGCAGCTTCAAGATATATTAGTGTCAGGGATTAGTTTAGGAACAATGAACAATGAAACTTGATTTCTCTAAGACTACACTAACTAAAATTAACCAAGATCCAATACCAACTTTCCTGCTTAACTATTTTAATTCAAAGCACACAAATTAATGGAAACTGACCACAAGTATTAAATAACACACATACATTTGATGTGTTAATATATGAGTAGTACAGTACCGTTATATCTAAACACATGCGTGACTTTTCTACCCATATTTAAAGCAGGACTGGCTTGTGCAGTCTCTTTTTCTAATGACTTACTTGCAAGACATCTCCCAAAACCGATTAATAAATTCCCTCTTTTTTTCAAATACTGTACTGTTGCAATACTAAGAGAAAATACTGAAGTCATACATTGGGATCAAACCTGCATTCCTGAACTCCACACACACACACATTACAACTGAACCACATCATGCTTGGGAACACCCAACATAGGTTTGAACCCTCAGCAAGGCTCCTGTGGATTTGTTCATTGATATATAATGTTAATGTGATTTCTCTGTGTGCTGAACCACATGTTACAGAATTTGGTTTCAATCTAACCTTACCACATCAATACTTTCTCATATGTCACACTTTTGTGTTTTCACTGTGCACTATTACTAATGCTGCACCTTTTGATATCCTGCATCCAGTGGGAGCTGCTCATACTTGAAGGACCAGCTTATCTTGTCTCACCCAAACCATCTATTTTCTAAAGGCATTTCAATAAGCACATGGAAGTTCCCTGAAAACCTCCATCATGCTGATTTCATTTCCATTTTCTTGAAGAAATCATCATTTGCAACCACCCCAGTGAAGCCGTCATCACTGCCCAATTATTTTAAACCATTTTTTTATATAAAGTATTTCCCCCTTATAGTAGTAGGCATCCATCCATTTCACTCTTATATCCTATTCCTTATTTGTTTAACTTTTCCCTTAATCCCAACTCCTATAAATCAGCCTTTCTTCTAGATACAGTGTATTGTACTTGATGAAGCAATCTCCTAATTTTCTCATAGGCTTGTTTCTCAGAACACATTATTATATACTGCAGCTTTCACAATATTTTCCATCTAAAGATTCTGCATGTGCAGTCCTGATTTAAATTTAAAGAATAATCAACATATGTACAGTACTGTATATACTGATGGTAATACTTGTAGAAGAAACTATTGCACAGTGAACTCTCGATTTGCATAAACTCAGAAAATTT
Source organism: Procambarus virginalis (assembly GCA_020271785.1). Classification (NCBI taxonomy): domain Eukaryota; kingdom Metazoa; phylum Arthropoda; class Malacostraca; order Decapoda; family Cambaridae; genus Procambarus; species Procambarus virginalis. Next base: position 18,503,003 of record WNGS01092210.1, read on the forward strand.
CAAACTCATTTCACACAGCATAGGGATTTGCCACCAAAATGTGAAAAACATAATTCATGGTTTGTTTAGCTCAAGCTGTTAAGGGTGTTTTGTGTGTTTCAAGCACTTTTTGGATTCCATTTTTGCATTGTGGCACCTTCCAAACACTCTGCAATGCTTGCTGCAACATATGTCCATGAAGAAACTAAGTATAAAGTTTTCTTTCATCTTCATTACTGGCGAGTGAGCAAATTTGTTCCATACAGTGTACGTGACCTGGGAAGTGGCAAGTATTGCACTCTCATCTATGCCACTGGTCATGTACAAAAACCACTGTATACAGAACTGTATTATTGTAACACAGAAATCCCAAGAGCGTGATGCATCAAATGAACAAATCCACAAGGGCCACGACGAGGGTTCGAACCTACATCCGAGAGGATCCCAGACGCTGCCTTGGTCGTGGCTACCATGTCGTAGCTCAGTCGATTAAGGCAGCGTCTGAGATCCTCTCGGATGTACGTTCGAACCCTCGTCGTGGCCCTTGTGGATTTGTTCATTGTATTTTTGTAAACTAGAATGTAGCTAGAGTATGTACTAAGTGATAATGTTCAGTGCGCTATTGAGAAAGGATTGAAAAAAAGATGACCGAGGACCAATGATCGGCATCTTTTCCAATCTTGACCTCAATTTATGCGAGTTCTCTTTGCGGGATGCATTTTAGGAATGCATCCCTTGTTCATATCAATGGGCTACTCTACATATGCATATTCTCATTGTAATATTGTATAAGCAAAAGAAAATATATGCTATAACCTGAATTCAAACTTACCCAATGTCCGGATAGAGCCAGGCAAGTGCACGTAACACTCGTCTGAGACGTGGGATGCCGGTGGAGGTGAGTTGGGAAAAGCAAGCATTTGTTGGCATGGTGCGCAACAGGTCTTTTTCTATCTGTTTGCTTGTCATAAGTGCATCATTGCTGGAAGCCTTCACCACCTCCCTGTATGAGATATCTGACTGCCGCTGTTTCTGAAGAGCTCCTGCAAGTTAATATATGCATTAGGTAGATTTACAAAATTGTAATAATGAAACAAAATTAATGATTACATCAAATTATCATTTCACAATTTCACTGCAAGATAGAGTAAGAGTTTATCAATGGAAAACAGCTTTTCTTTCAGTAATCCCAAGGCTTTGTCATTTGAAACCCCCTGGTAAAACAATGAGTTGTCACCCAGACTAACTAGCTTCTAATTTGTCACCACAATGTTCATAACTATGTGCAGCAAATCTCCAGTATTGCTAATAGTACCTGACAGTTTATGGAAATATAACATTAAAAAATACTGTACCAGAAAGCCTCATCCATAGCTGTGGGCGAAGGGAATGTGGGACCCCTGCCTTGACCATACCACGCAGTTTGTCTGTCCGAGGTAACCGCACATCCACATGTTCCCAAGTAAGTTCTCCCACTTCATCACTATGACTAAACTCTAGGTATGCTATCCACTGTAATCTGAAAAATAGTATGTCAGATTCATCATCATCCATCCCATGATTATTGGACTAAGGCACAAGAAATATTTTGAACCATATACTTCCATCTTAAAAGGTATACAAAAATTGCTCAAGAAAAGCTCAATTCTGAATACTGTATATTATTCACCTGATTTCAGAGGTATAGTTAAGGATCATGTACAGTCAGCTAGAGTAAAAATACCCCTCTGATACTACAGAGGCCAATGAATCCATTTAGAACCACTATTGGTACTTGGGCATCACTGGAGACTTGATCAAATAGTTAACAGATATTCATAAAGGTCTGTTCACAAGTCCAGATAATTTAAGGTCGCCTCAGTGATGTCACACAAGTGTCTGCCAATTGGAAGCTCAAAACTAACTTAACCAATGAAATCAATCAATTGCCACTCCTCCCTCATACCAAGTGGGAGCACAGTTGCAAGGCAGACCCTGCACAATCCCACCCACCTTACACACAACAGGGCAAGACCTCTATGCCAGAGCACAGAAGTTATAAAAACAAAAGATTAAGACTTGCAGCTGCTGCAGCAGTGTCTCCTTATCAAAACAAATACTGTATAGGCTCAATCCAAGGGTGAGGTAATAAAGCCAATCTCCAATAAGAGGAGGTTACAAAATTTAGGAATTATATTGCCACCAAAGATAGTACTTTGAGTGCTGTACAACATGGGTAGGTTCAACCCAGGGACAAATTACAGAAGCTATCACACAAGGACAGTAGATTTCCAAATAACATGAAGCCCTTGGTGAAACAGGTCTAAAGACTTCCACCCCAGAGCCTTAATGAGCACATCTGGTTGTAAGACTTGTGCTCTTGGCATGCCTTAACTTAGCCCTGTCAATCACAAATAAGAACAGAGAAGTACATGCCCATATTCAAAAAGAAAGAAAAAACAGTATTACTGCTCATTAAATCGGGAAGAGAACAGAACGTTGCCTAAACAAGCAATAGTGGTATAAGCTCTGAAAACATTATGGCTTGGCCATAGTTATTTTTCAGCACCTTCCAATATTGGAAAAAATGGTACATGTATTTCAATTGAACAAACATGCCACAAGTGGCATTCATGCAGACTGGCTCTCTAGCATCATTGTCATACTGGAAGCTCTCAAGTTTGGATGTTTTGGTAATCAGCAAATTGAATCACAATGTGAGCCTATTCTTACTAAACGGGGTTTAATAATGCAGGATGCATAAATAAATATCAGGACATGTTTATTTGTGGATAACTACCATAATACAGTACTGTATGGCATTGTGGGATATATACAGATGTTCTGGAGATTTTCTGGTGACATTTTACCAAAGATGAAAGAAATGGAGGTTATTAAATTACCAATGTCCGGAGACAAGCAGACAGAGCCTACCCAAACTACTGCTCGCTGTACTTGTCTATTCCTTACCTGTGCTGAGGCTCCTCAACAAAAGGTTGACTGAGGAGTTTCTTACTGTTCTGCTCAGGTCCATCTTCCTCCTCCACACGAAAGCCAAACTCGTCAAACCTGTCAACAAGGGTTTTCAATAAAGTACTGTGCAATACTCTATCCTGCACCATTTATCTTCATTTTTAAGTCAAAGCCAAGATCAATATGTCTGGTGCTCATATACTAAAGATCCATATTTGCAAGGTCATGTCACTATGACATGTAACTTAGCACTGTTCAAAATAGCAGATGGAATAACTTAAATGTTTTTCCATTAATTTCTAAACTGGTTCTTATTTTTAGCAACTTCTCTAAACATTTGGCAACATATTTAACACTAGCATTACTCAATATATTGCAGATGAGTTTCATATATTTTCTAAAAATTAATCTATGGGTCTCACAGTATTGATTGTTGGTCATTAATTTGGCAAATTAAATTATCCATTGTCTATTGTCAACTAAAACACAAGTTAGTAAATTTTACTAAAGATAATTTTTTCCAGTTTTGATACAGAGTTTTATAGTGATGTGATAGAAATAGTCATAATCAGCTAGCAAGGGCTAAGAAGGTAGCAACTGACCGGTAGTCAGGCTGGTGATTCGGGTCATGATGATGGTCTTGCTGCAACAATTTCGCTAGGATGTCCTGTGGCCACATGGAGGGAGTAATAGCTGAGAAGGGGCCTCCGCTACATGGTTCTGTCACACAGCTTCCAATTCTGATACCTGGAGAACAAGAGCAAGTGGAAGAAATGTGTAATATCTCTCAACCTATCAATCATATCAGATTTAATAGTCTTTATAGGAATGTTTGGTTATTATATACAGTATATAGTAGGCATCCATCAGTCATAGGAGACGATGGAGTTGCGCTCTAGTTGTCGGTATATTATATTATATATAAAATATATATATATATATATATATATATATATATATATATATATATATATATATATATATATATATATATATATATATAATATATATATATAACAGCCTAACATAAGAGTTAGGCTTATGCAGGTTCCCCTAACTAATAACTTATTATTTGTCAGCAAGTAACCCCACATCAATTACCAACTCTCAAGTGTTGTACATATTTACTAATAGGTAAATAGAGGCATCATGTATAAGGAACAAACCCAACATCTTGAATTGTCTAGTGGAGCTGACACCACTAATTAAGCATCTCTACTAACTAACTAGCAGTCAAGAAACTAATGCCATATTAAAAGATGGCTCATCAGACATTAAAGAAGAATCCTGTTGAACACCCTCTTGCATTCTACATGTTCAATGTACAATATGCAACTTTCTTAAATTTATTGGTATAATGTTAAAAATGTTAAGATGTCTTGGTACTTAGATGCTACCACTATGTTCTCTGTGATCAATGAATCCTTACTTTCATTGAGCTTTCCTTGTACCATGTGTGTGGCTTTCACTCCAGCAACTCTATGCAAGGTCACACTTAAAGGTTTAACAAGCCACAGTTTCCAACAGACAATAGGTACATTACTTCTTAAGCATTTCTTAAAAAATGTTTACCTGTTAAAGCTGTCGGTGGTAGCACATAGAAATGGTAGCTTCCAGGTAAATATCCAAGTAAAGTCATTATTGGTGTGCATAAATTATACATTTATGTAGCATTTCAAATCCAGATATTCAATTATTATCCATCTGTAAGTTAAGAGATACCTCTCAAACCTACTTTCTACAAAGTACAGTCCAAGTACAGTACATTACTTCAACGCAACCCTTGTACTGTAGATAAAAGCTTGAGTCTAAGAAGAAGAAAAAAAGTGTGCTAACTACCCAACAGCCCACTTCATCAATAGCTCTGACCACCACCAGGTGGCAACACTGATACATCAACAGAGGCCAGTGTCCTCACACTCTGTCCTGACTGGCCTCAGCTGCAGGTTGTTTGAGAGAGTTTGGATGGATGTAAATTGGATCCGCCTCATAAAGGTTAGTGGGCATTCTGCTGTTTTCATAATTCTTATGTTTTCAGTGGCTAGTGTTCTTCTGAGGAATTTTAAATTTAGTTTGTGCAGTGGACTTGTGCAACCACCCCCCCTCACTTCTGACTCCCACCTGACAACGTCCCCCCCTCCCCTCACCTGGATTCTTCATGACTAGTAACCCTTCACCTACCCGTGCTCAGCCCCTCGGGAGAGTCGGGCAAGAAAACATCATCATTTTCATCGTCGTCTGCAGCTGTCTCAATGTGGACGTGGGTGGAGCCGTCCGTGTAGCCATCTGGGGCACGGGTCCCAAAAAGGGAACGTGCTATTTCCATCACACTGTGGCTACTCTTTTCTTTTGTTATGAATCCTTATATACAACACAACAAAATGAGTGTTGCTTTGCCTCTGTAAAATAACAAAAATTAATTAATACCTATGTTTTTAAAATATATACATGGTAGTGTCATAGTTAACTACAGTAAGGTATGTACAGCTTCTCTTATATTGTCTCAGTTTGTCAGTGAATTCAAGCCCTTCAACAAGCTTAGGTCTATACAATATCATGATAGATGGGTTATCTGGATAAATTACAGTGGCACCTCGACTTACAATTGCCCCTACTTACGATAATTTCGAGTTACGATGTAAATTTCATCGAAAAATGCAACTTGACATCTGATGGTGTCGTCGACTTACAATATTTGTTGGTACACGTTCTGGTCGACTGAGCGCATGCTTCCCGGTCACGCAGCCGACCTGCCTGTTTACTACAGCTGCCCACTTAGTGACGATCGCACCCATAAGAAATTTTGCTTTTGTGGTGATTTTTTGCATTTTGAACATAAAGCAATTATTATATATCACACCATGAGTCCCAGGAAAGTCAGTAGTAAGGCTCAACATATGAGATCCCATGTAAGGATGACCATAGCGCAGAAACAAGAGATCATTCGTAAATATGAAGATGGTGTGCGGGTTGTTGGACTGGCTAGGCAGTACAACCAATCTCAGTCAACGATATCCACTATACTGGCTAAGAAAAAGGACATTATGGGTGCTAAAGTGATGCAGCATTACAGACAAATGTTAAAATGAAGGGAAAAACAAATGTCTCTTGACAAATTTGTAGCGAGACATACAAGCACTGAACCACAACCAGGTCCTAGTGGTATTCAGGCAAAACGTAGGAGAGAGATTACCCCAGAGAAAACATCACTGCCTGATGTGATAATGGAAGGGGACTCCCTTTGAAACAGTAACAACTCTCCTCCTCCCCCCTCATCACCATCTTCCATATGCCATCAAGAGCCCTCCATAAAGGTAAGATAAACTTAGGTACTGTACTGTATTGTAGTTAGAAAAAACATTGTATTCAGTATAAAATGTATTTGTATGTTTATATTTTGGAGGGTGGGGAACGGATTAATTCAAATCCCTTTATTTCATACGGGAAAAATCGCTTCGACTTAAGATCCATCTCTGGGAACGGATTAGCATCTAAGTCGAGGCCCCATTGTATTTACATAACATTCCATTGCAGTGAGACTACCACTTTAACACTATACAGTAGGTCTTCTTACCTATTTTTGCCATGGCTACACTTTCTCACGCAGTTGCTCCCCGAGATATTATTCCTATCTCTCATTATAAATTGCAACATAGTTAGTTACTCGTATTTTCTAACCTGTTCTCTCACTTAATACGACACTTTTTTTTCTAGTGAATCGACCAATGTTAAAAAAAAGTGATGTACACTATTACATAAAAATGATAGCACCATAATATCAATGTGTTCTATATATCAACCTCAATGGTTTAGGTGGGTTGTTTAGGTTAATATATTTTTGTTTACGCAAGCAGTCGTTTTTAATAGTTGCACATCGAAAGGAGAGGCTGTATTTTTTGGTATCATTGCCACATGGAACTTTTCAAAGTCCACCTTGCCTAATTTGTCAATCATGTGAAATTTCATTATAGCTTGATATCTTTTTCAATAAATATATATTATTCAATACTTATTTTGTTATATCTATATAATGTGTACATAATTATTATATAATATATAATTGACCAGAAAGTGCCATTAGCTGATGCAACAACTAAGACAGAAAACCCATTACACTTATCTAGGTCTCTCTAGCCAAGGATAACACTGTACACAATCACCCATACAGCTACTGGGCATACCCCAATGATGCTTAACCAGAGTGAGGAGCCTGCAATCTCCCCAGCAACACAAAACATTAGAATGTGGACAAGTATGTAATCAAGAGTAACGGGTAAAACAGACGAGCTGAGGACCATAGAGCAAGATCTCGTTTCATGTAACCACTGTTAGGTAAGGTAAGGTCCTGCTAGTGCAGTCGGGTTTGTTCTCGACTCACAACCGAGAATCCCTGGTGGGATAGGAATGGTTGGGTGTGTTTTCTATTGCCTAATGCCCCTGTCCACCTAGCAGTAAATAGGTACCCAGGAGTGAGTCAGCTTCTTGTACTTCACTAATAACATACACTGTACAGTATATTCAACTTCAATGTAAAGTTAGCATACACTGTATGTATAAATTAGCTGCCTGTTCCCCAACACAATGAATTAAGCACCTCCACTTTGGTAGGTAAGGACTATACTTTGCTTAGGTAAGATGAGGAATCTTTGCCTAGCAGAGGGGGTAGGTACAAGCCCTACCTTCTCTGCAGGCATCACCACCACCTACAGGTAACCCTAGAGTTCACATATTTAAGGGCCTGGACTGTCACCTGTCTGGTCGCGACAGCTCGTGGTACCTGACCAGCTGGAACAGGTAAGTGTCTGGACACAGCTGTTAGTCCCTAGCCACCTGTCTGGCCACAGCTGCTAGTCCCTAGCTACCTGTCTGGCCACAGCTGCTAGTCCCTAGCCACCTGTCTGGCCACAGCTGCTAGTCCCTAGCCACCTGTCTGGCCACAGCTGCTAGTCCCTAGCCACCTGTCTGGCCACAGCTGGTAGTGTCTGGCCACAACACTGAGCGGCCGCGTTCACCTGCCCTGCACGCCGCCTCTGACGTCACACATTCTGAAAATGAGATCAGAACTTTCCGCCGGACAAGAAGCCGGCGGCTTGTCCGGCGGGCAAGCCCTACCTTCAAGTACCAAAGGGCCCCCCCCCCCTTCATTTCCTCTGATAATTTTTCTCCGGTTGGGTTTTAAAACGCACCAGAATTTTGGCATTTACGGCTCCGGCGGGTAGGCGGTTCCATAGGTTTATAACCCTGTAGGTGAAAATGAATCAAGTTTTCGGTCCTATGCTCATCTAATTGTCCTTGCGGGGGTTGAGCTTTGGCTCTTTGGTCCCGCCTTTCAACCGTCAATCTACTGGTGTACAGGTTCCTGAGCTTCTCGAGCTCTATCATGCTATTCGAACCCCAGTTGGAAACAGACCCAACTATAGGATGGGTTAACCAAGTATCGCGCTTCTAAAAGGGTCGCCCATGTTGGAAAAGACGAACGCTGAAAGAATATTGTTGAAAACATCTTGATAACTTAATAAACCAAAATTATTTATTAGTCAGAAGAAAGACAGAAACGCGATCTATATGTAAAACCTCTATCAGACAAATATTTTAAGTAAAACCGAAGATACTTGTAGTTGTAAAAAGGGGCAGTTTTCATCGCTCGTCTAGCTCGAAAACCGCAGCATTCATCTCAGAACCATGCCTATTTCACGCTGATTCCTTAATAAACATAAGATTTTTATATGTCACAAGAAAGACAGATATATAAGCTTCATTCTAAATACCTTACTATTGTCATATTTAAATTTAAAGCGAAGATACGTGTACTTTTATAATAGCCGAGCTCCGATCCCGGACAGATCGATCGACGGAGCAACTCTCTCTCAGAACAATGCTTATTTCACGTAAATTTGTAAATAATCGTAAATTTTTTATATGCCTCAAGAAAGATAGGAATATAAGGCTCATTTTAAACACTTTATTATAGACATAATTAAAGTTCTAATTAAGATTCATGTGTTTTAATAGTCGCCGAGCTCCGACCCCCGTACAGACTGAACGACAGAGCAACTCTCTCTCAGAACAATGTTTATTTTACGTAAATTCGTTAATAAACACAAATGTTTATATGTCTTAAGAAAGATAGAAATATAAGCATTATTTTAAATACATTACATTAGACATATTTAAAGCTCAAGTGAAGATATATATGTTTTTATAGTGGCGTTCAGTAGCTTTTCGGTCATGGAGTGCAGACGCCTACGCACTTGCAAATATATTGTGTAATTAACAAAGATACGCTAATAAAGCCTAAAATATTACATGCCTTCAGAAAGACTGAGCTATAATCGTTATTGTGAGTGCACCAAAGGAAATATATCATGTTGGAGACCAATGATATAGCAATTTTAATTTAAGTTTCGACTCCCGCCCGGGCGAGAGAGATGGGGCGACTCTCGCCCCATCTATTGGAGATTCTGTTTACCTAAAGACCCAAAGCTACTCAAACCCTCCTAGCATTACGTAAGTAATGAAGTAATATGGTATATTTACTCACTATAATGTGGATGCTGGATGCAGAACATGAGAAAACATAATTTTACTCTGAAAAAATATAATTTCATAACAAAATAAGATGTAAATATGTAATATCAAAGGAAGTCGATGGTCCAAGTAACACTGTCGTGGAGCGACTTATCCAAGATATATTGCTCTCTGGAAAGTGTTTGCTGGCATACCAGCCTTCTGTGCACAGTGATCCAGTCGTCGAACTTCTCTGCTCAAATTATCGCAAATTTAATTTATGATGTTAACAAGGAGAATGCGTATTTTTAACCAAATCAAACATAACTAGCCAGAAAACGTTAAAGATTACTTAAAAATACATGGCTGGAAGTTAAATTGCGTTCGCTACTTAAACTATCATGTACTGTATTTATGTAAAATCTCCTGTTTCTTCGCACATGGAACCTTACACGCTCTGATTTACTGTTTAATAGAGATTCACAAATAAAGCTTATGATTGTATACGTTATCAAAAGGCAGTGACAAAGTCATTTTTGCGTTTTAATCACAGAGATTAGATCTTATTGAGATAGGAAAGATATTCATATTTTAAAGAAGGTTATTGAACCGTCGCTCTCCCTATCGATAGGAACTAACTTTTTTTGTTATTATTAACAAGCTTAAGTATACACAGCAATGTGTTGCTACCCTATTCTATATGAAAGATTACACAGTTTATATAAAAAACTAGCTATAAGTTCATCTAATATTCCCATCTCACAGGATGGTTAGTTATACATGGAATCAGGGGATAAAATACCAGCCTCAATAAAAAAATCAACTCTGACTAACAATCAGGTGAGAACATAAAATGTAAGGCTGATCTATTAGCCTCCGTTAGCAAAATCTGGGTACAGCACAAGAATATCTTCCATATTCCTAAGTGTATGAAGTAATTACAGAGTTCAAAGTACCTTATACCATTTGGCATGAAGTCACTTATAACAGGGCAATCACAGATATAGTGTTGGTGAGTATGTCCCAGCTCTTGTTCACATAGTTTACAGTAGGAATATTCACCATTGGGGGCCATTCATTACCTGCAGCCACCTGCGATACATATCGATATCCTAGCCTAATTCTGGCAATTACAATGTCACACTGTCATGTGACACTAGTGGAGTTTTATGCTGTCCGTTCATATAATTCTCGGTTCTAAACATGTTTAGTTATTTTAGTTTATATATTATGCCCCATACCCATCTTGTGGGCGGTAGTGGAAAGGTTACAGAGGCACATAAACATGTCATATCTCTTTATACTCTTGCTTTCTGGCTTTTGTGTGTCAGTGACTGCTCTTCTGTCTTCCCTAATTACCTAAAATATTGCGGCTTTGACAGAAGAAATTGGAATGCCCATATCCCACTCAATTTCAGGCTTATCACATTCAGTTTTAGCTGCCTTGTCTGTGTCATCATGCTGGACAACACCTATATGAGAAGGTATCCATATAAATGAGACTTTGAAACTCCTACTGTTTGCAATAATAATGTTGTTTATAATGGATGTTACAACTACAACCTTTTGAAGATCAATGCTAATTTTATCTAGATAATGTAATAAACGAAAGTTTTCTATGTCAACAGAAAGGCAGAAATATAAGCTACACTTTAAATACTTTGTCATAAATATAACTGAAGTGAAAGCGAAGATATATGCTTTGTATAGCTACTTGATACTGTAGAGTTACTTGATGGCTTGCTCTAAGAGTGTGAAGCCCTTCACACCAGCCAATAAATTGTGTAATTTATTTCCATATATGCTAATTAACCTTAAAATCTATATGTCAGAAGGAAGGAAGATGTAGACGTTAATGTGACAATATTTCAAGAAATATCTCTCTCTCTCTAAAGTTAAATAATACAACCCTATCGCTGGTGTCCGGACACATGAAAGCTACTTAGGTATCAGTGGCCAGCCAGGCGGAGATCACAGGCTGTACAATACTGATAAACTATGTAATTCACAGAGATGCGTTGATAACATTAATGTTTTATTTTTATTAAAAATACAGATATAACTTTGTTTCATACGTTAAATGTAACAATATTTCAGTATATATAATATAAGCATAGTATATATAATTCAGTATATACAATATATAATAAGACAGTGTCAGACCACCTACCTTGAGGTTACCTTGAGGTGCTTCCGGGGCTTAGCGTCCCCGCGGCCCGGTCATCGACCAGGCCTCCTGGTTGCTGGACTGATCAACCAGGCTGTTGGACGCGGCTGCTCGCAGCCTGACCACNTTTTCATTTGTCTTCAGTGATAATGCTGATCTCTGTACTTGGGGACATTGTTGTGTTCCGTTATAGTGGTAAACTAGACCTATATGGACTGAAGGAAGCTGACCAAGAGAAGACCAAGACACAGGACCACGTTGAAGAGCTCCAAGCATTGAAAGCCGATCAAGATCAAGACTGTAAAGTTTAAAGCTGAAGCTTCAGTTTTCAGAATGTCATTAATATGAGGAACATGAACAAATATCCTTTTCCAGTTTATAACCTCAAAATACATAATGTTTTAATATTGTTGTATAAGAAACAAGAGCACTGGAAAATATACACATGTTTGACTTATACTAAACAGCCCACAAGGTAGACGAAGTCATTGTATATTTTGTGATTTATAAACATCAGAGAAATAAACAGGAATGGGACATACAATTATTTATATTTATAACAGTCAATCACATTCATCTTGTAGGACTAAGGCTTCCAAAAATGTAAGTTTGAATCATTTACACTAATCATACTTACAAAGTCATTCTGCTAATTATGTTACACGTTTATGCATTCTCAGGGCTTTTTCTTAGTGATGTGTTTAACTCTGACATACAATACGAACTGTTACCCCAATATGAGAGGTGTTGACTACCAGGAGCACCGGTCCATGGGTATATTATTAAGAGGTGATTTCAGGCGTATGGGACACCCGAGACAGTTGTGTTGCGACACTAAGCGCTCGGGGCCATGAGCACCTGCACAAGATAATTGTACTGTTAGATTGCTGTCGTTGAGGCGCTGATAATTAAGTGCATAATGTATAATATATGCGTTAATTATATTATCTTCACTGAGATTGTATATATTAATGTGCAATATCGTATGAGATGTTACAAAAACGAATAATTTAATAAATACCGGTATACAAAATGTACATATATGTTAAATAATATGTATTATTATAATATTTCGTCATGTATATTAATGAAAAAATAAAGTATATCAACTTAAGTGTGTAATTTTAAGTAATGTTATGTTTTGATACACCCAGTACGTGTTGTCTTATATATATATATATATATATATATATATATTTATTATTATTTATTTATTTACTTTGAAGCGTTGTCTGAGAAACAGGATTAGATTCCACGGGACCTGATGCAATGGTTGAGTCCACCTGCAGCTGCTATGCTTACAGCACCGGTGTTACCCTCCCATATCACTCTTGCTAGATCTAGTAACTGGCTGAACACTGTGGGGTCCAGGAACGTGGTCATGTTTGCTGAGGTCACCATAGCCGTCGACGTGGATGTCTCTGCGGCCACTCGTCCAGTTTCCGGTAAGACAGTTTGTGTGAAGTTGTATTAGTGGTGTACTGTAGGGAGGGATAGGTGGATGGATCAAAACATTGTCTTAGTGTATTGTTGAAGAATGTAGTTGTAGTGTATTGTAGTTTGTAGTATTTGTTTGTCAATCTACTTTTAAAACACTTAGCCCTGGTATAATTGCCCTTATACGGAGACTTTTACTTGTGCTGAATTTCCGACAGTGTTAAATATACTTTTCATTTGCTTTGATTTATATGAAACGAGAAAAAGTAGAAATGGGGCATAACAATGATGGTACGGTTGAAATTAAATACATTTTTCTTCCTTAGTTTTAGAAATAATAAATAGAGGGGCTTTGACCTAATGACTTTTCATGTGTTGCTTCACTTTAGTTTGGGCGTTAAGCCGCAGTGAAGTGAATTGCATCCTTAAATAATATATACACCGAAAGGCTTACTCCGCCTCTCGGTGTATAATATACACTGAGTTCATATTAATTATGAACTAATTCCGAGGCATAATTAACAATAATAACTAGGTATTCGGTGATTTAATTATTTCGGGCAAACACATTATCTAGAACCATGCACTTATCTAAAAATTCTTTAGAAACTTGTGTAAGTGATTATTCAGAACCTTGTATACCAGTTATGTCAGACCAATCTTGGAGTATGAAGCTCCAGCCTGGAGTCCATACTTAGTTAAACACAAGACAAAGTTAGAGAAGATTTAGCGGTATGCCACCAGACTAGTCCCAGAACTGAGAGGTATGAGCTACGAGGAAAGGCTCTGGGAGCTTAACCTCACGTCCCTGAAAGACAGAAGAGTAAGGAGAGACATGATCACCACCTACAAAATGCTAAGGAATTGACAGGGTGGACAAAAGCAAACTATTTAGCACGGGTGGAACACAACCAAGGGGACACAATTGGAAACTTAGTACCCAAATGAGCCACAGAACCAATGGAAATCATTTTTTCAATGTCAGAGTAGTTAACAAATGGAATGCATTAGGCAGTGATGTGGTGGAGGCTGACTCCATACACAGTTTCAAGTGTAGATATGATAGAGCCCAATAGGCTCCAGAATCTGTACACCAGTTCATTGACAGTTGACAGGCGGGACCAAAGAGCCAGAGCTCAACCCTCGATAATGATAATGCACAATTATACTAAGCATACTGACGCCTAATCTCCAGTACTTACCCCTACACATATCCCATGATATACGCCATAGGGTCGTGGAGTTAACGATTATGTAAGCAGATTATTTTTCTTCCTTATTGAATTATGTACATAAGTTATACATTATGTATACAAAAGAGAAATACATTATTACATTATATACAGTTAATATAATTTTCTGTGACCATTGGGTTATACCTAATATTGTAAACCCCAAATGCCACAATATTTTCTTTTAAAAACGTAATAATGTTGCTTCAACTGAATATCTCCTCACATTTAATAAGAAAAAAACTATATACCCATCTAAAGAGCACACGACGAGGGATCAATGTCTATCGACAACAAAACATTTATCTATTATCCAAATGAATGTTCCGTGTTAGGTGACTAGGCTTCCGTATCCTACTCTATCATACCTGGCCGAGCATATTAAAGCTGTTTTGGTAGTTTAATATCTTTCGTTATTAATTTATTGGTGGTTAAATATTTAAGCCCATATAGTTAAGGGACATAGAATAGATTTGAAGAATATACCGTATTAGTCTTGATAAGAAACAGACAAATAATTTTAAGCTAAAATTTATAAAAACTCAAATAGGCTACATAATAAATTTGAACATTGTGATGTACTGAATTTTGTGTATTTACTTTAATAAATATTAAGGAAGTACCTAATTTAACTATCTAATTTAATGTATTAAAATTAGATAATTTTGTTATGTTAGATCGTCGAACTTATATATAACTCTATTGTTTACATTTGACGACTGCTTCATATATATATATATATATATATATATATATATATATATATATATATATATATATATATATATATATATATATATTATCGTATTTACTTAATGCTTCACAATAATGAAAACAAAACAAACCAATTATCCAAGGCTGTGGTTCTTTTACAAATTTAAATAAATTAAAAACCGTGTACTGTATTTGTTGATTATATGATATGAACACCGCAAACGACAACATACCACATAGACATTATTTTTTTATAAAGATTAACTCAGGTTAAATAGTTGTTTAAAGTTTGGTTGAAGAAGTATGGTAGATGTGTTGAATGAGAGCGGGTGCGACGCTGTGGTCCACAGAGGGAACGCTGTCCTGAATTATCTCTCTATATTCCTCATTAATGTGTTAAGTATTCATTCTGCAACTATGGACGTGTCAAAGTGGATCAAGAAGAGGTCTTACAGTGAAGTTGAGATCATTGGTAGGTCTTAACTTTCCGTTTTGATGGTTGGTTTTTAGTAGTTTATGATAGTTTTGTTGTATATGGTCAAACGTACACACACACACACATGTAGTTCTCGATAAGTTGCTTCAGGAAGATCAGTGAGGAAGTCTGCTTGGTGTGAGGAAGTCTGCTTGGTGTGAGGAAGTCTGCTTGGTGTGAGGGAAGTCTGCTTGGTGTGAGGAAGTCTGCTTGGTGTGAGGAAGTCTGCTTGGTGTGAGGAAGTCTGCTTGGTGTGAGGAAGTCTGCTTGGTGTGAGGAAGTCTGCTTGGTGTGAGGGAAGTCTGCTTGGTGTGAGGAAGTCTGCTTGGTGTGAGGGAAGTCTGCTTGGTGTGAGGGAAGTCTGCTTGGTGTGAGGGAAGTCTGCTTGGTGTGAGGAAGTCTGCTTGGTGTGAGGGAAGTCTGCTTGGTGTGAGGAAGTCTGCTTGGTGTGAGGAAGTCTGCTTGGTGTGAGGAAGTCTGCTTGGTGTGAGGGAAGTCTGCTTGGTGTGAGGGAAGTCTGCTTGGTGTGAGGAAGTCTGCTTGGTGTGAGGGAAGTCTGCTTGGTGTGAGGAAGTCTGCTTGGTGTGAGGAAGTCTGCTTGGTGTGAGGAAGTCTGCTTGGTGTGAGGAAGTCTGCTTGGTGTGAGGAAGTCTGCTTGGTGTGAGGGAAGTCTGCTTGGTGTGAGGGAAGTCTGCTTGGTGTGAGGAAGTCTGCTTGGTGTGAGGGAAGTCTGCTGCTTGGTGTGAGGGAAGTCTGCTTGGTGTGAGGGAAGTCTGCTTGGTGTGAGGAAGTCTGCTTGTGTGGGAAGTCTGCTTGGTCACCCATCCTGTTACTCGCTTGAAACATCTGTAAAAAGTGATGACCACAATATTGTATTTTGTTAGCGAAGTCTGGTGTTCTTTGTAGAGGCTGCTACGGTGAGTCAGGTTATACTTGGCTACTGGCTCTCTGGTGCACTGGTTCTGTTTTGTACAAAATTATCTTCAGGCGTTCAATTAACAATTTTGTGAATGCCAGGGAACAAATGTAACTTATCAATTAATTATTCGTTTCAGTAATTATTATTATTATTATTATTATTATTATTATTATTATTATTATTATTATTGTTGTTGTTGTTGTTGTTGATATGTTTATACAAATTAATTACCTCTGGAGAGGCTTATCAATTATCTTTGTTTATCCATCATGAAGATAAGTTAAAGTCTTATATATTTAAAGATTTGGCTATATATTTGTATGCTAGGCTAGAAATTGATAAGCCTAGTCCAGCACCAAACCAAACTTCATGAACCGACATAACATATATATTTTTTTTTTACAGGTGGGTACAGAAACAGGCGATTGCTACTCCTATTAGCAGACTCCGAGCTGTTTGTGAAATGCCTTTAGTATACTTTGTCGCAAAAGTTCCATTTAATTTAATGCTGAATTGTAATAAGGTTTGGGGGGAAATAGTATGGAGGTGGCAGTTAGTTATGATTAATTTGATGTTGCAGATCTGGAGCGTCGATGTCCATGGTGTGGATATCTATCTGAATCACCAGAGTTACTGGGAAAGCACTGGTCTCGGTGCATGAAGAAACTTATATACCCATCTTCAATGCATTATGATGGCGCTGACAACTACCGTATTATCAGGGAAACTAATTATATCTATGGACGGGAATTACGGTCTGGAAACCTTTACGTACCAAAACGACTAAAACTTCCCAGGAAACCATCACAGTGTATAAAATTGAGTGAATATTATCACATCAAGCAAGATGGCACCAAAATGGAAAATATTTTATCAGAGGTATCCCAATATACCGAGCTACAGAGTGAGAATGGCTTAGTAGTTTCTCCACATTTTAACCTTAGCCATTGTTCGAAAGTAAAGCGGAAGCGACGTCGTAGAAGCTTAAGATGGGCCAGAGCAAGGAGACCATGTTTTGCTTAATGGTCCAGGGTAAGGACACCATGCTTTGTTTAGTGGTACAGTACTGGGTAAGGAGACCATGTTTTGTTTAATGGTCCAGGGTAAGGAGACCATGCTTTGTTTAGTGGTCCTGTGTAAAACTAAAGGTTGCTAAACCATGTATAAGGCTATTTTTTTACATATTATATGTTAAGTTACGGAAGCAAAATCGAAAATGTAATTATTGATTCTTATATGATGTATGAGAATTAGTCACAACAGGAATAATAGACTATGTACTTTTATTTTCTGATTTAATAAATTAAAATAATTTCATGAACATGTTTAATACAGGCGTTAGCAAAATTTCAACGAAGGAATAAATTAACTGGTAATCATTACTGGTGTAATCCGATATAAGTTATATAATCAGTATTGCTATATGATCCGATATAAGCTGTTATATAATAAGTATTGCTATATGATCCGATATAAGTTGTAATATAATAAGTATTGCTATATGATCCGATATAAGTTGTAATATAATAAGTATTGGTATATGATTCGATATAAGTTGTTATATAATAAGTATTGCTATATGATCCGAATAAGTTGTAATATAATAAGTATTGGTATATGATCCGATATAAGTTGTTATATAATAAGTATTGCTATATAATCCGTGGTTGATAATCCGATATAAGTTGTTATATTGTTGTTTATAGTTAATGATTGGATAGTATTCATTTTTATTATTAGATTAACGTGTGTAAATTACAAAGCTGAAAGTCTATAGTATAAGGTTTTTAAGGATTTTTTTTTTTAACTTGCAGAGCAGAAGGCCTAGCAACCATTAATTAACTTAATATTGCATTCTGGCTCTTTTTTTCTTTTTTATGTTATAATTAACAAGAAAGAATATAGTGCATTGGGTTATATGTAAATGTTGTATACAAAGTGTTTCAATAAGATTTTAACTAATGATTTAATGTTAAGGTAATATTTGGCTTTTAAATTTCATAGTAATAATCTGTGTTCATGTTGAATGTTTATTTCTCAGTGGTTTTATCCAAAAAGAGTATTTTGTTTCTTTTTAAGCGCATGTCTAAAGGAAAATACCTTTCCTGTGATCCTCATTAAAATATTTTATGGCTTACGTTATAAACTATATTAAGCATATTTACGTATTTATGTTTATATAATAACCCATATTACAGTTGATTGAAATACAAGGGTGGTATTTTACCTACAAGAACAGTACGTGAACAACTATTTGGTCAAACGGGCAAAATATAACTCTTGTACCCCCAAAAAGATCTTGTTTTGCTTTATTAGTTTGAAGAAGGCACAACAAAATAAGCCATCAACCAAACTTTGACATTTCTAGACCTTGTGTGGCATACATGTACCATATATTATGCCTAGCACTGTTTGAACAGGTTTAGTTAGATCTGATTATATGGTTACATTTCCAATTTTCAAATTCTGCACGTTTCATCAAATAGTTGTAATGGAATTAAAATTTTAAGTGGATGAATTTACCCCTTTCCACATTTCCCGGGGGACCATTTTGGATACTTCTAGACTCTACAGACAAGGTAATGCAGTATTTTACAATGTACAGTACGGCACATAAAGAGTTGATTAACTAACAAACAATTAACTAACCAGGTTGTTAAACGATTTGGCGGGTCGTATTCCAGGGAAAATTTAGATTTAGGACCTTTAATATATATATAAAATATATATCGGCGCTACAAAAGACCGAACGAAAAGTTTCTCTTTTCTCAGCACTCCGTGCAAGAGGCAAGACTGGGTAATGGGTCGTCTTGGATGAGGTATTTAGACATGCTTGTGTCTGGCACATTATTGGATGGGTGACTGTGCAGACAGCTTAGCCGTTGACCAATGACAGCCGTCTTTGTCCCCAAAAATGGTAAACTGATTCATTTAGTCAGCCATAAGGCTGCTAGTGGGGATACTGTTACAAATAGGGAATAATTAAAGATGATTTCTTTCTTGAGATAATCATTGTTAGAAAACAACTAATGGGAAAAAAATAACTCCTTGCTATAGCTATAAATACTTGGTGTGTTTTGATTGTACTGATGAAGGAAAGATGCAACATTTCAGTAAAGATGAAAAAATATTTATTAATGTTAAGATAACACCTTCAAAAATGTTTACGTAAGTTCATAATAGGTATGGTTAACTAAACAAAAAAAATATGTTTCGTAACGCAATTATAGATAATTAATAATTGTTTAAATTAACATAATACTTACATAAAAGCATACTTTATCTCTATAAATCAAATGAAAATTTTGTATGCTATGATACTTTATTAATTTGCAAATCTGGTTACTTCGGTTGCTCCCTAAGCTAAATTATAAATATTTTTGACAATCTACTTCATTTCAATAAGTAGATTTATCAAATAGAAATAACTTATTGTGTGAGCTTATATACTAAATTGTGCAGTGAAAGTTTGTTAATGTTCAAGTGCCATAAGTTTAGTTCCTTCATACTGTTCAGTGATTTCAAGTTATAATGTATTAATCATTAACGAAGGAAGATTTACAGATAACAATTTGGAAGTAATACCGGTGTGCTGGGAAGAGGAACATGAACGGCGAGCAGAGCCACACACACAGGTCAAGGTAAGACAGACATGTATATTATTTGCTTAAGTTTATTTGATCTGTGGTTGTTCTCCTTACACACCTCACATGATGTCAATCAGTTTATCTCTACTTTAATTACACACACATCCATTAATGATTGATGTAAACGGCCTAAGTTTTCTACCTTAATAAATAATTTAATATTTTGAAAAGCTATCCTGAGGCAAGCGTTAATACATAGACTTCCTGGCTTGGTGCCGCCTTAGTTCCTTACTTTTTATGGCTAATACATTAATAGAACCCAACGAGTAAGAGTTTTTACGGGCTATTCATGCCCGTGCCACCTCTTGGGTGGCTTAATCTTTATCAATCAATCGGTAAGAGTTTGTTAAGTTAGTTTATTTTGGACCCCATCTGTTGGAGAGTTCTAAAGTGATATGCGTTTGCTTGTTCTGTTTGGTCTAATCCTGACAAAATAGTTAGTGTGTCGTTAGTCTGCTAGTTACACACCAGTGGGTGTGGCCAGTAACTGTTTGGGTGATAACAAGGATAGCTTCGCTCTTAGCTAGGAAAAAAAAGCTAATAGCGTGCAAATCAAAGTACGGTAAATGTGAGGACTGATTGTTTGGTTTAAATTAGGCACTTTAAAACGTAGTTACAGATAGTTTTCTGTTTGAACTGCTACCGGCAACAGCGTCCAAAATTATATACGTTTTAGTGGAATGATCATCATCTTCATTCGTTAGGTTTACCTCTCATTTGTTTTTCTGTGTTTTTTCTGTGTTAGTTTCAGATTAACCATTGCCTAAATACAACGGGGACTTGATCTAATGGTCTCTGGCAACCCGTCCTCAGGCCAGGCTCGTTAGAGGCGCGACCGTCTTCCCGAGACGCAGTCGTCAATTTAACATATAGTATAATAAAATTTTGTTCTCATAATTAAATTATTATGCACTAAAATTTTATAAATAGATGTCCGTAGGTTAGGCTAGATTGTGTTTAGGTTCTGCTGGCGAATATTTATTTGTAGTACGTGGGTGAAGCATTTCAACCCGTCCTCGACTCTCAAGTCCATTTCATCCAGCGGTCGACCTCACAGACGTATTCATAAATGTTTACATGCATTCAAAACGGGACTTTAATCAAATATGGTGATATATTAGCATATTGTGCATATTCAGGCATAGGTTAGGTTAGGTGTTCAGGTTCTGTTGGCGATTATTTGTATTTGTAGTACGTGGGTGAAGCATTTACAGCAACCCGTCCTCGACTCAAGTCCATTACATTCAGCGGTCAACCCCACAGACGCATTCATAAATTTTAACATGCTGTTCATTCAAAACGGGAATTTTCTCAAGTATAAATTAATAAGATAATATATTAGCATATTGTGTATATATAGGCATAGGATAGGTTAGGTTAGGTGTTTAGGTTCTGTTGGCGATTATTTGTATTTGTAGTACGTGGGTGAAGCATTTATAGCGTTGTGATTCGAATAAAATTCGTCAGTGAAGCACTTGTTCCGGATATGTTCGACCGTCAGCAGTTGTGAGTCGTGTGTAAACACTTTTCATTCATAAACAGGGGTTTGGCGGGTGCATGGAATCACTTTTGGATCTTTGTTTGGAGGACGGGCTGTTTACAGCGTTGTGGTTCGAAGAAAATTCGTCAGTGAAGCACTTGTTCCGGAAGTGTGCGAACGTCATCAGTTGAGTCGTGTGTAAACCGTTTTTAATGCATAAACAGGGGGTTTGGCAGGTGCATGGAATCACTTTTGGGTCTTTGTTTGGAGGACGGGCTGTATTTGTAGCACGAGGGTGAAGCCTTTGCAGAGTTGTGGTTCGAACAAAAGTCGTCAGCGAAGCACTTGTTCGAGAAGTGTTCGAACGTCATGAGGTGCGAGTCGTGTGTAAACCGTTTTTCGTTCATAAACACGGAGTTTGGCGGGTGTATGGAAAGGACTTTGGCCTTTGTTTATGACAACGGGCTACCCAGAGTACAGTGGGGTTTGTTCTCGACTCACAATAGAGAATTCTGGGTTCGAATCCCGGACGGGACAGAAATGCAGCCCGTCCTCATCAACAAAGGCCAAATGCTCGTTAATCCAACCGCGAAACCCCGTTTATAAATGAAAAACAGTTTACTCACGACTCAACCATGTGCATTGAATTCTGTAACTAGATCAGTCAAGACTGTAACTTGGTTAGCTAAATTAATATTGGGGTTTAGTCCCTGAGCCTATATTATGTGCCTCTGTAACCCTTTCCATTACCGGCCACAGGATGGGAATGGGGTGTATAATAAAGGACTAAACTAATACATGACTCACAACTGATGTTCATTTATTATGCACCCCATACCCATCTTGTGGGCGGTGCTTAAGGGCAATAATCCAAGATGGTAATTAACTCCGTCTTTAAGAGCACGTAAAAGCGCCGTGGGAGACTGATTTATTCTGTCATGGAAGCTCCATTTCAAGGGGCTTCTATTACAAATGTTAAATCTCTGTATAGACAAATGGAACAAGTAATGAGTAAATGCATGTACGTATGATATTAAAAGTAATAGACATACATATTTAGTGTTTTAAATTTATTGAATATAAAAAGGCATTACATCGGATTTGACGAAAACCCAATTTTGATTCACAAGTAAAACATTTAAAGATTTATCGTTCTATAAAGTCACTAATATCTATTAATATCAATATATAGCTTTTCAATTTAAATTATAATATATAAGTTTTAGACATAATTTAAGAATATAATAAATTTAGGTTTAATTGAGTGAAAACTTTCATAAAGTTGTCAAATTTCTTTGCAAACGAAAAATAATTTGTGTACGGTTCCATCTGTGCCGTGTATGTGTGGTTTCTCGGTAGCTCCCTAAGCTTAAATTATATTTACAATTTTGGCAATCTACTTTGTAGATTTATTATGTTAACATAAATAATGAAAAGTATTAAATGCGCATTAGCTTGAAAGTTAATCTAACAGGGTTGAACAGCATTTTTTTTTTATTGATATATACAAGAGTCTTTACATTCTTGTACAGCCACTAGTACGTATAGCGTTTCGGGCAGGTCTTTAATCTCATGTTCCCTGGAACACATTTTACTGTTGAGTTAAACAGAGGCTACAGTTAAGGATTTGCGGCCAGTAAATCCTCCCCGGCCAGGATACGAACCCAGGACAAAGCCCTCGCGGAACGCCAGGCGAGTGTCTTACCACTGCGCCACGGAGACTGCAAATAAACAAAATTGTTTCAAGACGTTGATCAGTTTAGTTCAATATTGGCTAGTGCCATACTGGCTAAACAGTGGATGGCCATAGATGGGTCTAGTCGACCCTTATGCCCCCATTTTACATGACATGGCAAATGATACCAATTTCCAATGACTGTATTGTTGAAAGTTGTGTGTAGTTAAAATATTTGCAGTGTTGAACATTGTGTATTAATGGTTATAGTGATGATTGTGTATAGTAAAAATGGTTCCAGTGAGGAAGAAAGTGGGTATTAAAGTGTGTAATAATAGAGCCCGTCCTCAGAGCAAATCCATTACCTTGAATGATAAATTGCCCCCTGAAACCACCTGTTAGTTAGCTAGATATTTGTGATGGTCTGAAAGCATATTACAGTTCAGTAATAGTCTACTAGCAAATGAACTTTTGAGCTAAACAGATAATATTTTTAGGTCATAACTTTATTGTATTTAAAATAGTTGATATAAAGTATAGTGTATGCTGAATACATTTTCTTTTAAAGTCTGACGAATTTAGTTTTCTGTAAACGAAATTCAAGGGTAAACTTAAATAGTTTTCGAATTCCATATTTCACATTTTATAATAATAATTTATTATGTCAGAGGACAGGCAGCCTGAGTGTATTCATACATCCAAGGCGGGACCAAAGAGCCAGACCTCAACCCCCACAAGCACAACTAGGTGAGTAAACATTAGGCTTATATCAAGGTCCCCCCCCCCCACCAAGGATGCAACCCCACAAGCAGGTAACTTCTGAGTACCTACATACTTACTGCTAGGTGAACAGATGCATTAGGCAATAGGAAATGCGCTCAACCATTTGTGTCCTACCTGGGATTCGAACCCAGAATTCTTGATAGTGAATGAAGATTGAATCCGACTGTACTACCAGGGCCGAGAGCTAAGGTATCAGACTTCAGTCTCTGATACCATCAGAAAAGCTGACCTGCCTTCTTTTCGGAATATTTACTGGAATATCTGCCTATAGCAGTTTTGGTTAAAAAACCACATCAAGCAAATCTAATGAGTTCAAAGTAAGTTCAGCATGTTCTGAAACAATGTGAGGCAGCACTTGACTGCACTGAACACCTCAACTGTGACAGAGCTGCAAAACACTCGACTTTATTTCAGTAACTGACCATTTATTAAGGATTTTAAGCCAAACAGCACAATACCTAGCACTCTAAAATTATTATTTTAATTCAGTGATATTTGAAGACATCCTCAGTCTACTCAGTTTGCTAGTAAGAGCTGGTCGATTTGACTCGCAAACAATAAATGACACCTTCCTTCCTACGACATACAGTAGTAGTATTAGGTCTACAAGCTTCTCGCCTGTACCTGTTAGCCTTATTGAGATCACTCTAGACCTACTGATGCACCAATCAGCAATTGCCTAACTCTAAAACAAACTACTTACTGTGGTGAACACAAGCATCACATGAGAGGAAACAGGCCTAACAATGTAGTTGTTTTACCAAATCAAAAATGTTCGAGCCTTAGCAACCCATTTAACTTATCGAGGCTGTTGCTCGAAAAACATTGATCTTACAATGCTTTAATTTTTTACTAAAACCCCACAATTTTCACATTGTAAGTTTAGTGGAAAAGAGCAATATTTTTGGCAAGAGGACAAGTTGAAGAAATGGTGACAAATTGCTCCATTCTACCCAAGATTCTAGCTGTAATGCAAATAACCACACAGGGCACTAATCAAGACAAATTATTTAATCTTTGGGTTTCCACCTCTTCATAAAAATAACCAAACCATATTAATCATATATAAAAAAACATTAACAAGTATTTTTGGTTATAAAAATAAATATAAACATGTCATCACTGTGAAATATATTTTATGCATCAATCATAGCTATAAATAGCATACAGAGTGAACTTGGTGTATTGATCGATACCTGTTACAGACCATTAAACAATTTACATGTAATTTTCTTTTCTACAGACTCGTCTAATCCTCTGAAATGCTAACTTTAATAAGACCCACTCGTCATAGCTTGTTAAAATTCAAATATACATAAACAGATCACATTTACAGTATTATCCAAGCTAACAGAATGTTTATCACCATAATGCTACACTACTGTCCACTGTTTCAAATTGACTAGAATCATTTCAGGTTAGACAAGTTATGCATAATGATAATACTGTCAGTATTTAACATGTAGGATTGAACATTGAAAGTGTCGAAAGATCTTTATGAGAGAACGAAAGAACACACAGAGGTAACAGTTCACTAAACATCTTCATAATGATACAAATATTACAGAAACTGTAATATGATTGTCAAAACAGAAATTAAGAAAGCAGATTTATAAGAACCAATAACAATGTAGGAGTTACAAATTAGTAAATGTTGTAATTGTTAAGATAAATAATGTTGAGATTCTGTCCAAAAACTAAACATTGTTCCAAATTTTTTTAAATATACAGTATATTAATCTCAGACAATCAGCAGCACAATAGAAAGCTCAACATTTATAAAATATTTCATTCAGCATAATTCTCTTTACTCTGCAGGGGATATTACAAAAAAAAAAGTATAAAAAACATATATAATTGCAGAAAGTAAGCTTTCAAAAAACTTGCTCAGCCTACGATTTTAATTAATTGAAACTATCCAGAATATTATTATTCCCAAGAAACGTATGGTAAATAGTAATTTTGGTAAATATTGGCATTTGATGTTTTGACAGTATACAATCAGACATGAGAAAAAGCTCATTTTTAAAATGAGCCACTAAAAATTACATGGCTCAAATATTGCATGAAATTTCAGCATTATAAAGATGTGTTGCAAATTTTGTCTATCTGAAAAGCATTATCAAAATAATGTTCAGTAACAAAGCAACAGAAAAATCTATAAAAATTCAAAATAAATTTTAAGAGATTTCTCGTTGATAAATATGTACTGTATCTGTAATAACAACTTATTATTTTACAATAAATTTTTTAAATTGTAAGGTTATAATTTGACGCTTTAAGCATATCGAAGGAAAATCACCCTTGTAAGGACAAGAGCTTTAACATAGTTCAATTTGTTTGTTTTAATAAACTCTACCTGTATTATTCACCAAATAACATTGGATAACACATCTACAGGTGAAGGATACAGTAACACACTATACTATCTTTTAAAAATATATGTTTTAAAAATGGTGTACAATTCAGTAAAATAAAATTAAGAATAGACCTAATCTGCAACCATTAACCTAATGATAGTAAGTGATTCAATGTAGTTGTACTCTACTACACAAAATGCAGCAGAGTGATGAAGTGCTAAAGAGATATATAAATGAAACAGGCATGCACTTTGCAGATTTATTGGCATAACCCATCTGTTACTAGCAACATCCACAAAGGTTGCAAGCAACTAGTGTCATACTGTAGATGCGAGACTAAGAGCAATGTACGTGAGGCATTTTGGAGACAACTGCAATGACTTAAGGCCAGTAATTGTGAGAAATGTGCAATATTTCAATTTAAAAAAATTATAGTACTGTACCAATATACAAAATGTATAGTCTATAACAAAATGTGCAAGAAAAGATAATTACAAGAGGTACTAAAAGTAGTTACTGTACATGACAGAACAGCTTCAGATGGATGCTGTTGTACCACGACATAATTAAGAAAAAAAAAAAAAAAAAAAAGAGTATGGGTGATCACTTTTCTTTACATACTGACAGTATTGGGTTAACACCCTCTACCTTTAAGTAACACTTGGGAATTGAATCAAACCTCAGCATTTAAAACAGTACTTACATTTAACTTCAGAAATACTAGAACACATTTAAATAAACCTACAAAAAAAAAATTACCAAACATTTTACCTCAATTGCAAAGTAAACAAAATAATTACTGTATATACATAAATACACAAAAACCTAAATACTGTATATATATATATATTACATTACACATGCATGCTTCTATAATCAACCACCTATTACCCTTCAGTATACTTATATAGTGTACTAATATGTGGCAGGTATTTCAAGCATCTTTCCAACACCTGACTAGCTTGTGCTGTATTGTACTATAATAACCACATGTTCTTAGCTGTAAACACACTAGCCCAAGTCTATTTACCATTTCATTAAGAGTTTGTAAGGCATTATAAATATTGGGAAAATGATACTGCGATATAGTTTGCAACTTCTCGGCACCCTCACTTTCTTTTCCCTAACAGTGGATACAGCACAAGTGATCCCTGTATCCCATTCACATTACCGTCTGTTCGTCCAATAAATAAAATTGTACTCTAAGCAGATAGAATGCGCAAACATGTAAAAGAAAAATCTAAATGCAAGAACTTCATTATCAGTTGTGTACGATTATGGACTTGGACAAGCGTGCCTCTAAGACAATCTTAACTTCATAATAAGAAATCAGATCCATAGACTACTCAAATCTATATGTTAATAAATACTGTATATGAAAACTCATTTTTCATATACATATGCCCATTATAAAAATAAATACATAATCATTCAACATTATAAGTTCCACTGAGAACTTGGAAGAAAACAGGAGTGATATCTTTAGTTAAGGCTTGTAACTAATCTAGTCTGATATGTCAAACAAAATGGCAAATTAACCTATTTTTTTTTGTTTTACTGTTATTATGGTACTTTACCAACGTGATTTTTATTTAGATGGGAATGCATCCCAAGCTAGGCACATGCACTTCATCTTAAATTTACACGCCTTCTAATTACTGTTCAAATTTATTTTCTAACTACATTAACCCCAACACTATTATAGGCTTAGGAGCAAACTAGTACTGTAATTCCAGTTTACCAAGACCAGACCTAATACTGGTTCATTGTTTATAACTAGTTATGATTTTCTAATTGCAACTAATGGACCCCCTGAACTTAATAATCATCTACTGTACTATATAATAATTATCAGATATACTTTGTTTTAAAACCTAGCTTTACCTTGTCTTAAAACTTAGCTTTACCTCGCCTTAAAACCTAGATTTATCTCACCTTAAAACCTAGCTTTACCTTGCCTTAATTTAAAACCTAGCTTTACCTTATCTTAAAAACCTAGCTGTATTTTTAAAATATTGTGTTCATTACACACCAGATCACATTTGTTCTGTCAAGAAAATTATTTTTTGAAATCATAAGAAAATATTTGGTTAAAATGCATTCAATTATTGTGGATGCATTACGAGACTTTGAGAGAGCCAGGGGTATCAGGCTACACCACACCTATTGCATTGAGTTGTAAATCTCCATGCTCTGAATGGTTCATGCAATGTGCTAAGGTGTGTAAACTGCAGTTTTTACTGGTCTTTCTGCCATGACACTTTAAGTGGTTTAGATACAGTACTTGAAATAAGAGAGCTAGTAAAGAAGGCATGTGAAAAAGGCATTGATGGTCATAAGGCCTTAATGGATATGCATAAAGTGAACCGAGGGGAAGTATGTAGGATACTGAAGCATGTAGAGTGCAGAGATCTTGTGAAGAATGATATTCACGAGGTCATTGGTCTACAATTAAGGAGAAAGTGGTAAAGACAATGTTTGAGGAGAAGAGGAAAAAAGGCATAAGGAAATATATTAGAAAATGTGAGTGCACATGAGCACTGCACATTGTTGCACTTAAAAAGACAGCTTCTATTCATTCCTGTTAAGGGTGAATTAATTGCATTTTGGTCTAGAAGCAATTCACATAGGATTTTTGGTGCTACTGTACTGGCTTCTTGTGGCAATACCGAGTATGGATGGGGTAATGGTGGTCAAGAGTAACGCGGAATACAAAACTTCATTCAAAACACAAAATATAAATACTGTAGTGCTAAAGGTATCTTTCCTGACAAGTAACCTTTTCCCCAAGAAAGTTGGGAAAAGAGGTACTGTACTAATGATATGATGTGTTATGATTTTATACATCCAAATACTATAGTAGTGGACTGACAGCACCTTTAAGACAATTATTGCAATACAGAACAAAAATGGCTTTCACCGCTAACACAGGAATGGACATCTTAAAACTTTACATTGCTTTTCTTAAATTGTCTCGCCTCTTCTACAACCCTTATGCATTCATATTACATCTCTCTTAAGTACACCACACTTCCCACTTCCACAAATACAGACAGTCAACTCCTCAACAGTTGCCTGGACTTCACTGCTTATATATTCCTACCTCACAAGCTTAGCTGTTATCCTCTCCAGATGGTTAAAATATCCTCTGGATATCTTGCAGCCATGCTTTATTAATACCCACGTTCAATCACTGACATTTTATTATTCCTCACAGTGTTACTACTACTCCTATAAATATATTACTCCCTTGAAAATTTTACTTTTTTTACAGTATTATTGTGGTAGAATCTCGGCCCAAGGATTAGCACTAAATATAAAAGTTATTAGACACTTATTTCCCGGTTGAAAAAACTTGGCAACTCGCAGATAAGATCAGTTCCCACAGTCTAGGTTATCTTGATACAGCTAACCAAACCCATACTTCTCAAAGTTTGATTACCCAACAGCCCTGTCTAGATATAGGATGAAGTCACACTTCAGGGTTTATATATATCAAATTATTTAAAGCTACATCAACAATAATCAAAATGAGATTTACAGTAACACTGAGAATGCACAACGCTTCAAGGAATGCTTTCTTAGTACTTCACATGCCCTATTTCAGTTTTTCAGAGCACAACCAAACTTGTGGTATTGCATTTTAGGTTACTGTGTGCAGAGCTTGTAAATAAACGTACAAATAACCAATCACTTTAAATCCTTTTTGCTAACAGAGCAAAGGCATCTGCATGTAAATGCTATTGATACCATTAATGTAACTGCTCTGTCCATTAAACAAAAAAAATTACCACTATATTTTCCATGTCTTTGTTAGTAATGCCAGTATGAAATGCTGTGGAAGGATTACTGCAGACCATATGTGGGAAGCTACGTACCGAAGTAGGTATAGGTCATGGGAGGGAATCACAAAGTTTATATCCAATACACAACACTTTAGTTTCCAATAGGTTATCCTGATCAGTAGCATCTACAGTAACATTTACATCTATTTATAGAGTGCAACTTTATTTAACCAGCAAATCTCTATTCATTAATTAAAATGCAACATTCGTGGGCAAATTCATATTGCTTACAATCATTTCACAGCATATAGTTGCTTGGGTACTGGGTTTGTATTACAAAAAACCCACTAA
>WNGS01092210.1:18566262-18588612 GCA_020271785.1 Procambarus virginalis
TTGCCAGCAGTGGCGGCCTCAAGCTGCTCGGTGATGGCAGCAGTTGCCAGGCCGTAGACTAGGTGAGGCAGGACAGCAGTGAGGA
The DNA here is from genome assembly GCA_020271785.1 of Procambarus virginalis. Classification (NCBI taxonomy): domain Eukaryota; kingdom Metazoa; phylum Arthropoda; class Malacostraca; order Decapoda; family Cambaridae; genus Procambarus; species Procambarus virginalis. The sequence goes on from WNGS01092210.1 coordinate 18,566,348, forward strand.
GGAGGCAGCAGTAAGAGAGGGGACCACAGCCAGCCAGAGGACGGTGGCCAAGGTACCATAGTAGCCAGGAACATGGCCCAGCATCATTGAGAGTGTCGTTACCAGACAGTATCTATTCCTGACGAACCATGTAAGTAAACAATACTTTGCACTTTGAAGGAGCACTGTACTTTGCATTGAGGTGCCCTTCTCTCTGCCTATTATTGCCGTCTGCTAACTCCTCATCACAATCGACTTGAATGGTCCAGACGGACCCGAAACGTCGTCGTCTCTCACCTTCTAGTGTGCTGGTCTGGTCAACATACTTTAGCCACGTTATTTGACTCATCGCCTGCACATAATATGCCTTTATGTAACACGATTCTGTATTAAGGGTGAGGGAACAATTATCTAATATTAATATTGTTATTTAACCCTACAATATATATAAAAAAAGAGGATAAAACAGACTTGTTTTTTTTAATGAAAATTGAGTTTCGAATTTATGAAAAGTTTTCCACAGTTTTTGTATTATCTTGTTTCATTCATGGACTTTAGGGTAAAGTGACTGGTCTTCAGACCTCGGTGTTGAAAATCAACAGAGCAAAACCCTTAAATGTCAGGAACTCTTTGAATATGCACCAAGCAACAAATTACAACATCAAAGGTTCATATCAAGCAGAAACCTGTTAAAATAAACAATATGACATTAATTTCCCCACGATTCAATGCAAGATTCTTACGAAAATCACCAGAAAGGTATTTTTATCATCAAGTACAGGGAATTATATACTTTATATAAGTTATTTGCTATTGTTATCAGGCGAATGCACAGTTCGTATAGAGCGGGGATGAGACCGGGTTAGCATCTAGCAGCGTATGTTATTGGCACAAATGGTTTCCGGAAACTAGTACCGATTTGACTTATATCTTCAGTTGGAGGACAATGTTCCCAAATGTTCCCTCGCGTACTTTAAATACAGGGTAAGGCAATTATCACCAGAAAGCGCCGAACCAGCATGGTCATATAGCACTTGGAAGGGGCTATGAGGGCACTGATAAGAACCGGAGGAGATAAGAATCGGTACCCAAGCACTTTGACCACCGGCCTTGCCAGAAGCGAAGCGGAATGCGTATTCGGGGTCGGTCGCCGCTTGGACATACATAGCTTGAGGATGTGTTGCTGGCAGACACTTTGTATTATAACAATTTAGGTAGCATTGAACCTTACCTGTCTCCTTGCTGGTGAGTTTAAACCTCTTTTCCAGAGTAGACACGACTGACACAGAGTACGTGAAGAACATACCCTGGGTGACCCCCACCAGGCTGTACACCAGCATGTACATCTCCTTCGTCGCTAGCCTCTGTGGACACCACACCCACATGAGCAAGTCACAGTAAAAAAATTCACGTTTGATAAATAAAGAGTTGAGCAAATTAGACAATATTTCAATACAAAATAATCAGTATAAATAAAACGGAGAGAGTCTTGTTAAATGAAAATATATGTTCGATAATGTATTATGTTAATGCTGCATTGTGTCAGCTACGTGGGTAGCTTAGAGACGTTAGCACCAGGTTACTCCAGTTACAAAAGTCGTTCTTCACTCTACCACCTTCCAGCTACACCCTCGTGCTCTGGGGCCTCCAGCTACACCCTCGTGCTCTGGGGCCTCCAGCTACACCCTCGTGCTCTGGGGCCTCCAGCTACACCCTCGTGCTCTGGGCCTCCAGCTACACCCTCGTGCTCTGGGGCCTCCAGCTACACCCTCGTGCTCTGGGGCCTCCAGCTACACCCTCGTGCTCTGGGGCCTCCAGCTACACCCTCGTGCTCTGGGCCTCCAGCTACACCCTCGTGCTCTGGGGCCTCCAGCTACACCCTCGTGCTCTGGGCCTCCAGCTACACCCTCGTGCTCTGGGGCCTCCAGGTACACCCACGCCAAGTTCCATAGCCAACGTGAAATAACCAACGCTTACCCTCCCCTCCACTCACCTCCACTCACCCACCAACTCCCACAGCACCTGTGTTCTCTTCTGCCCTCTTCCTCCACCCCCTCATATCTCACGCCTTCTTCTACCAATAATATTTAATAGCCTCTTCGTACCATCCAGCCCTTTCTTTCTGTCCACCTTCTCTGCAACCCTCGCTCCTCCATTCATCACCCCCACTCACCTGCAGCCATGATGGTGCACAGGTTCCCATACCACATTGCGTTTCCTGCAGGTCCTCCTCCGTAAAGAGGACCTTGAGCTGGGCCTTCTGCTCCTTAGTTAGCTTGTTGGACTGCGAGGTGGCCTTCTCCACGAGATTGTCCTTCGGGATACCATTGGCCTGTTCAACCAGGCTGTCCTTCGGGCTACCGTTGGCCTGCTCCAGCGCCCTCGTCGCTTCAGTGTCTGCTCAAAAACACGGAACCCGTTAACAAAGTATTTAAAAACTTAAATATGGCTGAGCGCAGCAAAAGATAACGCATCAATTTAAATTAATATAGAAGGAAATAGTGCACATTACTGTCACTGTATCGTAGAAAACCAAAACATGATATCCAAGTTCATCTGAAAATTATACTTCAGGGTAATATCGATACCCCCTGTCTCCATCAGAATTATTAAGACATCTGCCTCCGTCATTAGACATATCTGCCTCCACCATTGACAACATCTGCCTCCACCACTGACCACATCTCCCTCCACCATTGACCACATCTGCCTCCACCATTGATCACATCTGCCTCCACCATTGACCACATCTGCCTCCACCACTGACCACATCTCCCTCCACCATTGACCACATCTGAACAAAAACGCTTCTAATAACTCGAGGCACAATCATTGACGGGACAATCGATCATTACCCAAGTTCTCCAAGATGGCAGAGTTGTGGTGTCTCCTGTCACCAAGGACAACATGTTATCAAGTAAGAACAGTCCTTGCTACAGTGATCTCAGCCACCTAGCGCTTTAGAGATGTAATTTTTTCCTTTCAATTTTCTCAACTCTAAATTCATCTCCTACCACGGTTTAAGATATTAGTTCTCTAATACATTCACTTAAAAGAATCTCAGGAACCAGTGTGCCTACCCAGTACTGTAAGTCTAGACGTTAAGAGAACAGGGCAGAACACAGGTACACAAAGTCTTCACCGTAGAGAACAGGGCAGAACACAGGTACACTAAGTCTTCACCGTAGAGAACAGGGCAGAACACAGGTACACAAAGTCTTCACCGTAGAGAACAGGGCAGAACACAGGTACACTAAGTCTTCACCGTAGAGAACAGGGTAGAACACAGGTACACTAAGTCTTCACCGTAGAGAACAGGGCAGAACACAGGTACACTAAGCCTACACCGTAGAGAGCTAGGCGAGACCAAACTCTATAATGTTCTATCCGTTGTGTGTTTTAACATGTAACTAACGAGAATTATTACCTTAAGCCCTAGGTAGCATTTGGGCAATATTCTCCTACCTTCTTCGACAATATTGTATCATTTTACTAACGTTTCACTAATTATAAGCACTGACCCATGATGTGACTGGTGAAGCAGTTGTCCTCTTGGTAATGGTCGTCACTGTCAGGCGTCTGATCCACGTGATTTAACTCAACTCTCTTATCATCTTTGATTATCCCCTATCATTCATATCTTAAATATACGTAAGTGCATTGATGCCGTAGTTTAAGCGTGGAACGCCCCCTCGCTGGCCAGTAAGCGAAGCCCAGTGTTCCCCACGCGACTGCAAGAGCCTGGTACTCGAGTCGGACTGCTCGGCGGGTCCCAGCCTGCCTCCTTCACTGTGGTCGGGGCCCAGCCTGCCTCCTTCACTCTCGAACCTGATAACGCCCTCTCTCCCAGTCCAAGATTACTCTCCCGTAAGACGTTCAAGCTTGAGAGTATAAATTGCATGTTATGGAGATGCGAGTATAGTGTTATTTGACTGTGTCTTTAATGACGTTCCACATTTAAGTTCCCTGATTATGCTATAACATTGGAGTTGGATATTCATCGAATATCACGTTGTTTTCGGCTGCCCTTTGGAAGACTGTTTACACCAGTTTGCTGACCTGAAGTTGGCGTTATCATTAGGGTAAGAAAAAAAAAGAAAATAAAGATAAGATTAATAAAAATGTACCATGTGTTTTACATAGTTCTATCACCTATCAGCGCTTGGAGATAGAACTGGTTAGTGCCAGAGTCTAAATGACGTTCTTTTAATAAATCGTTGTTATTACGACAGTAATAAAAGAAAGTATAAATGTTCGAAATAAAGCCATTAGGATACTTGGATTTATATTTTAAACAATACAAACAATGACATTCTCCTTCACCTTCACCTGGTCCTTGTAAACTTCCTTCAGAGAATGCAGTGGAATCAGAAACCTTCCTTATGAAGAAAGGCTTGGAAAACAGAATTTATATTTTCATGAAAATGGCGTAGAGTGAGGGGGAGAGAAATGAGTGAAGCTCGATACAGCAAACCTGTCGTACGTGGCTGCTTTCTCAACCGTACCTAAATACTTGGGTATTAAGGTGCCTTTATACACCCCTTCTGTAAGATACGATCAAGATTAACGGACTGCTTGACCAAATTTCATATTTGTGACGAGGAGTCACAATAACGTGGCTGAAACAAAACAGTGAAGGGACGATAACGTTTTAGTCCGCCCTGGACCATTCTCAAGTCGATTGTGAGTCTGTGGATTGTGAGTCAGTGAGTCTGTGAGTCGATTGTGGGCTCAAGTCCACGATCGAGTTGAGAATGGTCCAGGACGGACCGAAACGTCGTCGTCCTTCACTTTCTAGTGTGTGGTCTTCATACTTGGACCAGAAGTCCTGTACCTCTTTATGCTGGGCCCGACCTGAGGTGGGAGCCCACACTAAGCACAGTGATCAATACCATTCAATAATAATTGGGTTTGACTTCCTATTCAACCTAGAAGAAGTATTCAATTTGCTGCGTGTTCTTCATTAATATTTTGTGATATATCTGGTGGGGTTCCGTGGTGATGGATCATCAGTTATCATATATAGGTTCATTTAAGAATTGGATACAAAGACTTGGTGTTACCATAACGAATTATCCAGAAAATGAGTTCCTGTTGGTAGGTTTATTACTTCCTCCTTGGCCTCAAGAAATCACAATGTTATCACATGAGTGTGATCGGAAGGTAATGTTAAACATTTTGGATAACGCTGCTATTCTTGCTACACAACCTTATAGATATAGAGCCAATCATGTTGACATATATATTGTCAACAACAACACCACCACCACCACCACTACCAGCACCAACAACACCACCACCACCACTACTACTACCAGCACCAACAACACCACCACCACCACCACTACCAGCACCAACAACACCACCACCACCACCACTACCAGCACCAACAACAACACCATCACCAACAACACCACCACCACCACCACTACCAGCACCAACAACACCACCACCACCACCACTACCAGCACCAACAACACCACCACCACCACCACTACCAGCACCAACAACACCACCACCACCACTACTACCAGCACCAACAACAACACCAACAACAACACCAACAAGAACACAAGCACCAATAATATTATAACAAGGAAGTCTTCACTCCAGTGATAGGTGCAGTCTGGACCCACATAATATATATTGTCCTCTCTCAGCCCTCATCTGTTTCATCAGTAACACTCACGGAGTTGTAATATATGACACTAGCCTCCTATATCTCTGGGACAGTGATGGCACTAGCCTCCTATATCTCTGGGGCAGTGATGGCACTAGCCTCCTATATCTCTGGGGCAGTGATGGCACTAGCCTCCTATATCTCTGGGACAGTGATGGCACTAGCCTCCTATATCTCTGGGACAGTGATGGCACTAGCCTCCTATATCTCTGGGACAGTGATGGCTCTAGCCTCCTATATCTCTGGGACAGTGATGGCACTAGCCTCCTATATCTCTGGGACAGTGCACTAGCCTCCTATATCTCTGGGACAGTGCACTAGCCTCCTATATCTCTGGGACAGTGATGGCACTAGCCTCCTATATCTCTGGGACAGTGCACTAGCCTCCTATATCTCTGGGACAGTGATGGCACTAGCCTCCTATATCTCTGGGACAGTGATGGCACTAGCCTCCCATATCTCTGGGACAGTGATGGCACTAGCCTCCTATATCTCTGGGACAGTGATGGCTCTAGCCTCCTATATCTCTGGGACAGTGATGGCACTAGCCTCCTATATCTCTGGGACAGAGATATAGGAGATTTTAATTACAATTAAAAACCGTTCATCGAAAGACCTGATCGGGATGAAAGCCGATGAGAAATTTTGCCATTGTGGAATTTATCATGAAATATTACCATGTAGGATTATATAAAATTAGTTCGTATGAGCTCGCGCGCACACACAGGGAGCCTAGAGGCGGGGACCAGGAGCTGATGCTCGTCCTGTAAATACATATAAGCGAATATATAAGAAATACACTGCAGTAGGCCTACTGGCCCATATGTAAGACAGGTCAATTTACACCCAACTGTATCTGTAAATCTTATCTCTAGTTTCGGCGACACATCGCCTTACTGACTCCATTCTTAATTTTATATAATTACTTACGTATCTCTAGCTAACCAGCTAATTTGCCTCAATCACGTTAACTGACAATTTGGTTCACTCTTCTAAAGATGTTATCGAAACAGAGTTTATTTATTTCCTTTCAAAACAGTTTCAACAAAATGGTACAAGTTTTGTCTATATTTATTTGTTTCAACCCGTGGTTTATATCTTCTTTGTTGATGCCTTTACATGCCGTTGTGGGCTACCACACTGAGCACGGGAGACATCTCCTGTCCACGAGGCTAACCATAGCCCGTGCTTCTTGCCCAGCTCCTGTGCCAGGTAAGTTACGGGCTCACTATAGCCCGTGCTACTTGGAACTTGTTCCGAGTAGCTGAATCTATAACAACAACAACAACATACCACACTGCTAATTGCGGCTCCACCCGCCGGAGCACAAGGTGTACAGATCTAATAGAGGCTCACCTCGAGTCTGCACTCTTCCAGAGTAGAGGTAGAAGCGAGTCTAGCCTTCGGAGGCTATGATGGTCGAGCAGAGGTAGACGAATCCTCGAATTACTGCCAATAAGTAGATACAGATAATCTAGCAGAGAAGTGTGTGTCAGCAAGATGTGTGGTGTCTCTGCCAAGGGCGTGCTGCTCCGGGGGGGGTGGCGCAGTCAATCACCGTCGGGTATAACCTGAAAAAGGAAAAATGAAACATACCCAAACGTCTCGCCCTGTATGGGAATCGAAGCCGGGATCTTTTGGTTGTAATATAACTAAGGCGGCTACTGCGCTACAGGTGCGCGCGCACACTACCCTCAGATCCTGGAACTGCGGCGTGACGTCAGACAAGAACTCACAGCTCCGCCAGTGAAGTGTCGACAGCGAGGGGGCACCAGTATGGCATTAGTCTCAACATCCCGGCCCTCTGCCCCTCATGCGGGCTACTAACACGCCTCTGTAACATATGTATACATACATGGGACAGATATATATATGTTTCATGTATTCTTATATCGTGTATATTTAAATCAATTATATGCATATATATATATTGTGTGTATATCACGAAAATAAACACGTGATTAAAAATGTGACAGTGTCAGACCACGGAGGAAAAATTGAATACATCTTCTGAAGATGTATTAATATACGAAAGTACTTACGGAAATTCCTGTTTCAATTTTCCTCCGTGGTCTGACACTGTCATATATATATATATATTATTACCAGAAATACCTGTAACCAGAAAGAACCATTAACTCAGTAAAATGGTTCCATATTTCATGTGTTTAAGTTGTATATTGTTACAGTACCATGTTCAATACGGTGTTACAGTGCTGGGTAACTTATGGTTCGGTAACAGCGATGTTGATTTGTGAGAACCAATTACCGCGTAACATAACAGAAGTAGGATCGCTTGATTGTTTCAAGCGTAGGATAGACATAAATGAATGAGATTGGGTGGTTGTAAATAAGCGCTGCCGCATATGGGCAGTTACAGCCCCGCTCCTGTGCCAGTTAAGTTCACTAACGGGCTCACCATAGTCCGTGCTACTTGGAACTTTTTGTTCCCAGTAGCTGAATCTTAAATAACAACAACAGCGTATGGGCCAATAGGCCTTCTGCAATTACCTTCATTCTTATGTTCTACCCGAGGTTTCTATGACTTGTGTGTCTTATTTTGATTGTTGCTGCCGGAGGCGGCTAGTTTATTGTGCACCCCATACTCATCCTGTGAGCGGTAGCGCAAAAAGCATTATAGAGGTCACGAAAGGTCTTTATCAGACCTCATCTTAGATTATTACATAAACAATTTCATCTAACCTTCACACCTTATAGTTATAATGTCATCTAGTTACAGAGAATTTTAATGTGTCCTTACACTGTAGCTGTATATATGTGTGCAACCCGTCTTCTCAACTTATAGGTCACATTTTGACGTTAGCGTTAATCAACGTTGCAATTACAACACATTAAGAAAAGTTCATAAGCCCCGTCTTCTGACCAACAGTAGTTCAGGGTAACGACTCGTTTTTTGTTATGTATTTACATTTATGAGAGCACAGTTATCTAAACTGATGTTGGGATTTTTGACTAAAGGCCGGTGACCGGATCCGGTTAGGCTGTTCAGCTCCCAGTTTTCTCCAGAACAAGATCCGTCAACCGTTCTACATTTAGGTCCCCAATTATTGCTTAGTGCACAAAGGTCAAATGTAAAGAAACGGTGGTCATGTTATGTTGTGTATATGTCCGCTCAAGTTAATTATGTTTTATCTCTAAGCTTATGAAACCTCCTTGTGTTTTGCTGGTAGAATTATCTCCAAATAATATGTAATGCCTTATTAATTATGAGGGTAAATTTAACAGTCGTAAATTAAATGTAGACTTCTTCAGGACAGGTCGGCATTTCCTATGTCATTTAAGATGTTTAGCTTTGGTAAACTGATAAGCTAGTACTACTATACAACACTTGGTGATATGAGGACAAGGAGCTGGGAAAGAACGGAGGGAAGGCATGGTGTCTAACAGCTTGGACCATCGGGGATAGAACTCCGAACTGCAAGAACCGAGGCCGTCGCTGAACTGACTAGTTCAATTAGTTGGACACCGTATGTAAGAGAAGAGACTCTCGTACACGGCCCTGGAGAACGGTATACTATATTGGTCGCGTTGGAGACGCAGCGTTGTTCACGATAATGGTGTCAGTCAGTCAGATAAGATCTGATGTAACCAAGCAGGTGTGTTCGCTGACGCAGTGCGTAGCTTAAGAAGGCTAACATGGCCAATAGTGTCAAAGCCCAAGTGACGACCAAAGGATAATTTAACTGGGTAATACTTTCTATTAAGAGCCAAGTGAATCAAGTCGAGCAGATTCATCATAATGTCACTGATGCTTGACTGGGGTGTGAAGCTAAACTGTCTTAGTATAATCAGGCGATGAGTCACAATAACGTGGCTAAAGTATGTTGACCAGACCACACACTAGAAGGTGGAGGGACGACGACGTTTCGGTCCGTCCTGGACCATTCACAATCGACTTGAGAATGGTCCAGGACGGACCGAAACGTATTCGTCTCTTCACCTTCTAGTGTGTGGTCTGGTCAACTGTCTTAGTATACTGTACTTGGTTAGGTACAAGTAAAGATGCTTATTCGGGGTCAAATATTTTGCATAGTGTGGGAATGTTGGATATTGGTTGGTAGTTGTTAACGCTAGCAGGAGCTTTACCTTTGTAAACTGTAATTACTTTCCTAAGAATATCTTAGGAAACCTTATTGTTTTATGCTTATAACAATACACGCTACTACCAAGATAATATTAAGTATCAGATTCTTTTAACTTAAGCTTATAACAATATAGTATACGGCCAGAGGGTCTAGTGGTGTACTCAAAACTGATATTGTGCATGTTGTAAGACAAGTAATTCTTGTATAAATTACTGTTGATATTTCAGATTACTTGGCAGTTTTGTGTTTAATTTATAGGTTCATTCACAACACTTGAGGAACTACACTGGGAGAATTAGAGTAGGTGCTTGTAAAACAGTAATCATACTACTTTACATTGGTGAGAATTTACTTGTGGTCCTCATATCTGCACCAGCCACGCGTCTTGACTTGGAGTCCTTCAGCAAAGCAGCGGCAGAAGTCCCTCTGCCTCATTGTATGCCCAAGGTAAATCAGGTATACAAATGTGTTTGGGTCGGACAGAAGCTACTGAATATGAGTTGCATTGATTGAACTCCTGACAGTACAAAGGATGATATACAAGACACAAGCAGTTTACAGCCCCGCTCCTGTGCCAGGTGAGTCCACTACGGGCTCACCATAGCCCGTGCTACTTGCCCCGCTCCTGTGCCAGGTAAGTCCACATCGGGCTCACCATAGCCCGTGCTACTTGCCCCGCTCCTGTGCCAGGTAAGTCCACTACGGGCTCACCATAGCCCGTGCTACTTGCCCTGCTCCTGTGCCAGGTAAGTCCACTACGGGCTCATCATAGCCCGTGCTACTTGCCCTGCTCCTGTGCAGGTAAGTCCACTTCGGGCTCACCATAGCCCGTGCTACTTGCCCCGCTCCTGTGCCAGGTAAGTCCACTACGGGCTCACCATAGCCCGTGCTACTTGCAACTTTTTGTTCCGAGTAGCTGAATCTAAAACAACAATAACAAAAGTCAGTGACTGTAACATCAGCTCCCAGCTGAGAGCCCCGTTTTCTAGCGTCCCGTAATTCTGCTATCCCAGATGAGATCACATTACTCGTCTTGCGAGGGACTAAGATGCACGCCCATACCTACATTACTAGTCAAGCAGGTGGAGCACAAAGAAACATTCATGACAATAAGTACAAGGAACCACCAGTACAACTTTGTCCTTATCGAATCAAAGACATTAGGCATATGGAGAAAAATAAACTTGGAGCTTCCTCATGAATGTGGGTTCCAACCTCATCTAAAGAAACAAGAGAGACCCAAGAGCAACCAAGTTTATTTTATAATGTTCATTTGTTTGTAAGCTCCAAATAATATAAGAATAACGTGGTAGTAGAAAATGATATTCAAATGCGTACATGGGTCACCTATTTATGAAGCTAAGGGTCCTCGCTAATTCAACCAAGTTTACAGTAGAACCTCAACACGTTTTCTAGAAACGTAGCTTGCATTCTTCAAGGAATCAACTTCATTCAGGTTACACACAAGAGTAGACAAATTTGTGGAATAGATATGAGTCTCATGTTTTGCTGACGCTACATTATTTGTTCGCACCAAATGCCCCAGATCCAGGATTCACGAAGCACTTAGGTGGACCACTTAAGAAAGCTGTACCTGATCATGGCAACTTAGCCGGCATTTGACAAATAATTGACTATCTCCACAGCACTACGAGCCCATCCGTAACAATAATAACCTTGGGTCTAGTACTTCCTAGAGGCACTTTAAACCTCGTAACTATTGAGTTAAACATAATCCAAGCCTCTGTGATGAAGAGGCACAGATCTCGTAAGTAGAGTCGTAAGTACCCTGTAAATCTGAATCCAACACAGTAGCAACGACAGAAATAGAGAGCCGTGAGGGTGGAAGGAACGCGGGTGAGGGACTAAGACAAGTGAGGAATCTTAGTACTCTCCTTGTGTATAGATAATTTCCTCATCTATTTGACCATGTCCAAGGTTAGCTGACAATGTCTAAGCGAAACGTAATTCCAATAAAACACCGACACATCAAATAATATCCTATTGTGTCTAAAACACAAAAAGATAGTCTTATTATGTAATCATTCTGGTGGTAGTCTTAAGACATATCAACCGTGTGAAGATTATCATGCCCACCCCCCATATTTTACTGACCAATTATCAAGCTTAATTTAATCTAGGAAGAAAGTAAAAAAGAATCTCAATGTAAATACACTGAGATATCTCAGTGTATATCGTTTGTGAATCATTCTTATAAATTCATGTACATTTAAACAGAGGTTACAGTTCAAAGAACAAGGAACTAAGTAAGAACATAACTTTCTTCATGTTCGTATTTCATGTTCATACATTTAGACGTCTTAATCTAACCTAAGAAATACGCAGAGATGAAAATGTTTGGCACAATATATTGCTATCATCGTTACATATCTTTACCAACACTCGTGGCTTTACAACACTCTCGCCAAAGGCTTCACCAACACTACTAAGCTGATATGAAGCATCAGATTCTTTTACCTTAAGCGTATAGCAATATACGATTGCCTAAATTCAACTGTGCCACTTTTTAGCTTTTTTGAAGCTTAATATTTTCCTGCACAACTTGCGAACTTTCCTTTAACTTTATAATGCTCCTTATATTAGTATAATTTAAAATTCTTAAATGTGCATATTTTCCAAATGTTATTATACGACGATTTAAGAGCATAATAATTAAGGAAACTGCAGAAAGCCTCTTAAGCCCTTATGAAGAAGCTCTTCTTTGTATCTACAGACTCATTCATATATATGTCAGACCTACGTTTGAAACACTCCAGGGACCCCATCTCTACACTCCCAACATCAATATAATTAATGAACATTTTGAATCAATGAAGGCGACAAGACAAGCCCTGCAACATGTCACCAAATTGTTTCTCTTCTTGACTGCCTTATATCTGATAACCATTCATTAATTCAGTTAATACTTGGCTTCCAGTGCCATTCACTTCAACCTTCCTAATTAACCTATGTGGAAGTGTCGAATACATCGCTAGATAAACAACTTAATTATCTTTACCAATATTCATTTACTTAGTTATTACAACAGATTGTAATAAGTAAATGCGCAATGATCCAGTGGCTTTTAATAAATGAATGTGTGTCGTTTACTAAAGAAGTTGATTTTTCAAGATCATAATAAAGTGAGATTTCCATTTTTCAAGTAACTTCTCTATAGCTGACTTTAAACTACTTGGAAGGTAATTATGGGGGGTAGATATCGTCCTCCATTTTGAGAAATGGTACTATATTAATGGCCCTCCGTGTTGTAGAGATGAATCCAAGAGTTTACTAATTTATTTATCAGACTTGTAATATGACTTCGGTGTTCTTACAGCCTTTAACAAATATGTTAACAGGGTCTCCTAGAACCCAGGTGAATGCAATATTTTAATAGGGCCTGGTGACTCGTTCGATTTTACATTTGTTTATAAACTAATTTTTTTAAATTAGTACGTTAATAAATCCTTTATATTCAATCATTCCTGTAAAAGCAGCGACTTTTGTTGGTATAGACTACAGAGCCTAGATATTTCATAGCCAGGATTGGCATGAAGTACACTATTCCATTTACAATTTTCCAGAATCTTCTTTGTTAGCTAAATGACCTAAACTTTAAACTTTATTTTAGTGATTCAGTCTTTTAACTTTTGTTTGATGCAATTGTTAAAATACGGCCAGTACTGTGACAATTACTGCTAGTATTACCCCTATTTTATTACTACCAATAATACAAATAATTTTAATAATAATACTAAAATCCTGCTAAAATATTCTTCCTAAAAATGTCAATAAAGATTGACACCTTGTCAATAAAGATGGACAATAAAGATATTGTACACCCTCCAACTTCAACTGATTGATGTTCGACCTCCAATAATGGCTGTATTCAAACTTGAGTAATTACTGACCTTTAAATCTTCACCAATGGCATCAGTGAGCAAAAAGTCAATCCAAAATTGCCACCTCGATTACTCAAACACGAAGCTATTTGGGTATCTCTTACCACACAGGTGTGCCCCCCCTGACCAGGGGCCAGATTCATGAAACAGTTACGCAAGCACTTACGAACCTGTCTATCTTTTCTCAATCTTTGACGGTTTTGTTTACAATTATGAAACAGTTAATGAGCTCCGAAGCACCAGGAGGCTGTTTATAACAATAACAACACTTGATTTGGAAGTTTTCATGCTTGTAAACTGTTTAATAAATGTTACCAAAGCCGTCAAAGATTGAGGAAAGATGTACACGTTCGTAAGTATTTGCATAACTGCTTCGTGAATCTGGCCCCCAGGCCAGTTGCGTCCTCTGCCCCGCGAGGGCTGTGGAGCCCCCGCTCTCACACACAACCAACTGATGGTACTCTACTGATTTGCAATTCACTTTAACTAGACGTTAACACCCTTGGAGCGCATGTACAACACCACAACGAAAGTGTTCACTCGCTAATTTCCGTCTTCTGCATATTGTTAGGTGCTTTTGTTTACAGTCTACTATTTATTTTTCATATATTTGCTGCTTTTTTATTTGTAAAATATTTTGGCTTGCTTTTTATTGTCTTGTTAATTTTTGTCGTTGCTGATTTGGATAAATTTTTGAATAGTTTATAAACTATTTTTGACCGATAACTTTTTGTTTTCATTTTGTTCAGCAGTGAAAAGTTTGTTTTGAAAACTAAATTAAAGATGTGAGTCGTTTCTGTAACACTACTTCTCTTCATAAGTTTAATGTTTCTAAGATGAACCTCTAACTCCGATTTTTGGATCCTGACGTAATCTTTCTTCTTATTGGCAGTTTAAGATTAGTCTTGCACTCCTTCTCGACCTCCTTGGACGTGCACTCGGGCTTCTCCAACTCTACGTCGTCGTCTCTCTCTCTTGTCGTAGACGTCCAGCTGATGACTGCAGTAGAACACGACCAGGTCCCCGATCAGTGAGATGAAGGTCAACACTGAGGTGGAGAAGCAGGGGGAAGATGTGAACACAGCTCATTTACAGATATATATATTACTACCTTCCAGCAGGAACACAAACAAACACAGCCACCTACCAGCAGGAACACATAGACAAACAGCCACCTACCAGCAGGACACACAGACAAACACAGCCACCTACCAGCAGGAACACACAAACACAGCCACCTACCAGCAGGAACACAAACAAACACAGCCACCTACCAGCAGGAACACATAGACAAACAGCCACCTACCAGCAGGAACACACAGACAAACACAGCCACCTACCAGCAGGAACACACAAACACAGCCACCTACCAGCAGGAATAAGGTGTACGAGGAGCCTCAGGGTGTGGGTGTCGTAGAGCCAGCAGTGGCCCGTCCCCCCACACTGTGTTCCCCACACTGAACACGACCAATCTACATCAGGCCGGGACACAACAATCCATTAATACACTTTTGTTATTGTTTACACGGATCTATCATTACACTTTTGTTACAGTCAAAATCTTGTTTACACAAGCCTATAAGTAATTAATACAAATCGCAAACTCTTGGCTTTATTGTATAGCTATGTACAGTACTCTATAACTTCGTTGCATAGTTATATAATTAGGATGATTGCTCGTTCATTTCTGAAATGGATCCTTAGAGTATGTGGGATGAACAGAAAGGAGTCAGGCTAAGGTAGGCACTGGATGGGTGACCGCTCGGATATGCCTCACCTTTGGTCAGGGGGCCTCAATAAACGTAATAGTCTTCCTGTCCCCAACAATAGTATGTCATGATGACATAACGTAAGGTCATCAACGTCCAGACATATTCATGGGATTAACCACGAACGATACAATATGGTTTCCATTGACAGGAAAATCTGTTAAAACTCATCGAGGCGCTTCGCCTTGCCCAACACCCAACCTTTACCAGGTTCAACCTGTTATGATTTAACTCCGCCAAGTACTGCACCACAAAGGCTCCTGTAGAATATCAAAGCTTAATAATATCATGGACAATACCCAGATTTCTATAAAAAGACAAAGGAAAGCCAAGACTTTTACCTTGCTGATCTTCTCCATCTGTCAACTAGAGTATTCATCCTGATTAGCTTGGGTTAATTAGCTAAGTGTTGTAAAAGTGCCTTAAGAAGAATCATGACCGTACACAAAAAATGACAATAATAGCTTAAGATGACGAAGCGTCTTTGAATGGTGTCAAAGTCTAAACTCCAGACGATCAAAAATATTTAATCCGAAATGTGCGGAGGTTTAGAGTCGATAAGTTTTGAATCCTACCTTCCCTTACCATGACGTACCTCGCTGACTGCCACCACATGTATCACCACACTCGTTGCTGATGACAACAGATGACGTCACTACAGTTACTGACACAGCTGGCACTTACCAATGGCAGCCCCCATGATGATGGGTGCCGGAAGGATGCCAAAAACGGTGACTAAGACCGCGAGAATGGCGAGCGACCCCTCCTTGTCCCTCTCTGACACCCCTCTGAAGCGCGCGAGAGAAAATAAAATATTAAACAATGGGCAATGAACACAACACAGTAACAATCCATCGTTTTCTCTTTTTATGTTTCCCTTCCCTCGTGTTCAACCGAAGCCCCTTTCATCTGTGGCCCCATTATTTCAACTGTTGCCCTTTCCCATCATCTGTAACCCCTCTCTCACAACCAAAGCCCCATTCTTTCAAGCGTAACCTATTTCTGTATTTAATATTTTCCCCCTGTCTTCACCCCTGACGCAGCCTCTCCATACCTGAGGTGACCCATGCCAACAGCGAGCCTCCCGGTAGCGTAGACGGCGTTGGTGAGGACTTGCATGACGAGGTAGTAAGCGAAGTTCTCGCAGGGCTCCGGACAGTAACCCGAGGTCGCCGTCGTGTTCAATACAATGTTCTGGCGCCACATGGGGAGGAAGTCATTTTAAGCTTCAGAATTCTTTCAGGTGTTTGTAGATATGTGTCTATATGCACAAGTCAGATGTTTACGGTAAGGACACCAGGATAACAATCAGCTTCCAACACCACCACACAGCCGTACGCCAGGCCTTGGGAACCTGGAATGGGGCTCAGAGTGGAGCGCCTAACTCCCTCACTACTCGCAATTTCACAGTGTCAGTGTTTTATATATATGGGTCATGCAATCAAGTGATCAGACTCTTAGATCTTACGACTGTTGGGTTTCTTAGGTGACTTAGGTGGTTACAAGTGTGTCTCTAAGTTTGCATTACCTGCTCGTGAAATCACATCAAATGTAAACTTTGTCAGCAGACAACTCTGACACTCTACGTTACTTTGCAACTTAACGTGAACAAAAATTCAAGAATTTAACGAAAATTATATCTAATGTTGAAATTATATTCATGTATTATTTCATACAAAAAAATATATTACCGAAATTTTTATCCAAGGGTCATAACTTTATCTCCTGTAGATTGTGCAGATACTAAATGTAAGCTCACAAAGCCTGTAAATGATAACCTAACTTGAGCACATGATCACTGTAAGTTTACAGTGATCAGTCTACTGTTGGTACGTTTACAAACTGTAGAGAGCATGAGGTACTCAAAGTGATACTACTGAACATTGTGATACCATTATTTTCTAATTAAAGACTCTTGGAATAAAATCTTGCCTTCAAGTCTTCAGTGTCGGGAAGACCCGGCTGAGTCGAGGAGCTGGTCACATGGCTGATACATGAACAGTTTCTGTACACCTGCGGGAAACATTATGAAAGAAAATATATATTCTTCTGTTAGAGAAAACGCAAACTTTAACTATAAACTAAAACTAGTTGACCAAACCACACACTAGAAAGTGAAGGGATGACGGCGTTTCGGTCCATCCTGGACCATTCTCAAGTCGATTGTGACTTGAATGAGTCTCACAATCGACTTGAGAATGGTCCAGGACGGACCGAAACGTCGTCGTCCCTTCACTTTCTAGTGTGTGGTTTGGTCAACATTTTTCAGCCACGTTATTGTGACTCCTCGCCTGCAAACTAAAACAATATTGCACTGCATTTAAAGCGTACAAGATAAAACTTTAATTAAGGCTCACGTAACACTATGGACATGCTAGTACTCACAAGAGGCTCCGTGGAGGCATCAACGCTGAGGCAGCCGGCGTAGCAAGCGGAGTAGAAGAGGATGGTTTGGTTCTGGATCAAACACAGGGGAGAGAACCTGTCCGAGCATCCACATTTCGCAGAACACGCACCTTCAGCCGACCTGCGTGACACCACCGGATTAACTCTAGCCTATATGATAACCAAAACAGTTACCTAGTATCGCATCACTACTGTTTCCTTCTATCAACAGCCACACATTATGTAAATTAGACAAAATCCAAAGGAATAATCAGGAGACCCTTAATTGACAAGCCACCGGCTTCCTATCCCCCTTGAAGTCAAAACAAATTGTGACTTCAAGTTAAATTCTAGTTAATTCAAGCAAATAGTTCCATTTACATTCTAAATTAGCAGATTAAGGGGCAGACAATCATTTACTAAAGGAGTTTAACCAATATTTTAGGTCTACTTGCTAAAAACGTAGTAGGATTATTGCAGCTTTTAGCATCACAAAATTACTCTTTGGAGGTCTTTACTTCCATGAAAGCCAAGGCACGTGGACACTGATCCCTTGTCACTGGAAGTCAGTCAGTTTGCTCAGATACTGTACCATCAATACAACTTTAGTAGGGTGACTTACTGGTGTCATGAAGCCAGGTCACCCGGGCACAACCACACCTCAGCTACAGTCTTCCACAATCACACTTTAGTAACTAGGACACAGCCATGCTTCAGCTTATTGAAGCTTACACACTCTATTCTCTGTTCAACTAAGGCCACTCACGTCCTCTCCCTTTATAAATACAAGAAAGCATGAATGGGATCCACTATTAATTTTATTACTCGAATCCTTTAGCTCAGACCTTCACAGGTGCCCCTTCTGTTCTCTCTTTTCAAGCAACTCCCATTCCAGGAAGGTTTCACATCCCTCTCTACTCGCACCAACTTACTTTTCCCTGGGCCCAACAACCTGGAGTCTTGGGCAGCCGATGAACATGAGTCCGAGGAAGGAGGCAAAGAACAAGGCAGAGAGCAAAGTGTCGCAGGCGGCGAGGGACCTTGGTCCCTGTGGTGCCCACCTCACGAGGGCAGTGCTGACGGCAATGCCCAAGAGGGATCCCACCAAAGTAACCAACCCTGCGGAAGCACCAGCAATGGATAGAGGGAATAGGATCGCTAAAGTCATGGCCAGTGTCTCTTTACATATATCGAGTAATATATAAAACTTAAGTAATACAAACAAACTCATTTAGAACCCAGGTACCTTAAGGGAAAATAAGATTAAGGCAAAATTATAGTTGAATCTACTTGTAGACACTAAGAAGACAAAGATAAGTCATCCAATAGAATCATTGGGGAATTGAAAGAAAAAATAAGGAGTAGAGGCGAGAATCACCTCCTACTTGAACCAGCAGCACAACAAGTGAACGTCTACCACGCCATTCGAAAAAAGTTAATATGGAGATGCAATAAGCACCTGGCGACGAACCTGTGTAGAAGTTGGCTTCGCTGGCGCTCTTGCGGAACTCAGCCTCCAGGTACTTGGATTTGAAGTTGATGTAGCAGGCGAAGGCCAGGAAGAAAGCCACTGAGCTGAAGAGATTCCCCACCCAGATCTTGTTGGTGAAGAGACGTTTCAGCGTTTTCGGTAGATCTGTAGGAGGAGGCAGTTGTCAATGAAGCCAGGAGGGACCAGTTACCAGCAAAGCCATGTGACATTCAGAATTGTCAAAGCAAGCAGAGGTGGTGTGACTTCATATATATAAGTTGAAAAAAAACTCTTGCAACGTTGTAAGTCCAATTAGTTGCATATTATATATACCACACGTAGCTTTCTGCCTAACTAGTGACCCATACGAGAGGGCAGTAGTGCTGCTGAATTGAGGTAAATTAAAGACGCTGTTTTTCCAAATGTATGACATTGCCTCAATATTTTATCATGAAAATTATGTTGTTTCTTATACAATTGTGACAATTGGCAATTGTGAATTTTGGATATTTGAACTCTGACATTAAAGCTTGGTTAACGTAAGTGAGATTAGTGTTTATTTTGAAGCTTTCTCTACCAGGATCTTCAAACCGAAAAGTTCGAGGCTAAAATGTTTACAGACAGAATGTCCTTGGCTAAAATCTTCGACTCTGAAATGTTTAAGATGCTCAGAGTTAAAAGGTCCACAGCTCTGTGCCACCTCCTCCCTCCTCCACACACACACAACTAGCACCACAGAGCCTTACCATGAATGGAGAGTGTGGCTTCCTTCCTCATTGTTGTGAAGATATTGAAATTGCTGACCTTCCAGTGGCTCCTCGACGCTTCTCTCCTCTTGCCCTCCCTCACCAATCCCTTCTTTAGTGTCAGGTTGTGAAGGAAGAGGAGCAAGAGGCCCCCGAGCACCAGTACACAGCAGCCGAGGAACAAGAATCCTGGAGAGTGGGAATAACAAACCAAAAATAATCAAGAATATATTACCCAGTGTCTTTGTGTTACTTTGTTTATGTAATGAACTAACAAGTTCTAACTTTAATGACAAACAATTGATTTTGCAACAGTAAAGTTGTCCTCACAAAAGTGCTTAACGGTGAAACATGACAAAATATCAAAGAGTTCAAAATATAATTCAACAGACGGTTCTGATATAAAATACTGACTCACACAGAGAGGTGGTTTGCTCGACAAGGTGGCTATGAGCTGGAGAATAAATGAGACTAAATGATGTTGTCTTGACAATAGCATATAAGGACAGGACATTCATAAAGACGAGTCATTACCTATCCACCAGGAGCCTAGCCAACGGGGGTCGTTCCTGGCTAGGTCGGGTACGTCATGGGAAGGACTTATCCACACCCACACACACGACCCTCCTAGAAGGAATCCACATACCGGACCCACGACTCTCAGCAGCAGTGTGATGCCTGTGGACAGTTCATGTGTAATTATTCAAGTTAGAAGTTAATATCATTCAGTTTAATTTTTGTCCAATATTGAAATATCTGACTATTTTTCAACATCTTTTCTATCATCAATCAATCAATAGGTAAATACCAAAGTACTGAGGTGAATGATTGTTGATGTCGTCGAGGTAGGAGGCGCCGATGCTATAGAAGATGCTGATGGCGATGCCGATGAAAAACTGGGAGATGAAGAGCATGACGACAGGGCCGACGAAGAACTCCTCATTGGAAACCTTGCAAGACTCTTCATTCTCATCAGTCACCTCTGAGAAGCACGTTTCCGTTCTCTCTGAAACATGGCATAGTGCTGATGTAAATTTTACCCAAAACTTGTGTTGAACTTCTCCAAACTTTAGGACAGTATTCTTGAGTGATGCGAAGATTGCAATAATCTTTACCTATCTCTCCAAAAGCTTCCCTTGTCGCCTCTCCCGAGCCATACACGACCTGCGGAACGACGGCAACAAGCAGGAGGCGACGCCGGCCACCACACCAATCACCATCCACCGGCCGCGGTGGACGGACTGGCCATGCAGAAGCAGAAGAGTAGAGACTGCAGCTTGTACCGCCCAGTTCCAGCGAGGATCACACCTGACAGAGGAGAGCAGGGGAGATGGACAGGGATGGAAAAGGAGGAGATGTAAGAGGAGGCATCTATGTTTAGTGATAATAAGTCATTATTCAAGTCAAGTTAATGAGCTCCATTTTTCATGTGCCTACTCACTAATTCACGCACTTACCAGTCTGCTTACTAGACAAATGGAAGCTCTTCTCGATAGTAGAGATGACGGAGACGGTGAAAGTGTGGCTCATGCCGTAAGTAACCCCCAGCAGGCAGTATAACAGCAGGAACACTTCTCGCCTCGCCACAACCTGAAACACACTGACAGGTACACCTGCCTCGCCAACACCTGACACATAACCTGGAGAGACAGATCGACGGAAAACTGTTCCTCACTGACGATTAGACGGAAAACTGTTCCTCACTGACGATTAATAAGTAAATCAAAGAGCGAGTGAAGCAGAAGGGAGACTGGACACTTGTCCCCCTCTCAGCCATACCTTCCGTGTCATTCATCCATAAACCTTTGTCCTCTCTCAACCATACCTTCCATGTCATTCATCCATGGACCTTGTCCTCTCTCAACTATACTTTCTGTGTCATTCATCCATGGACACTTGTCCTCTCTCAACTATACCTTCTGCATCTTTCATCAATGGACACTTGTCTCTGCCTCACCTGCAACCATTGAGGCCGGCAGGACCTTATACTGCAGTGGGCAAAGTTGAGGTCATCTCCATAGTGTAGGAGAACCCTCGACCATGATCGTTCGTCGTCGTCGCCCACTTTTCTTGTGAAGGAGGCGCTGCTGGTGGTGGGGGCGAGATGGGGATCCTCTACATCCCCATCCTCTGCCTCTTCCTGCTTCTGCGTCGCCTTCTGGTGGTCTGTGAGGAGGATATGGTTGAGAGTGGGGAGTGTAGCAGGAACATCACAACATAACAAGTG
>WNGS01092210.1:18589612-18602873 GCA_020271785.1 Procambarus virginalis
TGTACTGCGCAATATCAATAACACATATTTGAGAACATTCTGATTTGGTTTATGTAGTTCGGAAAAATTTATGATACGCTTTTGAGGACGGCCGTAGCTTGAACAAGCATAGCCCGAGGTTGGGATATTTTCATTACCTGTTAACAAAATGTAGCAAAAATGTTCTATAATGCAGTGTTTCCCCAGGCATCTGTTGCCCTTCCAACGTACTTAAGTGTGTACATTGTACACCATAGTATCACTACGATCTATCCCGCAGACCTCCTAAAGGGGCTGAAGCGACTCTTCACCAACAAAATCTGGGTTGGAAATCTCTTCAACACAACTGTCTACGTACGGGGGGTGTCCGGCTACTGGAACTTCAAGCCAAGTACCTGGAGACCCAGTTCCGCCAGAGTCCTACCACTGCCAGCTACTTCACAGGTGTGAGGCGCCTTCCGGGCCCCGAGCTCTTCCTTCTCCTTCACGGTCCTCCATCTCCTCCTCCTCCTTCTCCACAACCTCCATTTTCCTCCTTCTCCAATTCCCTGATTCTTTTCACTCGCCTCAAAATCATCTTTCAGGGACACTCAGGAAATATGACACGTGATATAATGGCATAGTGAGTGGTATAAGATGTAGTAAGTGTGTGATGGTGGGTGGCAGAGGACGCCTCTAGCGGTAACACCCCTTCTGTGTGTCTCCTCCCTCCCTCAGGTCTGGCCAGTCTGGTGTCCCTCGTGCTGGGCACAGGGCTCGGAGGGCCGTACTCCGGTGGGCACACCCGGGGCGAGGTTTGTCACCGGGTACAACATCTTCATCACCTTACTCACCTGCAGCAGCTACATCATCCTCGCCTTCATCGGCTGCCCGAAGCTCACCGTACTCGGCCCCGTCGAAGGGTAAGTCACTCACCACGGAGCGGAATCTTTTTATTTTTATTGAACAAAAATTGACCTGAGTCGAAAGTTGAGCTACGGAGGGACAGACTCAGGTAGATATGCAGACAGGCGGTAGGCAGACATGCGGATATAGGCAGACAAATGGATGCAGACAGGCGGATAGGTAGACATGCGGATATAGGCAGACAAATGGATGCAGACAGGCGGATAGGCAGACATGCGGATATAGGCAGACAGATGGATGTGCAGACAAGCGGAGAAGCAGAAAAACACTTAGATGTGGACTCTGATGACAGAATTCATGTTTCAGTCGCTTGAAATAACTTGAGCTTTATATCTAGTTATCTCGTCCTAGAAAACAGATGTTAGCGGATATAGCGATGTTAATTCAAGACATTTAAAGATGGTTGGGGCCCCTGCAGGTCAGTTTCCCCGGGGTGTTCTGCGGACTGTGGGTGTTCCCTGAGGTACTCCCCCGTCTGCAGCCTCGAACACCACCCTCTACTACTCCGCCTGCTACGCCGGCTGCAGCACCGTCAACACCACCGCCAGCCCCATAGTAGGTCCTCAGCCCCCACCCTTTTCTCTCATTTTCAACTCGAGAACAACATACACATTTATGCAGACGACTTACGGGTTTCATGCCCGTGCCACCTCTTGGGTAGCCTAATCTTCATCACTCAATCAATCTATGCAGATGTTAAGTCACAATAACGTGGCTGAAGATATGTTGACCAAGCCACAGACCAGAAGATGAGGAGACGACGCCGTTTCGGTCCGTCCTGGACCATTATCAAGTCGACTTGACAACACAACCGACTTGATAATGGTAAAGGATGGACCGAAACGCCGCCGTCTCCTTATCTTCTGGTGTGTGGTTTGGTCAACATACACATTTATCTTTTAGAGTAGTTTGATGATTTAAAATACATAATTACACTTCGATGCTGTGTAAACATACTTAAATACGTACGTGACACCTGCTCTTGAGTATGCATCTCCAGCATGAAAATCCAACCGAATAAAATCACACAAAAAGGAAATCGCAAAAATCCCCAAGAAGACCAGTTACAAAGCTAAGGGGACTGAGTTCTGTGTAAAGTCTCATACAAGTGGTTCATGCCACACTGAAGGAAAGGAGGAGCTGTGGAATACGATGATGATGGTGATTTAATAATTCTAAGAGGAATTACAGTGTAGGAAGCAATGTTCACAGTAAGGAGAAGCAGAATGAGGTTACTGTGAAGGGTGAGTGTCCCCGTGACCCGGTCTTTTGTCTGCAGGACCTCCTGGTCGACGCTCTGGTTAAGTGAACTGTTGGACACCGCTGTTCGCATCCTGACGTATGCACTATTGCCCGGTTGATGAGATATACCTCGGAGGTGTTTGTTAAGGTCCACCTTGAACGCCTTGAGAGGCCGGCACAGAGGGAAGCAAGAGGCACAAGTAACCCACAGAGGTGTCAGCAAGAACTTCACTTCATAATTCTCAACGCAGGAATGGATTAAGTAAAATGGTGGTTGAAAGTAACTGAATATTCAGTATTTTTCAATCAGATACGAAAAACTAGAGGAGAAAATGATTGTATTAAACTTGTAATGGTGAGACCGGTCCTAGATTACCAGCAACGGCATGGAATCCTCGCCTCAGGAAACATAACAAAAGGTAACTTGAAAATATTCAAAACTTCGCTCAAGACTAGTACCGAAATTAAGTAAACCAAGCTATGACGACAGATTAAGGAAACTCAGCACATCCTTAGAGAGGAGAAGGAGAAATGGGGATATGATCACAACATACAATATTCTGAGGGGAATAGACAATTTGGACAAGACCAACCTATTTCAACTGAGTGCAAGACATAACATAGGTGGAACAAGCCCATCAAAGGTTAGAAAAACTCGTATACCTTGTACGGGTGTACAAGGTGTTACGGTTAACAAGTGGAATACACTGAAAGAAGAAGTCGTAAAAGCCACCTCCAGTCACAACTTCACGAGCAGATATGACACAAAAGTCACATATCAAGGGGGGGTGTCGAAACCTCACCAGATAACAAAATGCCAGAGAAGTGCTTATGAAGGCGAATTACACCGTGAGGGAATTATTATGAAGATGTGAAATTATTTCAGTAGTTCAATTATTCAGTATTAAGTATTCAGTATTAATTATTCAGTATTAATTATTCAGTATTAAGTTCAGTATTTCAATTATTACAGTAGTACAAACAAAAGTAATCTCATGCAGAGTGCCAAAATATAACTTCTCTTTTTCCTGTATCTTCAGGTTTATGGAGAGTGTCAGTGTATTGAGGACATTATCTCTGCTACGACCCACCCGCCCCTCACAGCCCTCCCTGCCACCCACCCACCCTCACATCCCTCCCTGCCACCCACCCACCCCTCACATCCTCCCTGCCACCCACCCACCCCTTACAACCCTCCCTGCCACCCACCCACCCCTCACATCCCTCCCTGCCACCCACCCACCCTTACAACCCTCCCTGCCACCCACCCACACCTCACATCCCTCCCTGCCACCCACCCACCCCTCACAACCCGCCCTCACATCTCGAGTCACCTGGAGAACCTTACTCTAGATGCAGCAGCAGTGACGGTAAGCCCTGCCATTCATGTCACCAGGTTTGGCTGTCATTCTCTCTTCAGTTATTATCAATGTTGTTATAAATGTTTTTATTATAAATAAAGTTTAAGTACTATGAGTAACTATGGTCTCTCTTCACCAGGGCCTCGCAGAAGCAGGTGGTTTAGGATGGGGTCGCAGCGGGTACTGCCCTGAGCCTTGCGACAAGTTCTTCTACTATATTATCATCCAGATGGTGATGAAGACGGTTGCCTCTACGGGCAGGGTGGGCAGCAACCTCATCCACCTGCGGTATGTGGCGCATCCACCTCCGGGATGTGGTGTGGGGGCACCTCCTCATTCATATCAATGCATGTCATCCACCTGCAGTATGTATCGCCGTATGTGAGGTACACTAGCCAGTATGTTATCCAACGCTGCTGTGTATCACGTTGCTCAAGATGTCATGTTGCAGTGCCCTTCCTCGCCTATGTCGTGCTACTGGCAGTGCTTGTTAGCCAACTTACGTGTGGGTCACTGTTCTCTCACGTCACTGTCACTCTTCCCTAGCGTCACTGTACCCCCTGGCTCTGTTTTGATGTCACTATCACTATACTGCTGGAGCACTCTTGCTGGATCACTGAACGGTACCTTTGTATCACTCTCACTCTCATCCTGTCACTGTATCCCCTATATATTTCACTGTACC
This sequence comes from Procambarus virginalis, assembly GCA_020271785.1. NCBI lineage: Eukaryota > Metazoa > Arthropoda > Malacostraca > Decapoda > Cambaridae > Procambarus > Procambarus virginalis. The sequence continues at coordinate 18,593,786 of WNGS01092210.1, forward strand.
CCCTGTATGTTTCACTGTAGTACCTATCACTGTACCGTTGTGTAAGTGCAACCATGTGTACCTTGCAGGTCTGTGGCTGACGAAGATAAGGGCCTGGCCCTTGGCACGCTCAACGTCTTCCTGAGTGTCTTTGCCTTCATTCCGGCACCAATCATGATGGGTGCCATTATAGGTGAGGAGAGAGAGAGAGAGAGAGAGCGAGAGAGAGTGTGTGTGTGTGTGTGAGAGAGGGAAATATTACTTGCAGTTATCATTATTATTACATAACTGTTCATGATAGAATTTTCTGTGTGGTTTAATTTGTTTATATTGTGACATAATATTTTTCTTAGTTATTAATCTCGCTCATAACTGATGTCGACATTTTCATACGACAGTGACATCAATATGTAGCTTGAGCTCGGTTTCACTCATGCATGTACATATATATTATATGTAAGTTACTCCTTTGTTGTTGATAATTTGTTTATCCCTTGTTGCCAGACTCTGCGTGCTTGGTGTGGGACAAGAAATGTGGCCGTTCTGGCAACTGTTGGCTCTACGATACTGATAAATTCAGATTTATTCTACATCTGGTACCTGCAGGTGTGTGGATTGGCAAACCTTCCCCACCCACCTACCCATCTATCCCCTCCTTGTACCTCCCAGCCCCCTTCCCTATTTAATGGATCGGCTGTCACCTCCATTTGCGTATATGGAGATATAGCAACCAGTCCTCCCAACTTATAGGTCGCATTTTTTACGTTATGGTGATCAACGATAAAAATACAATCTACAATGAAAAGAAGCGGCTCAATAATATGTACGTTTTTGTGCATCGGACTCCATAGGTTTGGTGGGAATTCCTTGGGTTTATACATGTCTGGAGTGGTTGGGAGGTTGGAATCTTTACGGAGTAGCAAATTAAGAGAACAGGCTGGATATAGAGCCATTCCTATCTCGGTGGATAGATATAGATCGCTGTGATATAAATAGATATAGATCGCTGTGATATAGATAGGTATAGATCGCTGATCATATTCCTTACGGGCTATTCATGCTGGCGTAACTGCTTCATGAATCTGGCCCCTTATCTCTCTGTGTTCACGCGTAGACAGGTACACCTCTAGTCCTCTCCTGTGTCGAGCCGGTTACGACCACCTCGTAGAGCTTCATGCTCGTAAACTGATAGTGAATAGTGACGAGGCCGCCATGATAAGAGATGAGAGCCGCAGAGTTCGTGAGAAGACTGTGTCTTCTGACCTGGGATAAAAACTAAATTATAATTAATTATAATACACATTTTAATAATTACCCGATAAAAAGTATACTTGTTACATACCAGTAGCAGTCTATATTAATCATTCTCGTGTATGATTAATACAAAATACTTTAAATAATGCAGGCTACACAACTTTTGTAAAATAGGTTTAAATATTTTAAGGAAACGGGACATTTCTAACTCTCAGCATTTGGAGACTATTTCAACATTAGCGCATCCAGCCTTGTTGACGCTTCTCTCAGTGTCCCTGTGTTGTGTTGGTGGAGCTGGTGGTGGACTCCAACTGCCCCGGACAACCCTTAGGATGAGTTGATTATGCAGCGTCACTCACCCTGTGAGTGAACACAACCCCACAACAGCATATACAACATTCCCCCCCCCCTTTCCAATTGAAGGAAAACCCGCTTGGTTGTTCATCCTGTCACTTGTACCCAGACGCAGTTGGCCCTGACTTAAACTTTCTCAAGTACTAACAACCTCTCTTCTCGGCAACATATTATATGGCATTAGGATCCCTTCCTTGGTTTTCATTCACTTGTCAAACCACTTGGGCTGACCTGCATGAAGCAAGACCGTCGCACTACCGCCCAGCCCAAGTGGTTGGGTAATATGGAAGAGTTTACCATCACAACTACACGTTGTGTCCCTTTTCTGCTCACCGCCTGCCGGCTATGACCCAGAGGCTAAGCCCCTTTTGCCTATCCTCTGTGTGGAAAACAGCAATTCCTTATGTATCTTCCCCCCCCCCTCCTTCAAATAATAGGTGGATAGGTAAGCCCTTGTTCAATCTGGGAAGAAGTGGAGAGCTCGGGCTCGTATCTTCACTCTATTCAGTGGTAAGACTATGTCCATTCCAAGTACTATATAGTTGTAATGGCTTAGCGCTTTCCCCTGATTGTTCCTTTCCTCTCCCCCACAGTGTTATTTCTCCCTCACAATGTTATCTCTCCCGTACAATGTTATCTCTCCCTCACAGTGTTATCTCTCCCCACAATGTTATCTCTCCCTCACAGTGTTATCTCTCCCCCCTCAGCATTCATCTTCGTGTCAGTGTTCGGGGACTTGATCGTGTATTACTACAGCCGCCAGCTGGACCTGTACGGTGAGAGAGACGATGACAAAGTCCTGGAGAAGACTCAAAATGAGGACTCGCAGGAGGCTCAAAGACTCACCAAGGATGCTTAGAGCGGTCAGCAGCATTGCTAGTTCGAGGATCTGTGAGGTCGCCGATGGAACAGATGGGTCAGCAAGTGTATAGATGAGAACACGGGTAAGAGGAGGAGATGGATGGCACGACTCCCTTCGTCAACAGTCAAGACCCACACGAATCTTGTTGACGCTGGAGCAAGACCCACACGGATCTTGTTGACGCTGGAGCAAGACCCACACGGATCTTGTTGACGCTGGAGCAAGACCCACACGGATCTTGTTGACGCTGGAGCAAGACCCACACGGATCTTGTTGATGCTGGAGCAAGACCCACACGGATCTTGTTGACGCTGGAGCAAGACCCACACGAATCTTGTTGATGCTGGAGCAAGACCCACACGGATCTTGTTGACGCTGGAGCAAGACCCACACGGATCTTGTTGATGCTGGGGCAAGACCCACACGGATCTTGTTGACGCTGGAGCAAGACCCACACGGATCTTGTTGACGCTGGAGCAAGACCCACACGGATCTTGTTGACGCTGGGGCAAGACCCACACGGATCTTGTTGATGCTGGGGCAAGATCCACACGGATCTTGTTGACGCTGGGGCAAGACCCACACGGATCTTGTTGATGCTGGAGCAAGACCCACACGGATCTTGTTGACGCTGGAGCAAGACCCACACGGATCTTGTTGACGCTGGAGCAAGACCCACACGGATCTTGTTGACGCTGGAGCAAGACCCGTGCACAGTGGCTCTTTACATATATAAACAACAAACATCTGTCTGGTGGAGCACTAAAGGCATAAGTGAGATGTCTGCTTCCTTGAGAGCTAATTTTTATTACTTTTAAGCCTATACACAGAAAGCAAAAGATTACAGAAATTTTCACATATCCAAAGTTCTAAAAACAATAAATACCGTATAGAAAGAGCACTGATGATAAAGTAATTGATAAACTGGGTCAAAAGGATCTACCAAATGCATAGTCACTCAGGTTTTTTCAAGATATTTTGTTGAAGAACAATTTTTCTGTGCAATTGTATATTTCTTTGGATGTATTCAATTGATGGTTAAAGCCACGTGATTGTGGTTTTAGTGTGTAACTGACAACTCAACCATTAGGAAACCAGGAACACACACGATTGTACATATTGCTACTATATAGAGGTGATTGTATTCATTGTTGCTTCATGCTGGTGATTGTATATATAGTTCCTAGTATTTGGTTTTGTTATGGCTATTGTATATCACAATGTGTAGGTTACCACAGAGGTTGGTGAGGAGGGTGTGAACCGTGGCTGTGTTGTTCTTCAACACTACTGAACATGTTCACAGTCTTGAACACTCGCCAGTGTGTTCTTGAACACTCGCCTTAGGAACGATATCATGGTTTTGATAACTTCTGAATGCGTTCAAGTCTTGAACGCAATGACATGAGTTTAGGGTTCACATGTCAGGTCTCACACTTCATGTTCTGCTCACCTCTTAAATAATGGAATAAAGTAGGCAAAGGAAACATTGCAATAATGATTTCAAATCTTGCCCGAGTTTATTTTGAATATAAAAGTGATGTGCTAGTTAATAGCAAAACTAATAAATATATATTCTTTGTATTAAGTTCGCATCACCTTTGCCTATTCCTAATTATGTAATTATACAAATAATTTTAGTTCGATTATGTTTTTGCTATGCACATGGTCAGTGTACAACACTAAATTTGTAGTCAAATGTATCACAGATCGTAACATGAATCAGATTATCTAACACAGTTCACAGTTACAACCCCCAACAGACCACTGGAACATTATCTAACACAGTGCACAGTTACAACCACAACAGACCACTGGAACATTATCTAACACAGTGCACAGTTACAACCACAACAGACCACTGGAACATTATCTAACACAGTTCACAGTTACAACCCCCAACAGACCACTGGAACATTATCTAACACAGTGCACAGTTACAAACCCATTAAGATTTCAACTTAGATTCACCAGAGCAGAAGAAGTTGTTAAACACATATGGCAAAAATCTTACTGAAGCGACCATACGAGTCATAAATACTCATACTCCGCCCAAGTAAAACAGAAACAAGCAACACTTAGTGGGTCAGCCAGAGGCTTAGGGCCCGCCCAGTGGGCCAGCCAGAGGCTTAGGGCCCGCGCAGTGGGCCAGCCAGAGGCTTAGGGCCCGCCCAGTGGGCCAGCCAGAGGCTTAGGGCCCGCCCAGTGGGCCAGCCAGAGGCTTAGGGCCCGCGCAGGAATATCCCTGCAAAAAAATGAATCATGTAAAACATCAGTTGCATTTTTGAAACGAAAGGGAATATATTTTATTGGTATGAACCTGCTAGTGGCACTAATGTGTACATGTTCATTTTGTTTCTCTCTCTATCTCGCCTACATAGTCATTAATATGTGGGTATGAGTCAACATCTAATATCTGTACAAGAGAATGTGTATTTGTTTGTCTATCTGGTCGAGCTTAGAGGCCAGATGCTTGCGGCTAACCTCACCAAATTTTGAAAGGTGACTGGTGGTGGTTCGGGGATGGTCATAGGAGAGTCGGGGTCAGCTCCCGTATGTCCCACTTTTGTATGGATTGGCAAATTATACTGATTTTTATTCTCGTTAAATACGAAACTCTATCTTCATTCAAATTAATCCAGCATATTATTTTCTACATGAAAATTAAATGTTAGTCTATGTATTTTATTTATTGACAAAGGTTGTAGTGAAGATGGTTACAGTGATGAAGGGAAAGTGATGAAGTACTGAACACTGAAGCTTGTGGAGGGTACAGAAGGTGGTGAAAGATAGGGAAGGTGGTGGTAATGGTGATGATGATGATGATTTGTGATGGGGGTTCCCAGTGGTGCTCGAATAGTGAGGATGGTTCCGTGTAGTGTAGATGGCTACATTGTTGAAGATTTTGTATAGTTTTAAGAGTATTAGTGTAAGAATGTGTGCAGTAAAGATTCCTAAATGATGATGGGCGTGTGTAGTAAAGATGGATACAATGAAAAAGATAGTGATGTAGTAAAGATGCTCCCCCTCCCCCCCTCCCCTCCCATCTTCGAGACACGCCAGTTAACCCTCTCCCCCCCCCTTTCCCTCTTTTCTTCCTTTTCTATACATTGAACGAAGTCAAAATGCTCCCATCACCTAGGAACGAATAAACGCTGTATAACCCAACCATATAAAGAGCATTTATTGGCATTCTATCCACTCAAATGTGTTGACACAGCAAGTGGGTGGAGGGCAGCACGGCTCAAGACCCACCAGCACACACACCCACTCCTCCTACACGAGTCACATTCTCGAGCTGTATCTCCTCCAAAACATACTAAGTGTAGTCCTAGGACCTTGCAACACTCATGAATTAACTTAACACTAGCACCATTTGCTTTTGTTCAATGGTTGTGTGTCCAGGGCTTCGTGTCCCTCAATCCCTCCTTAATCCACCCTCTATCCCTCCATCCCCCATTCCTTCACTTCCTCCCTTCCTCTCTCTCTCCTTCTCTCCTCTCCTCATCTCAGCAATACACCAACCACCAGCACACACCTCATCTCTGCCCTCACCATCACACCCTCTGCCCTCCTCTTCCACCACCCCATCAACCCCATCACCCCCACCAGGGAGGGGGTAGAGAGGAGTGTGAGAGTCAGCACATAGACTGGCCATAACACGAGCATACAACTCAGTGTCTCATTCTCTCCCTCACTCTCCTGCGCTCTCTCTCTCCTGCTGGAACTGGTGAAGCTCATCACTGCAACAACACATACAGAGGATTGAACTTTATTGAACGTGGAGGAAACATTTGAACATTCTGCCGAACCTATGTGACCTAACTGAAAAAAAAATTCTCGTTGTGGAACTTTGTGTATAGTGTGGAACTTTTTTATTTGTAGCATAATTGAAAACATGCGAACTAAACTGAACTTTACAAAGCTTATTATATTTTAGCCAGAAGAGGAATTTGCTTTTAAAGATAAATCATTATAACCTATAGTACATGAAATTTCCCACGTGCAAGTTGATGGAGATCTGTTAGCTATGCACAAATGGGTGGAACACCTGGAAGGTATCTACATGTAGCAAGTAGTTTCAAGTCGCAAAGGTGACAGTGCTCCACAGTTCGAAGAGCTGATGTGAACTAGTATTTCACACCAAAACTGGTGTCGTGGGAGACCCCGCGTCACACCTCATGTAATAGACAGTTAACTGAAGTTGGGGGGGGAGGGGTGAAGGCTAGGAAATTAGAGTCAAGGCTGTGAACTTGGGGTCAAGGCTCTGAACTTGGGGAGGTTATGGTTTGGTGTTTGCTCGTACTCTTCAAGAGTGACCTTTGATAATATAGTTCTTACTGATGACCCAAGACGAGTAAAGGTTGTAGAAGTTTGTCTGTCGCGACTCGAAGTTGAACAACGAAACAGTGAAGGCCCCTCCCCCGTCCCCCTCATCCCCTAGGCCATGACCTTGGGTGGCACTGAGGTCAATAATGGTGATCTCAGATGACGCCGAGGTCAATAACGGTGACCTGAACTGGTCAATTATTGCTAGCAACGGTGAGGACCGCGGGCCCGTCCACAGCACTATCAGCATGTTCTCCCTGGTTAGCCCGTGGCAGCTTCAGCGCCTCTGGCGACACACAGAGCCACCACAACAGTTACACACAGAGCTACAACAACAGTTACACACAGAGCCACCACAACAGCGACACACAGAGCCACCACAACAGTTACACACAGAACCACCACAACAGTTACACACAGAGCCACCACAACAGCGACACACAGAGCCACCACAACAGTTACATACAGAGACACAAACAGTTACACACAGAGCCACTACAACAGTTACACACAGAGCCACCACAACAGTTACACACAGAGCCACCACAACAGTCACACACAGAGCCACCACAACAAACTGAACAACATCAACAAACGCAGACACAACATCAACAAACACACACAACAATATAACTCACATTCGCAGCATAAACAGTGCTGCCGTGACTTATGGAAAGAGAGCACGGTCCACTGGGAAGGTCCCGACAGTCAGGAGGTAACATTATGTAATTGTGTTGAGCTGCACCTTCCATTGCCGCCCACATGTGACTTGCCACCGCCCACAACCACGCCCAGACTGCCGTCCAGCCCACCTCCACCCACACCCTCGCTCAATCGCCTCCAACCATCCCCATCCACTCTCACGGCCAGCAAAACGCTGCCCAAACTTTCTCCTCCCAGCGCCTCCCACTCAGCTCAAGGGGTTGGCTTCCGGCCGGCGTCGCCGACGGTCCGGCGGGGCCGCTTCATCGTCACGGAGCTGCAGGTTGTCACTGAGGCTTCAGACGCTGTTAGGAAGGTCTCTAGCGACAGTACAGGATGCTTGAGTGTTCCCGAGACGCGCCAGGAGACCCCGACGGCCATGGTAGTAGCATGTTTGGACCAACAAGGAAAATGTTTGGGTAAATGTGAAGATATTTTGTCGCATAGTCAACATGCTGAATGGTGCAAATGCAAAACTCCTGACTCAAGCCTCACTGCTGCAGCGCCATGCAACACTTCTACAGATCCTTGAACCCTGCTGCAACGCCATGCAACGCTGCAGCACCGACCTGCGACACTACTGTGACGACCTGCAACAGCAGCGGTGGTGACATAGAGCGACAGGCATCTAAACAGAATTTAATGCAACACAATGAATTTACACAGCGGCAGCAAGATGGTGCTGTGTTGCAAAGTATAGAGGGTGTGCGACGCTGGACTGACAGCGCAATACAGCGAGCAGATACCGCTACACGACTAAAGGTAGACGCGGCCCGACTCGGGGAGTTTGTTGCGACGTCGCCCACTGTGCAGAGAGGTAGATTTCAGGTCACTCAACTCGAACCCCTGACCAGCGACGCAGACGAGTCGGACGACGAATTTTCCCAAAGTCTTCCCTCGCATCTTGGGTCACAATGTCAGAAATCTGAGAGTGGCACTCAGCTGGCAACTGACGTTCACCAGCATGGCAGCAGCGACACCAACCACCTGAGGGGAATACTTGTCCTCAAGCAATCCACAGCAGGAGATGCAGGAGGTCATCACGACCTTCCAGTTGTCCTGGTGACGCCTCCAAGGAAGCTACTGCAAGGTCGTGGGTGTTGGAGGTGATACTATTACGGGAAATGTACAGACAGCATCCCAGCCGTATCCCTCGGTGGCAGATGGAGAGATGGAGGCCCTGTTGTCTCCGTCGTCGACGGAGATGCCAAGGAAGAAGAGTGTAAGGTTCTCTGTGCCCGTCCAGAAGGCCACTTCTTCTGTCTCTCTCAACAACATGGGTAAGTTGACCAAAGGTAGTAGTTCATCCTAATATATTTTTGGTCAGAACAGTTTATTGCAAAGGCTGAGTTGTATATTTATTTGCTCTGATTCTTTCCTCAGTTCGTGCAAGGCTTCTTCAAAGCAGTTTGTATGTTCACTCCATTTATCTGTTTTTAAAGCTAACAACATTGTTTACAACTTAAAGAAGCAGGACTCCTCTTGCAACCGCGTCTCAAGCACACATTCTGTTTTGTATTAAATAATCTACACTGTCACGCTTTTATATTTCAGTGAGGATGCTGGTCTTGTTCTGCCACACAGGAACACTCAAATGCATGACTTTTTTGT